>CM031242.1:683473068-683797976 GCA_018340775.1 Taxus wallichiana var. yunnanensis | reverse complement strand
GAGCAGCCGAGAGAGGCTTTATAGATTATGGTGGGTAGCAGGCTGCGGTGTCGTGATCCTCACGACATAGCGGTGATTACAGCGAGAGAGAGGATCATCTGCGGCATTTGGTTAAGCGACTCAGCCTGAAGTGAATGAGACAAGAGGATCGTTAGTGGTTGCGAGTCCCGGGCGGAGAGGCCCAGAGGCTGGAGTCCTCCATGCGAGAGGCGTATTCATATGTTACAGGAGAGATTGGCGGTCGTGGGCGATCTGAATAGCCGTGGTACCATTGAGACGAGAGGCACGTAGCGAGAGGGTCGAAGCGATCACGATCATCACCTAGTTCGGGATGAGGCGTGAGGTGTCTAAATAAATGTTAGCAACGTATAAGAATAAATAAGACTACAGAGCACATGTGTGTCGATGATAGAAGATGTATTTGTTTAATATCTAAATAAAAGCTGAATATGTATGTTGATTTGAGTTTTAATAATAAAAATGTTTTCGTTTTCACTTTTTGTGTATTGAAAAAGGATAAAGAGGAATGTGATTAAATAGAAATACACAAAAATATTTATATTTACACATGATAGGTTATGGTAGGGGATGGTCGAGCTAACCTTGGGAGACCCCATGTCTCCAGAAGTCTTTGCCTCATAGCCCATTGGGTTTAGGCAATTGGTTGATTGGTAAGAATATTGATATTAATATTGGTAAGGTAAGGTTGTTGGTGTCGGAAATGAATTGGTGATGTTGTAAAAGGTATAAGGAAGCGAAAGTTAGCCTACCCAAGTGGTAGGGAACCATGTCACGATTAAGATCAACACACAATCCTAGATGCGAGGCAAAGTGGAAAGAGTGTGATCGTAGGTGAAAAGAGCTAAACAAACCACCAAACGTAGAGAACGAGCTTGAAGCCCTAGGTGCACCGTGCATAGGCGAGAAGTCCATAGGTGAAAAGAGTTGTATGATCACAATATATCGGGTGTGCGTTACGTCCCTTGAGTTGAAACAAATGGTGAGGTGAGGTGGATGATATAGGTGAGTGCTGAGAGAATTTATTACAAAGTGAGTGTTACGGCGAAGAGAACCTACCCTAAATAGACAAGTCCATGACCCAAAAGTTCTTTTGAATGAGGCTTTTATTTTATTGAATATAGGCGATCGATGCGGGAAGTCTGAGGATATTGATTGTGCTTTATTCTTGAGGTCTTCACGAAGCTGATCAATGCGAGAAGCTTCGATAAAGGTTTTGTGGATAGCTGTCCTTCGAGGAGCGATCTATTTATAGTAGAGATATGATTTTAGTGCATTTGTCCTTCGGGGGAAGATCTATATATAATAGCAATGATAATTTGGCATATAGAATTTGTCCTTCGAGGGAGCAGTCTATATATAATTTAGATAGCTAGATGTTCTTTTGGCGTGAAGCATCTAGTTTGGTAGGAAGTTTGACTCAAGAAAATCCCATAAGAATATGGCTTATTTTAAAACTTTGAAGTCATGGACTAGACTAAAAAGGGAAGGCATCGTTTAGGTGAGGTGAGAATCAAACTATGTGAGCTTGATTTTTATTATGAGGTGTAGGAAGCGAAGTGCATGTGGTAGTATGTGAGCTCAAGAACGAGCGGCGGGTAGATAAGAAGTGATATAACACTAAATTCAACAGTAGAATGGTCGAAGATGCAAGGCATTAAGGGGTTCAGGCTCAGGCTTACCATTAAGCGAAGCTAAACGATAAGCGCTGATCCATAGGTGTGAGTGATTATGTAGGCCCAATCCGATTGGGAGCAAATTTTCCACGTTTGCTCTTTTCTAGTTTGGTGACATGTTGATTCTCTTTGAGGACAAGATCACCAACCTTAAAGGTACGCTCATGAAGTCGCTTATCATAAGCACGTTTGATGTGTTTTTGATAGATTTGAAGGTGATCAAGATTTTGTAAGGCGACGTTCGTCAAGAAGCTCGATTGGGCTAACCGCTCTTGGCGGAAATCATCGTTGGTGAGAATATCCTGAAGAGATATTCTAAGGGAGGGTATTTGTATTTCGAGAGGCAAAACAGCCTCGGTACCATATACCAAAGAAAAAGGTGTGGCATTAGTAGAGGTACGAATGCTAGTACGATAAGCCCAAAGGGCAAAGGGAATGTGATCGTGCCAATTTCTTCCAGATTCATTGATGACTTTCATGAGGATTTTGGTTAGGGTTTTATTAGAAGATTGGCTTTGACCATTGGCTGCGGATAGTAAGGCGATGAGAAACTAAGTTTGATACCAAAGTTGTCACAAAGGTCTTTGTAACAACTTGTTTTTAAAAGATTTACCATTATACATTATTAGGCGATGAGGAATACCAAAAGCGACAGATAATGTGATGGTTAATGAATTGACAATTTTTCCTTTTTAGTTGAAATGAGTGGAATAGCCTCCACCCATTTTGTGTAATATTCGATTCTTTGTGATAATCCATCGGTGACGTTGTGAAGAGGATGGGTGAATCTCACCAATAAGGTCTAAACCCCATTGTGAGAAGGGCAAAGATCTCGGCGACACTGGAGCGGGTGGCTAGGAGTATGTTGAAGGTTGGCATGTTGTTGACACATAACACAACGCTTAACATATTCGTAGCGATCGTTATTGAGAGTAGGCCAATAATAACCGAGGTGAAGGATTCGTTTGGCCACAGCGAGGCCACTAAAATGTCCACCACAAATACCGTCATGGACTTGTTGGATGGTATGGGTGATCTCCGCACTTGCGGTGAGACATCGAAGGAGGATGCCATCAAAGCCACGTTTATAAAGAGTCCCCCATAACTACATAACGAGAAACGTGTTTAAGAAAAGCACGTTTACGGTACTAGTAAGGTCGGAAGGGAGAACGAGAGAGGTTGTAAGGTAGTCATGGAATTGGTGATACGGTATCTGCGAGTTAGCGAACACGGTATTTATCGTACAAACAAACCGAAAGGGCTGAATAAGATGGGGCAAAGAGTTGTTGGACCAAGACAAAAATGTCGAGTCGATTGATGAGGCTGGAATTTGCGAGGCTAAGCAAGCCATAGTATCTGCAAATTTGTTAGTAGAGCGTGGAATGGTTTGGATAGAATAGTGAGTAAATAAGGCTAGAAGCGAATCCACGTAGTGTTTGTATTTTTGAAGTTCCTCATTTTTGCATTGGTAGATGCCCATAACTTGATTGACTACCGATTGAGAGTCGCCAAAAATATTGATAGATTTGATACCTAAGTGTGTATGACACGGAGACCCAGAACAAGGGCCTCGTATTCCATTTTGTATTATTAGTGCAAGGAAATCGAGTCGGAATGAAAGAGGCATAGGCTCGGCGTCGAGAGAGCGAGAACAACACCAGCTCCTCCACCGCGTTGGCATTTAGATCCATCGAAGAAGAGGTCATTTGATCGACTCTTCCCCTTGAGTGAAAGAGTGGCGATGAGTTCGTCGGGAATATAAAATTGGTAAATTGTTCCCAGGTAAAGGGGCTTCCGCAAGTTGGTGCTGCGATGGTTTGTCCTTTGATTGATTTACGGTGGGCGAACTCAAGGTCGAGGTCGGAGAGGAGCATGAGCCATCGGGCGTGCGTTGGTTTAGATGAGTTTGGCATACATGTAATGGATGGGGTGTGTTGGTGATGACAAAAGTTTTGTGATTCGAGAAGGTAGTGTCGGAGCTTGGTAGCCACGAATGATAGGGCTAGGCACAACTTTTCTACATGTGTATACCTAGTCTCATAATCCACCAAAGTATGACTTATATAATAAGCGGCTTGTTCTCGATTTTGAGTCACGATGTGCGAAGCATGGCCCCTACAGCGTGGTCGGTGGCGGAAAGGTAAAGGTAGAAAGGGCGGTCGTCTTGAGGTGGGATAAGCACGGGTGGCTGCAAGAGATAAGTTTTGAGAGCTTGAAGGCTTGGTGGCACTCTTCACTCCATTGAAAATCAATGTCCTTCTTAAGGAGGTGATGGAAAGGTTGACATCGATCGAGAGTTGGGAGATGAAACGTCGGATAGATTGGAGCTTACCTTGTAAACTACGCAATTGTTTGAGATTGGTAGGTGGGGGCATTTCTATGATAGCTTTGACTTTAGATGGATCGACCTCGATGCCACGCAAAGAGGCGATAAAACCAAGAAGCTTTCCCGAAAGGACACCAAAGACACATTTCTTTGGTTGAAGACAGACAGAATATTGTAACAGGCAATCAAAAATAATGGTTAAAACATCGAGATGTTCACTGCGATGTTTAGACTTGCCAAGAAGATCGTCGCGTAATCTTGAGGATAGTGTGCATAATGTCATGAAAAATGTAGGTCATAGCCGTTGATAGGTCGCACCGGCATTCTTAAGGCCAAATGGCATTACACGGTATGAGAAGGTTCCCGAGGAGTTATGAAAGGTAGTTTTGTGTTGATCGGCGGGCTGACCAAAATTTGGTTGTATCTGAAAAGCCATCCATGAGAAAGCATTTCATGACCCGCGGTGAGATCAACAAGTTGATCAATACTAGGTAGGGGAAGTCATCCTTAGGGCAAGCGAGGTTAAGATCCGGAAATCCGTGCATATCCGAAGTCCCCGTCGCTTTAGTGTGAGTGCGATGTTAGAAATCCATTGAGGATAGTCGATAGGCAAGATGAAGGAAAGCGAGAAAAGGAGTCGTTGGAGCTCCTCTTTGACCAAGAGGGCAATGCGTGGATGCATTTTTCTCAATTTCTGTTTAATTGGCTTGGAATCGGGTTTCAGTGTAATGTTATGGACAGCAATGTCAGGATCGATTCCTGGCATGTCAGCGTAGGACCAAGCGAAAGCTTGGTTGCGAGCACGGAGGAAAGTAGTAAAGGCGACTTGTTCTGATGCGTTAAGGGATTGTCCGATCTTCACAATGTGAGGATCCTCCTCCGTGTGGATGTTGATTTCTATTGTAGATTCGTTCAGCATGGTTTGGGTTTCAGATGGTAAGGCTCGTTGAATATAAGAATCATCCGCGCCAAGGTAAGTGAGGATGGAGTCGTCATCCTGACACTCAACAACATTAATCAAAGGGAATCCTCTTGATCATGTGCGGATACGAGAAGGGGAAGAGAAGATGGGTCCTCATTATCGCGTTGATAAGTGAGAGGACCTATGAAGATAGCATTTATGAAAAAAAAAAAAAAAGTTAGGAGGGATAGATTCGGGGTCTATAGATTACGTAGGTGATGATGGCAAAGTGGGTGATGATGGTTTGGTAGGGGTGACGTCGTCTTCTTCCAGAATACAGGTGACACGAGGTGTCTCCTGTGTAGGTGTTTCAGGAAAACCGAGACCACTGCGATCATTATGTTTGCGTGTGGTGATGGGGATGAGCGTATGTCGGCCTTGTTCATAAAGACCAAAACCAAAGCCTTTCAAAGCCACAAGCGAGTCAAGAAGGTGAGGGCAAAGCGGCGATTGATTTGTAAGGTATTGAAAATCGGATTGGAAAGGAACCACACGAGAGGAGGCTCGGGGGCAACGGAAGATGCGTCGACACCCCCATACGTTAGGTTAGTGCGGCGGTGAGGTGGTCGTAGGAGATTACTTCCCCCACCACGGCGGTCATAGTTAGGATGGGCATGTGCACTGTCCGTACTCTGTGGGGTATGGAAAGAACTAACGTTATATAGGCGATACTCCCCCAGCGTAAGGCCGCTGAAAAACATCTACTAAGGGGTGCGGTTGGGATGTTAGCTGCGGGAAGGGAAGTGGTTTTTGCGACGGTGGTTTCATTAGTTGAAGGCGTAGGTGCGATTGAGGTACATGGTTGAGGCATAGTTGAAGAAGATGGTTGGGTTGAATGAACGGGTGTCTTGATTGGTACAAGCACATCATTTGGGCGGTATAACATATTGCGAGGTTTTAAAGGGGGAGGATCGGCTTTTACGGTGTAGGACTTCCCTCGTACTCAAATTTTATGCATCATGTAAGGTTGAGGAACGCATCCCATGGCCGGATCGAGGCGACCAGCAATATATTATATTGGAACTCTCCCTCGAGGACATAGAAGAGTTCGGGTAAAGTACGTGGTCCTACCGAATGTTGAGGATCACGGTGCCTAAGGTAGAGTAATAGCGTCATTGAATGACCATGACATGATGGGGTTGGCACACATGTAGCTAGAAGGGATATTCATTTGTTGAAAAGCTTTTGAAGAGATGATGTTTAGGCTAGCACCCCCGTCAATCATAACACGACGTACACGAATGTCCCGGACGTAAGGTTGAGATGAACACGGCAGAGTCAGGATCTTCTGTACCAAAATCGACAATTTCATCTTGAGCCATTGCTGCGGCGGCTTGTAGTACGAGAGGCGAAGTGGTTGGGGCGGTGGGTTGTTTGGTGAGAGAGGCAACGTGATTGGGTGTTAGAATGGAGGCAACAGGCAGGGCTTCATTAGGTAAGACCTCGATCCCCTGAAGAATTTCAACGAGAGCTTGTCGATGAGATTCAGAAGTCTGAATGAGATCATATAGTGTCATTTTGACGGGTGATTGGTGAAGCTGTTTGATCATGGCTCGATGGGCAACTCCATTAGAGACGGGGTAAGCGGGTCCACGAATAACCACTTTGGGTGGTGGTGCAATCGGGATGCTAGACGGAGAAAGAGAGGACGCAGGTGTGCTTTCTTTCGCTTTCTCGTTGTTTTTCTGCGCTCGAGTAGCAACACTAATCATATTAATCTCGTAGCTTTGAGATGAGGAAGATGGTTGGGATAAATTATGGTCTTGAGGTGGGGTTGTAATAATGATAGATCGTGGTGAGGCGGGGATAGATGGTATAGGAGAGGGGTGAAGCTAAAGGTCTCTCCCTTCGTAAGTTGTCTTTCTTAACCTTTCTATGGGAGAGGTGGTGATGAAGGATGGTTTTAAAGCTTTGCATCCCTCCACATCATGTCTGGTGTGCGGTGATAGCGCGAGATCTTAGACTCATCATAACCTATAGGTCGAGGTTTAGACGGGTCATAAGGTCTAAGTGGGGGTAGGGAAATGGTCGCATTATCTACTAACATAGCAAGGATTTTGGCGTAAGATCCTTTGAGTGGGTCAAAATCAGAAGAGGATGAGGGTATTGATTGCGCGGGTTTTGGTAATGTTTGGGCGTGGTTAGTTCGTATGGGTGGTGGTTTAACCGAGGGGTGTTGATATGTGTTTTTCACTAAACGTGGTTTCTTTGGCGCAGGAGCTACGTTCGGCTGGTTAGATGATGAGGCTACAGATGACATGGTAGCGGGAAACAACCACGGAGAAAGGGGAGTGACAGAAAATAAATCCTTTGATGATGGAGTTTGTTTAGGGTTGATGGGTGGACAGGATACGTGGGGTGATAATGTTGATATACCCTTTGATCCCTGTATGGGTGCAGAAGGCGTAGATCGTTTTGAAGAAAACGCAGGAGGTATGATATATTGGTGCAAGGTGGAAGGATGAGGTCCTAATATGGAAGGTAGGTATGACGATGATGGTTTTGATTGTGATAGAGGCACGGGTTGAGTGTGTCTCCTAGGTGGCGGGGCGGCTTTATTCTTGGACAAATCTAGTCGCTTAGGCGGGTGTGTTAGACTGGGTATGGGTAAGGTCCCAAGCGTAGGGGAAGATTTGGCTAAGTTAATAGAAGTGGACGAGGCATTTGGTAGAGGTGAGGGGGGTGAAGGTGAGAACATGGGCATTTTAAGCACGTAAACACTTCGGGTATATGGTGGAGTTCTCGGGATCGGTCATTTGCATTTGAGTAGAATATGGCGTACTCAAGCGTTCCCATAGGATTTGTCTATCCTACGGAGAATGCAGTCTTGAGCTTGAATTGTAAATTTAGTACGGAAGAAAGGTGGGTTGTGATTCCGAGTCCCTTTGTGGGTGTGATACGGTGAGTAGATGATGAGTCTTGTATCAATAGATGTTAAAGAGGTCAACCGGTCGTTGAAAAGATTTAGGCGATGAAGAACTAATAGGTAAGAGGCGTGTTCGAGAGGATCCGTCATGGTTAAAGAATTTGGTGATGTCGGTGCAAGAGATTTCTCGTCTAAGGATGTCAAAAGGAGTGGCGTACCTTCCTCTTGTGCAACAAGAGTGGTAGAAGGAAATGCTGGGAAATAGATAGATTAGATAACATCCGTTTCGCAGTCTTGTAGGGATGTGGTATAAGCGAGACTCATCGATGGGAAGAGAGTGCAGGTAGTTAACTCCCTTATGGGTAAAGGAATGATTTCGCTTTGGTTCGATGGTGGTAAAGGAGGTTCGGGCTCTGTGTTAGTGAAGAGGCTTGATTCAAAATTTTCTCGATAGAGGCTTTGGTGGGTATCAAAAAGCTGCATGGATCTCATGAACACTCTCTTCGGCTAAGATATCTGGTTTGTGTTCTTGTTGGAAGAGTGATTCGGGAATGGTTTGTTGAAGATTTTCAAATTTCGGTTGGCGGGGGCATTAGGATTATCGAGGTTATATCCCCTGCGTCGACCATTTCTGCACTATGTTTTTCAACATCTTGCAGTTCTCATGTTGTGTCCCTTCACGCGGTGGAAATTCTGAAGTCATTTTCTTTGTACCGAGGAAGGTATGGCGCGAGTGGAATCAAACCGGAATGAGGTTTAACGGGGAGGTAATGTAATGGCTCTGCTTTGAGCAATTTTCCAATATCACACCATATGTTTCTCCCGAGGAGTGTAGTTGATGGGCTCGGCTTTGTACTTATAGGTGGTTTTGGTGGGGTATTAGACGGTGTTTGAGATTTAACCATCACCGCGTGGACAGCTCCTTTTGATTTAGAAGAAGTGGACGCGTGAGGAGTGGTGGTATTTGGTTTATTGGTAGAATCGGGAGTTCGGAGGTGGGGTTTTGTTGCTGACCAATTTCTCTTCTTCTAAGGCTCGAATTTCTAGTTTCGAGCCATGGTAAAGGCCTCATCAAATGTGCGGAAAGTTTGAATTTGAAGAGTAGGAGAAATGTGCTTAGCACATGCCCGTGTGAAAAGTTCGATAAGTTGGCTTGAGGCAAGGCATATGTAAGTTGGTTGATAAGGCCACGCCATCGTCAGCGAAATCTGCGATAGATTCGTCTTGAATTGTCGGATGGCATAAAGGTCGGTGATGGATACTTTCTTAGCAATGTTAATGGAGAAGTGATCAAGAAAGATTGGGCTAGTTGGTTAAAAGAGAAGATTGAGTCTTTGGGTTAAAAACCTTTGTACCACTCAAGGCGGGTCTGATAAGGACATGGGAAATGTGCGGAGTATGAGAGGCATCATCATGGGCGATCAAATAACAAGCATGTCTAAATGATCGCAAGTGTTGTTGAGGATCCTCTTTACTATTAAAGCGAGTAAATTTCGGCAACTCCCATTGAGGAGGATATGAATGAAGGGAGACGAGAAGGGTGAATGGGCTCCCGACAAACTTGCTCGTATGTCAAGCGCTACGACTTCCCGACACGAAGCCTCAGATTTTGCATTTTGTCCATCATTTGTTTGATGAAATCGTGGTTGGATGAGATGATGATGCGGTTGTGGCAAAGCGGAGGCAAATTGGGCCAAGGGCCTCCTTTGGACAATGGTGGAGTTAAGTGTTGATAAGGTATGGAGGATGAATATGTTGAGGCGACGAATAAGGATGTCCCATATAGGTGTTGAGGTTCTTTGGATACGTGTATGGGAATGAGAAGGTAGGCGGAGCTTGAGAAGGAAAGCTCGTGTGGATAGGTGGCGAGAGAGCAAGTCATGAATGGAGTAGTCTGCAAGAGAGATGAGGTAGGCGAGTCGGTGGTAATGATATGTGGGGTCAAGATTAGCAAAGAAAAGCCAATCGAGTCGTATGAACCTCGAAGGCTGTCGGATTGGGAGATGGGGCTAGAGATGCAGGAAGCAAGGCGGTATTATCAGGCGGAGTGGGAGCTAAATGAGCAGCTATACTAATAGGCATACCAACAAGGAGCTGACCATCGGGCGTACGGTCGGGGTATGGGACAAATAGTATTATGCAGTGGCGCTAGAATTAGCATCCAGAAACTTGGCAAAGTCCTTGTCTCCTACGAGGAATTTGGGGATCTCAGCGTGGTGTAGGATTCCCCACGAGAATGTGAAGGGGTGATTCGGGTAAAGAAAAAGAGCAAGCATGTGAAACCATGGCGGCGGCTTGCTTTCAGTGATACAACCATGGGACGGTGTTCACGGTAGGGTTTCAATCTATCAGGAGCAGAAACTTGAGCCTTAGAATGGTGAAATTGGCGGAGTTCTTTGGTTTGTCGGGGGTTGTAGAAAGACGATGGCGATATCGGTCTAGTATCCGATGTCGGTTATACTATAGCCGACGTCGGTCGGGTAGCGATGTCGGTGTAAAAGTGCAGGTTAACAAGATATAAAAAGGCTGCTAATTTGATTTTTAACAACGTTTAGTATACGTGTCCAATTATTGATCACAGAAGACAGAGTATGAGAAAGAAAACAGAACTAAAAACAAGCAAGATGCACACACAAATCCAGAGATTAACCCTAGGGTTAATTTTAATTATCGTGGGCTTATGCCTTTAGACGTAGAATGATGTCAGAATCCTAAACAAGAGACTTAGGGGAAATGTCAAGTTGTTTTGGCTTATAAGGTTACCTCAATCGGGCGGAGGAATACCGCGGAAAAAAGGGATGTTTGAGGTGTTGTGTTAATTGTGAAGTGATTCGGTATGTGTTGTGCGGTGAATGTAAGATTAATTTCTGTCAATACCATGGATATCACCCCACGTGTACGACACATTACTTAATCTCGTTCACTAGAATTGAAAAACAACAGCGAGGAATGCGATGCACGTGTTTTAAACCCAAATCGAAAATTATGTTCGATGAAGCAAGAGAGATGACTTTCACTAATGCGAAACTAGGAAAGCAAGACAAATTCTTTACGAAATATATAACAAAAGCAGCAACAGCAAGTATGCTTCCTAAAATGAAAATAAGCAAGAGAAACAGAAACCCAAGATGGGTCCCACTTAAGCGTGCAAAATGTTTCACTCGGAATGATTCGTTCCTTTTAGAAACAGATAAGGTTAGGGGCTAGGAGGAATACCTGTAGAATGTCGAGATGGTGTGCGCGTACCGTAGAGAAAGATCAGGCTGATTGCGAAGAACTCCTTTTTGTCTTGGAAGGACTACCTGCAAATAAGAACACAAGACCACAAGATTTTGATTAGACAATAAATGAGAAAGCGCTTGGGCCGGGAAATATAAAACTTCCTTTCGAAGGTGGTGAGTTTCCCTGCTAATATGAATTAACACAAAAAGAGCGTAAAATATCAATTAAGTTGCTTCGTTGAAGTGGGTAGGGGAAAGGCTGGTTTTGGTTTTGATCGGAGGAACCGATGCGATTCGCGATAGCGATGCGATTCTTGATACCCGAAATACCGGTGGGTTCTAGGATCTGTGGGTTAGTTGCTTTGTGGGGTAGTTGTGTTGTTTGTAAAAATTTGTATATAGGTGGTATTAGGAAATAAGGTGATGAGAGGTAGATGAATGATAGTTAGAGGTAATATGCATGTTGGGTAGTGGATCGAGGATGGATTTTATGAGGAATTTGTAATTCAAAAGGCATAAGAAATGTTATAACAGAGGACATGCAAGATGTGACTTACTGGTTTTGACGAAGATGCAAGCTGATCTCCTTTGCTGTAAACACTTCTGGTATTTCCACTCGTCTCTGCTCGGTCAAGTGAAGATCTGGACTCTGTTTTTCGCTCCCAATGATCTCTGTTGATTCAAAAATCATTCGACCTGATCCCGAAAAATGAAATTCGATCCTTTGTTTTTGGTTTGGGGAGCCCATTTACAGGGAACCGATGGCGGTTGCGTAACCGATGGCGGTCGAGTAGGAACCGGCATCGGTAAGGAAAAAGTAGGCTATTTTTAGTAAAATAACCCACCTTCCCTGCTTTTCTCCCGAGAGATCAGTTGCGGGCTTGGTCAAGTGGCTAGAAGGTCGGTTTTGGGTGCGAGTAAGGAGGCATTAGTTATGGATGTGAGTCTAGACCAAGCCATAAGTCTTAATTAGGTTAGTTTAGGGTTAGGGCTAGGTCATGATGAGGTGGCAAAATGAGGTGGCAGGTAAGGTGATGTGGATTTATCAATTACAAGGTAATTAATAAATAATTGTGTAAGGTTTAGGTGATGAGGTTAAGTTGCGAGATGAGATGCGGGTCACTGAGGGTCGTAAGACACAAATTTGGTGTCTACATTCGACGGTGCACTGCGCCACCCTTTGGAAGGCGTGTGCGCCACCAAAAATACGCGTGCGCCACTTCTGTGTGTTTAACTCTTGTGTACTTAGAGAAGTGATGCACACCAACAAAAGAACCTATGCACTACCTTGATAAAAACTAGCTTAAATTGCGAGCTTATGTTACCAAAAAAGCGTGTGCGCTAGGAAAAGTGTGCGCTAGAAAAACTAATACTAATGTAAACAAAGACTAACACTAGTAGCCGTGATTAGCAAAATTAAACAAAATACAAAGCACCATCAAGATGAGAATTAAGCAAGGTTAAACACTAAATAACACTTTGACAATTAACATGACAAAAGAGAGTGAACATATTATGTCCTTTAGGAGTTTTATCTTTGAAAGTATTTGTTCAAATTCCCAATGTATTTCAATTTGTATCTAGAATGTATCTTTAGTGTTCAAATTCCCAATGTATTTCAATTATATAACAATTAAGAATACAACTTTATTTCAATTATATCTTCTTAAGTGTTATTTAGTGTTTAACCTTGCTTAATTCTCATCTTGATGGTGCTTTGTATTTTGTTTAATTTTGCTAATCACGGCTTACTAGGTGTTAGTCTTTGTCTACATTAGCATTATTTTTTTCGGTGGCGCACATTTTTCCATTAGCGCACACGCTTTTTACAGTAACACAAGCATTCTCTGTGTGAATTTAAGCCAATTTTTATTGAAGGTAGCACATACGTTCTTTTGGTGGTGCACACGCTTCTCGGGTGGTGTAGGTACACGGTAAGCCAAAAACACACAGAGTGGCACACACATATTTTTGGTGGCACACACACCTCTTGGGTGGCAGTGCACCTTGTAAATCAGAAAAACACAGAGTGGCATATTGGCCCTAAACCACGCGGGAGACACCAAAACAGGGCGTAGGTGTCTCTTTGTTTTCTTGAAGTTAGTGTGTTGAGGTGCTAACATTCTTGCAGGTTTTATCTAATTAAATACTCGTCTTTGCAGAGTGTTTTGACATGCTTTTACTTGATTAGATAAACTTTGCATGTTTACTTATAAGAATAAGATCGCGTATGCTCTTCCCTCGTGTCCCTAGGGCAATCTTAGGAATCGAAATGATTCTTGGGTCTTTTTTATGCTTTGAGGTTGTTATGAATATTTGAATTGGAATTGGTTAACTTGGTGTGTTTGAATTAAAGTGTTTTTCAATTTGATATCTATTTGGATTTTCGAAACATCACGTATGCTCTTCTCTTGCGTCTTGGACAATCGAAGAATCGAAATGATGTTTACTCTTTTGATGGAAAACTACTAAAAATCATCATACAGACCAAAACACCACACTTGTCAAAGAAAGGAGGAATCAAAACGAAGTCAAAAACTACTAATACGGTTGTTATACGAGGTTGTGAGAAGGTGTTCAAGCAAACCACACCTAATTAAACAAGATAAAAAGAATAACATATTCAAAACAATGTATTGCGGGTTTCAAAAAAGTACGTCCCTCTTCGCTCAACTAGAACATAACCCCTTTGGCATAACGTCTTAAGCTGACAAATGGTGGTGGTTCTAGGAACCCCAAAGTAGTCCACGCGAGAAAAACCTTATGGACAAAGCGGGAAGTGCTCGGATACCTACTTGACTAGTGATTCTATTGTAAAATAGCGTTACAATTTGTCCATATCGCGACCCTATTAAAAGTACACAATGGATGCATTTATTGTCCACTGTGCTTGAAAGGGGCAAAGTGAGATACTCCTGTAGATACCAAATTTGTGTCTTACGACACCCTGTGTCCCGCATCTCATTTCGCAACCTAACCTCACCACTTAAAACCTTACACAATTATTTATTAATTACCTTATAATTAATAAATCCACATATCCAAACCTGCCACCTCATTTCGCCACCTCATCATGACCTAGCCCTAACCCTAAACTAACCTAATTAAGACCTATAACTTGGTCTACATCCACACCCATGACTAATTACTTCTCACCCGCACCAAAACCAACCTAATCATGACTTGACCAAGCCCACAACTAATCCCTCGGGAGAAAAGGAGGGAAAGTTGGCTATTTTACTAAAAATAGCCCACTTTGACTTTGACTTACTGACATCGGTTCTACTTGACCGCCGTCGGTTACGTAACCACCATCGGTTCCCTGTAAATGACCTCTCCCACCAAAAACAAAGGATCGGGAATTCATTTGAAGGATCGGAATTCACTTAGCGAGAGAAGAGAGACAAGTGAAGAAAAGAGAAGAGTTTGCGAATAAGGATATCAAGCCCAAGCTACGCAATTAGAGTAATTAGAATTTTTGTGACACTCATCCAAGCATTGGGAGAGAAGATAGCTCACTTTTGATTGTCGGATCATCACACGATTGCCTTCGTCATCACAGTCCTTGGACTGTATCTTCATCGAGAACTAGTAGTCCTTCCTAGACAAAAAGGAATTCTTCATGCAATCGATCGATTTCTCTCTACGGTGCGCGCACGCCCTCCCAACACTCAAGAAGGTTTCCTCCTACCCCTAACCCTTATCGGTTTCTCAAGAGAATGAAAGGATAGAAGCACCTATATTTTAAGAATAGAAACATTCTGTGCGAAACATTTTGGCACGCTCGGTGGGAACCATTTTGGGTTTCTTTCTTTCTTGCTTGCTTTCATATAGGGAGCACACTTGCATTTCTTTCTTCTAAATATTCACAAAATATTTTGTCATTTTGGTAAAAGAATTGTTTTTCTTTGGAATCTTTGAACTAGTTAAAGTCATCTTTTTGCTTCATCGAATATCATTTTAGATTTGGGTTTAAAACACGTGCATCACATTCTTTGCTTTGTTTTTAATTCTAGTGAACGTAGATTAAGTAGCATGTGTCGTACACGTGGGGTGATATCCACGGTATTGACGAGAAATTAATCTTACTCTCACTACACAACACATACCAAATCACTTCATAATCAACACAACACTCAAACATCCCCCTTTTCCGCGGTATTCCTCCTTTGATTGAGAAGTAGCCTTATGAGCCAAAACAAACTTGACATTTCCCTTAGGTCTTTTGTTTAGGATTGACATCATCTTGCATCTAAGGCATAAGCCCACAATAATTAAAACTAATCCTAGGGTTAGTCTCTTGATTTGCTTGTGCATCTTGCTTGTTTTTAGTTCTGTTTCTCTGTCATACACTGTTTCAGTGATCACTTCAGAACAGTTTGGTAGGTATACTAAGCATTGTTAACCCCAAATCAAGCAGCTTCTTACGACTTCTTACACCGGTCCTATTCTACCGAGCATTGGTTAACTTACGGCGCCCGGCTCTGGATCGGACCGACATCGGTTACACGACCGATATTGGTTCTTGTCTTTCTGAGTTCGACAAACCAGCAACCTACCAATTCCAACATTTTGTGGCTGTTTACGTCACGATAGATTGAATCCTGCTTAATCTACTCTTGTCCATGGTTGTTATCACTCGGAAACAAGCTGCTGACCATGGTTTCACATGCTGCTCAGTGCCTTTGCTGAATCACCCCCTTCACATCCTATGGGAATCCTACGGACACCGGTGAGGTTCCCAAAATCACTGTAGGAGATAAGGAATTTGCGAAATTTTTGGATGCTAATCCTAGCGTATACTGATACTATTTGTCTCATACCCACGACCGTACACCCGACTTTGCGGCCAACTCCTTGTTGGTATGCCTA
Organism: Taxus wallichiana var. yunnanensis; assembly: GCA_018340775.1. Classification (NCBI taxonomy): domain Eukaryota; kingdom Viridiplantae; phylum Streptophyta; class Pinopsida; order Cupressales; family Taxaceae; genus Taxus; species Taxus wallichiana. The sequence continues at coordinate 683,782,036 of CM031242.1, read as the reverse complement.
TTAGTATAGCTGCTTGCTCTTAGCTCCTTCCCCACCGATAACTCCGCCTTGCCTTCTTCATCCTTAGCCCCGTCTCCCAACTCGGCGGCTTCGGGGTTCATACGGCCTGAGATTGGCTTTCCTTTGGTTAACCTGGGGCCCCACATATCATTACCACCGATTGCTCCTACCTCGTCTCTCTCACTGATTGCTCCTTTCATAACTTGCTCTCTACCACCTATCCACACAAGCTTTCCTTCTCAAGCTCCGCCCACCTTTTCATTTCCACACACGTATCCGGTGGCTTCGACATCTTATATAGGACATCCCTATTTGGCCACCTCAACATATTCGTCATCAATACCTTATCAACATTTAACCCCACCATTGTCTAGTAGTGGCTCTTGGCCCATTCGCCTCCGTTTACAACAACCGCACCATCATCTTACCCAACCACTGATTTAATCAAACAAATGATGGACAAGATGCAAAATCTGGAGGCTTCTGTTTCAGGAAGCCGTAGCACCCTGACATACGAGCAAGTTTGTCGGGAGCCTATTCATCCTTCTGTCCCCCTTCATTCATATCCTCCTCAATGGGAATTACCAAAATTTACTCGTTTTAATAGTAAGGAGGATCCTCAACAACACTTGCGATCATTTAGACATGCCTGCTATCTGATTGCTCATGACGATGCCTTACTACTCCGCACCTTTCCCATGTCCTTATCAGGACCCGCCTTGGAATGGTACAGTGCTTTAACCCAACACTCAATTTTCTCTTTTAACCAATTAGCCCAATCTTTCTTGGATCATTTCTCCATTAATATCGCCAAGAAAGTATCCATCACCGACCTCTATGCCATCGACAATTGAAGGCGAATCTATCACGATTTCGTTGGACGATGGCGGGGCCTTATCGACCAACTTACTTATGTCTTGCCTCGGGCCGAACTTATCGAACTCTTTACGCGGGCTGTCTTAAGCACATTTCTCCCACCCTCCAAATTCAAACTTTCCGCACCTTTGATGAGGCCTTTACTATGGCTCGGAAACTAGAGATTCGAGCCTTAGAGGACGAGAAATTGCGGTTGCATAATGAAACCCTAATTTCCGAACCCAAAACTCCACCAACAAACCCAACACCACCAATTATCACGCATCGACTGCTTTGAAATCAAAAGGAGCTGTACACGCAATGATGGTCAAATCCCAAGCACCGTCTAATACCCTTGAAAACCACCTATAAGTATAAAGCCGAGCCCATCAATTACACTCCTTGGGAGAAACTTATGGTGTGATATTGGAAAAATTGCTCAAAGCGGGAGCTATCACCTACCTCTATTAAACCTCACTCCGGGTTTGATTCCACCGCGTTATACCTTCTTGCTACAAAGAAAATGACTTCGTAACTTCCACCGCGTGAAGGACACGATCCACGAAAGCTGCAAGATGTTGAAAAACATAGTGCGAGGAAATGGTTGATGCGGGGATATAACCCTCGATAATCCTAACGCCCCAAACCATTCCCAAACCACTCTTCTAATGGTAACATAAACCAAGATATCTTAGCCGAGGAGAGTGTTCATGAAATCCATGCGGTCTTCGACTCCCGACCAAAAGCTCTATCGAGGAAATGCAGAATCGAGCCTCTTCACTAACGCGAGGATCCGAACCCCCTCCACCCCCATCAAGACAAAACAATAGCCTTACCATTCCTTTACCCATAAAGGAATCAACCGCCCAGAGTTCTCTTCTCACAGATGAGCCTTCTTACACCACATCCTGCAAGACTATGAGCGGATGTTATCTAACTTATCTATTTCCCAAAAATCTCCTTCTACCACTCTTTTTGCACAAGAGGAAGGCAAATCACTTTTTCTGTCATCCTTAGAAGAGACACCTCTCGAACCAACATCACCAAATTCTTTAATCATGACGGATCCTCTCAAACATACCCTCCTACCTATTACTTCTTCATCGCCTAAATCTTTTCAGTGACGGTTGACCTCTTAACGCCCATTAATACAGTGCCTCATTTACCCCCTGTATCACACCCACAGTGGACCGGAATCACAACCCACCTCTCTTCCATACAAAAGTTCCTATTCACACGTGAAGATTGTCATCCCTCAGAAGATAGACGAGTCCTATGGGAGCGTTTGAGTACATTGTGCTCTACTCAAATGCAGATGACCGATCCAGACACCTCTACCATATACCCGAAGTGTTTACAAAAGCTCAAAACGCCTATGTCCTCATCCTCACCCCCCTCATCTCTACCGGATACCTCATCCACCTCTATTAACCTAACCAAACCTCCCCCTACGCTTGGGACTTCACCAATACCCGACTTAACACACACCCACCTAAACGCTTAGATTTATCCAAAAATAAAGTTGTCCATCCACCTAGGAGACAAACCCAATCTCCTCAAGTCCAATCTATGCCTCTGTCACAACTAAAACCCTCGCCGTCACACCTACCTTCTATATTGGGACCTCACCCCTCCACCTTGCCTCAATACATCATACCTCCTATGTTTTCTTTAAAATGACCTGCGCCTTCTACACCCATACAGAGATCCATGGGTGTATCAACACCGTCACCCCAAGTATCCTGTCCACCTATCAACCCTAAACAAACTCCATCATCAAAGGATTTGTTTGTTGTCACTCCTCTTTCTCGTGGTTGTTTTCTGCTACCACGTCATCTGACCAGCTAAACATAACTTCTACGCCGAAGAAGCCACGTTTAGTTAAATCCAATTATCAAAACCCCTTGTCTAAGCCACCACCCGTATGAACCAACCATACCCAAACATTACCAAAACCCACCCAATCAATAGCCTCATCTTCCTCTGACTTTGACCCACTCAAAGGATCTTACGCCAAGATCCTTGATATGTTGGTGGAGAATGCGACCATTTCCCTACCCCCACTTAGACCCTATGATCCATCTAAACCTCGACCTATAGGTTATGATGAGTCTAAAATCTGCGCTTACCACCGCACACCAGGACATGATGTAGAGGGATGCAAAACTTTGAAAGCCATCCTTCGTCAGTCACCTCTCTCGGATAGAAAGGTTAAGAAAGACAACTTACGAAGGGAGAAACCTTTAGCTTCAATCCCCTCTCCTATACCACCTGTCCCCACCTCACCAAGAAATATCATTATTGCAACCCCACCTCTCGAAGACAATGACTTATCCCTACCATCTTCCTCCTCTCGTGTTCACGAGATCAACATGATTAGTATTGCTACTCGAGGGCAGAAAAATAATGGGAAAGCTAAAGAAAGCACACCTGCGACCTCTCTTCCTCCGTCGCCATCCCGATCACACTACCACCTAAAGTGGTTATTCGTGGACCTGCCTACCCCGTCTCTGATGGAGTTGCCCACCGTACCATGATCAAACAGCTTCACCAATCACCTATAAAAATGACACTGTATGATCTCATTCAAACCTCTGAATCTCATCGACAAGCTCTCGTTGAGATCCTTCAAGGTATAGAGGTCTTACCTAATGAAACCTTGCCCGTTGCCTCCATCTTAACACCCAACCACGTTGCTTCTCTCACCAAACAAACTACCACTTCCGTCCTGTCATGACAAGCCCATTCTTTGTCAATTTCTCGAAGACGAAATTGTCGACTTTGGTGTAGAAGATCCTGACCCCGCTCTTTTCATCTCGGCTTACGTCCGGGACATCCGAGTACATCGTGTTATGATCGACGAGGGTGCTAGCTTAAACATCATCTCTTCCAAAGCCTTCCAACAAATGAATATCCCTTCCAGCTGCATGTGTGCCAACCCCACCATGTTACGTTCATTCAATGATCTATTACTTCTACCTTAGGCACCGTGATCCTTAAAATTTGTGTAGGGCCACGTACTTTACCCGAACTCTTCTATGTCCTTGAGGAGAATTCGATACAACATGTTGTTAGGCCGCCCTTGGATCCGGTCTATGGGATGCGTTCCCTCCACCTTACATAGATGCATAAAATTGAGTATGAGGGAAGTCATACACCGTAAAAGTGACCCTCCCCCTTCAAAACCTGCAATATGTTATATCGCCTAATGATGTGCTTGTACAGTCAAGACACTCATTCATCAACCCAACCACCTATTTCGACCACACCTCAACCATCCACCTCAACCGCACCTACACCTTGACAAGTGAAAGCGCCGCTGCAAACACTTCCTTCCCCTCGGACAACATCCCGACCTCGGATCCCTTAGTAGATGTTTATCAATGCCTTACACTCGGGGAGTATCGCCTATATAACGTTAGCACTTTCCATACCCCACGGGAGTACTGGGACGGTTACATGCGCATCCTACCTACGACCGTCGTGTGCGGGAAGTAACTTCCTACGGACCACCTAATTGCCGCACCAACCTAACGTATGGGGTGTCAATACATCTCTCTGTCACCCCCTGAACCTACCCTTGGTGTGGTTCCCTCCAATCTGATTTTCAATATCTAACTAATCGTCGTTTCCCCCTCACCTTCTGACAGCATTTGTCTTGGAAGGGCTTCCGTTTCGGTCTTTATGAACAAGGCCGACATGCGATCATTCCCTGTAACTACACGCAAACACAAAGATCGTCGTGGTCTTGGATTCTCTGACCCACCTACACCGAAAACACCGCATATCCATTGTATCAGTGAAGGCGACGAAGTCACCCCTTCCGAACCATCATCACCCATTTTGCCATCGTCACCCACAAAGTCGATAGAGCCCTGAATCTATCCCTCCTACCTTTTTTTTTTTCATAAACGCTATCTTCCTGGGTCCTCTCACTTATCAACGCGATAATGAAGACCCATCTTCTCTTCCCCTTCTGTATCCAGACATGATCGAAGAGGACTCGCCTTCAATTAATGTTGTTGAGTGCAGGATGACGACTCCATCCTCACTTACCTTAGTGCGGACGAATCCTATATTCAACACGCCTTACCATCTGACATTCAAACCATGTTGAATGAGTCAACTATAGAAATCAACATCCACACAGAGGACGATCCTCACATTGTGAAGATCGGACAATCTCTTAACTTGTGAAGAACAAACTGCCTTCACTACCTTCCTCCGTTCCCATAACCAAGCTTTTGCTTGGTCCCTACTGTGACATGCCGGGAATTGATCGACATTGCTGTCCATAACATTACCTTGAAACCCGATTCCAAACCCAGTTAAACGAACCGAGAAAAATGCATCCACGCATTGCCCTCTTGGTCAAAGAAGAGCTTCAGCGACTCCTTTCTGTTTCCTTCATCTTACCTATTGATTATCCTCAATGGATTTCTAACATTGTACATTCATTAAAGCAACGGGGGATTTCGGATATGTACGGATTTCCGGGACCTTAACCTCGCTTGCCCAAAGGATGACTTCCCCCTCCCAAGTATTGATCAACTTGTTGATCTCACTGCGGGCCATGAGATGCTTTCTCTCATGGATGGCTTCTTGGGATATAATCAAATTTTAGTAGCCCCGGCCGATCAACATAAAACCGCCTTCATAACTCCTTGGAGAACCTTACTGTATCGTGTCATGTCGTTTGGCCTTAAGAATGCTAGTGCGACCTATCAGCGGACTATGACTTATATTTTTCATGACATTATGCACACTATCCTTGAGGATTATGTCGATGATCTTCTTGGCAAATCTAAACATCGCAGTGAACATCTCGATGTTTTAACCATTATTTTCGATCACCTGTTACAATATTGTGTTCGTCTTCAACCAAAGAAATGTGTCTTTGGTGTCCTTTCGGGAAAACTCCTTAGTTTTATTGTCTCTTTGCGTGGCATCAAGGTCGATCCAGCTAAAGTCAAAGCTATCCTAGAAATGCCCCCACCCACTAACCTCAAACAATTGCGTAGTTTGCAGGGCAAACTCCAATCTATTCGGTGTTACATCTCACAACTCTCAGATCGATGTCAACCTTTCCATCATCTCCTTTAAAAGGACATTGTCTTTCGATGGAGCGAAGAGTGCCACCAAGCCTTTGAGGCTCTTAAAGCCTATCTCTTGCAGCCACCCATGCTTATCCCACCTCAGGATGATTGCCCTTTCTACCTTTACCTTTCCGCCACCAACCATGTTGTAGGAGCCATGCTCGCACATCGTGACTCCGAGCATCGAGAACAAGCCGTTTATTACATAAGTCGTACTCTGGTGGATTACGAGACTAGGTATACACATGTAGAAAAGTTGTGCCTAGCCCTATCATTCGTGGCCACCAAACTCGACACTACCTCCTGAATCACAAAACTTTTGTCATCACCAACACGGACCCCATCCATTATATGTACGCCAAACCTCATCTAAACCAACGCATCGCCCGATGGCTTATGCTCCTCGCTGACCTCGACCTTGAGTTTGTACACCAGAAATCAATCAAAGGACAAACTATCGCAGACCAACTCGCGGAAGCCCCTTTACCTGGGGAGCAATTTACTAATTTTACTTTCCCTGACGAACTCATTGCCACTCTTTCACTCAGTGAGGATTCGTATCCAATGACCCTCTTCTTCGATGGATCCAAATGTCAGCGCGGCGAGGGGCCGGCGTTGTTCTCATTCCTCTAGACGCTGAACCTATGCCTCTTTCATTCCGGCTCGATTTCCCCTGCACTAATAATACAGCGGAATACGAGGCCCTTGTTTTGGGTCTCCAGGTTGCGTTACACTTAGGTGTAAAATCTATTAACATTTTGGCGACTCTCAATTGGTCGTCAATCAAGTTATGGGCATCTACCAATGTAAAAATGAGGAACTTCAAAAGTACAAACATTACGTGGATTCACTTTTGACCTTATTTACTCATTATTCTATCCAAACCATTCCCCGCTCAACTAATAAATTTGCGGATACTATGGCTTGCTTAGCCTCGCAAATTCCTGCCTCACCAACTGACTCTGACATATTTGTCTTGGTCCAACAACTCTTTGCCCCATCTTACTCAGCCCCGGATGTTGGTATGATAAATAATGTCTCCGTTGATTCGCAGGATACTTGGTATCACCAATTTCACAATTACCTTACAACCTCTATTCTCCCATCTGACCTTACGAGTAACGGCAAACGTGCTTTTCTTAAAAGTGTTTCTCATTACGTCGTCATGGGGGGACTCCTCTATAAACATGGCTTTGATGGCATCCTCCTTCGATGTCTAACCGGCGCGGAGGTCACCTATATCATCCAACAAGTCCATGACGGCATTTGTGGTGGACATTTTAGTGGCCTTGCCGTGGCCAAACGGATCCTTCACCTAGGCTATTATTGGCCTACTCTTAATAACAACTGCTACGAATATGTTAAGCGTTGTGTTATGTGTCAACAACATGCCAACCTTCAACATACTCCTAGCCATCCGCTACAGGTCGCACGAGATCTTTGGCCTTTCTCACAATGGGGTTTAGACCTTATTGGTGAGATTCACCCGCCCTCTTCGCAACGTCACCATTGGATAATCACAGCAACCGAATATTACACTAAATGGGTGGAGGCCATTCCACTCATTTCAACCAAAAAAGAAAAAATTGTAGAATTCATTAACCATCACATTATCTGTTGTTTTGGTGTTCCTCATCGCCTGATAACAGATAATGGAAAATCTTTCAAAAACAAGTTGTTACAAGACCTTTGTGACAACTTTGGTATCAAACTTAGCTTCTCATCACCTTACTATCCACAAGCAAATGGTCAAGCCGAATCTTCTAACAAAACCCTGACCAAAATTCTCATGAAAGTCGTTAACAATTCTGGAAAAAATTGGCCTGATCACATCCCCTTTGCCCTTTGGGCTTATCGGACTAGCATTCGTACCTCCACTAATGCCACCCCATTTTCTTTGGTATATGGTACCGAGGTTGTCTTGCCTCTTGAAATACAAATACCCTCCCTAAGAATATCTCTTCAGGATATTCTCACCAATGATGATTTCCGCCAAGAGCGGTTAGCCCAATTGGAGCTTCTTGACGAGCGTCGTCTTATAGCTCTTGACCACCTTCAAATCTATCAAAAGCGCATCAAGCGTGCTTATGATAAGCGACTTCATGAGCGTACCTTTAAGGTTGGTGATCTTGTCCTCAAAGAGAATCAACATGTAACCAAACTAGAAAAGAGCAAACGTGGAAAATTTGCTCCTAATTGGATTGGGCCTTACATTATCACTCACACTTACGGATCAGGCACTTACCATTTAGCTTAAGCAATGGTAAACTTTGAGCTGAACCCCTAATGCCTTGCATCTTCGGCCATTCTCTTTGTTGAATTTAGTGTTATATCACTTCTTATCTACCTTGCGCTCGTCCCTTGAGCTCGTTTACCACCTCATACACTTTGTTCCATGCATCTCAAAATAGAATCAAGCTCACGTGGTTTGGTCATCACCTCCTCTTAAAGATGCCTTCCCCTTTTTAGTCTGGTCCATGACTTAAAAGTATCAAAATAACATGTTCTCAATTATACACTTATGGGATATTCTTGAGTCAAACTTCCTACAAAAACTAGATGCTTCATGCCAAACGGACATCTAGACCTCTAAGTTATATATAGCTGCTCCCTCGAAGGGAGCTATGTGAGCCACATCTGCTTTATTATAAATAGTTGCTCCCCAGAAGGACAGCTATACACAAAAGCCGCATCTACTACTATAAATAGATTGCTCCCTTAAAGGACAGCTATACAAAGTCAGCCTTTATCAGAAGCTTCTCGCATTGATCAGCTTCGTGAAGACCTCAAGAACAACAAAATACATATCCCATGTAGACTTCCCGCATTGATCAGTCTATATCCTGAAAAATAAAAGCAGTATTCAAAAGTACTTTTGAGTCATGGACTTGTCTATTTATGTTTGGTTCTTTTTTGTCGAAGCATAATCACCTTATAACAAATTCTCTCGCGCCTCTACTCTACCACCACCTCACCTCACCATTCGTCAAAGCAACCAAACTCAAGAGCGTGATGTATATCCGATATATTGTGATTATACAACTCTTTTCACCTATCGACTTCTCACATATGCAAGGTACCTCGGGATTCAAGCTCATCCTACGTTAATATGTGGTTTGTTTAGCTCTTCTCAACTACGGGACACTTTTGCCTCTTTTACTCGAATCTAGGATTATGTGTTGACCTTAATTAGGACACGGTTCCCTACTACTTGGGTAAGCTAACTTTCGCTTCACCTATACCTACACCAACATCGCAAATACCTTACCAACACCAACATTACCCTACTAATATCAATATTTTTTTACCAACCAACAAATTGCCTAACCACAACCAAATTGCACGAATTCACCTCTCCTTGGTCCTAAGGGAGAACTACATCGATCGAGGCCCCTCCTTGCTTTGTGCGATGGGCTATGTAGGCAAGACTTAGGAGACATGGGGTCTCCCAAGGTTAGCTCGACCATCCCCTACCATAACCTATCATGTGTCGTAAATATAAATATTTTTGTGTATTTCTATTTGATAACATTCATCTTTATCCTTTTTCAAAACAAACATTCAAAACACAACCATTCTTATTATTATCATAACTCAAATCAACTTACATATTCGAGTTTTATTTAGATGTTAAACAAATACATCTTCTCTATCATCGACGACAGCAGCAGTCGACATCTTTATTTATTCTTATACCTCTATGAAATTCACTTAAACCCTTGCGCCTCATCCCGAATCAGGTGGTGATTGTGATCGTTGACGCCACTCACCTGGCCTCTCCATCCTCAAAGATGCCACTGCTTATTGGTTCCTCCCCCGATCCGCCAACATCTCCGTATGCGTCACGAATACGCCCTCTCGCGTGGAGGAATCTTGCCTCTAGTCTCTCCACTCGAATCGCTGAAACCTCTAACAATCTCGTTGTCTCATTCACCTGTGTTTGAAGCTGGTGAACCAAATCCTGCAGGCGGTCTCTCTCTGCTGTAATCACAGCTATGTCAGGACGATCGGCCCTCTCACGTACACCTCGCAGCTCTGCTACCCACCATAATCTATAAGCCTTTGTCGCTCCCGCATCCATTACCCTGCGATCGGCTGCTATCTCTTCTGGCCCTTCTGGAGGTGTCGGCCGGGGAGGTGAGAATGATGCCTCGGTGTCGATCCTCATGTATGGTCTATAAGCCATGGGTATATCCTGAACAAATCCAAATTGTCGCCGCACGCGATCTAGAGGAATCCTCTCGTACTCACCTGGCCTATGCCCCGCGATCCACCTCAATCGCTCTACACCCCTCAAATCCTCAGCTATGTTCTCTGTCACCATATAGTTCCCGTAAGGCCTCCAATGAATATCCACCAATCTCCACTTTTTTTCCCGCATCACCTACCCCCTAGCTTTCTTTGACTAGCCTTATTTTGACTTCAATCGGCCCGACCCACGGCATGACCAATCATTTGGCCCAACCCAAGGAGGCGCAATGACCAACCATTTGGCCCGACCCAAGGCCGCAACCAACCATTAGGCCCGACCCAAGGCCGCAACCACCCAATCAGGCCCGACCCAAGGCCGCAACCACCCAATCCGGCCCGACCCAAGGCCGCACCCCACCAATCAGACCGACCCAAGGCCACACCAATTAAGTACCTCGCCCAAAACCCGCAAATTACAATTTTATCCACCCATCATGTAACTTTTTGTTCAATCAGGCTCACCTGTTCATGTTTTAGCATGATTAGGATACTTGACTTGATCAGTCGACCAACTTTGCCTAGACCGAGACCGTGACGTTTATCTCAACCAAACCAACCATTTTAGTGCTTGCCGAACATGCCTAAACGTTCCTGTACCTTACCCGTTATATCCCTGGAGCTACTTCCTATGCCTTGGATACCGGGATTATATCAACCTTGTTTGGATAAACTATTGACATTTGCTTATGTATTGCTTGTTTGCTCTCAAATCATGTACCACTGGTCGCACTCTTTCGCATTTCAACGTGCGTCTCGCTTCTTGCACTTACCCCACCATCTTACCATCATCTCAACACCATTCACCCTTTATCAACCCTATCCCACGATTTCACGTCGCCTCAATCGTGATAGAGTTGGGGATTACCTATACCCTTAATCTGGGGCAATCACTTCTTATTAATTGTTAGTGCGGCTTTACAAGACAAGCTACACGACAACAAGGGCTAATGTAGACACCAAATTTGTGTCTTACAACACCCTATGTCCCGCATCTCATTTCGCAACCTAACCTTACCACTTAAAACCTTACACAATTATTTATTACCTTATAATTAATAAATCCACATATCCAAACCTGCCACCTCATTTCGCCACCTCATCATGACCTAGCCCTAACCCTAAACTAACCTAATTAAGACCTATAACTTGGTCTACATCCACACCCATGACTAATTACTTCTCACCCGCACCAAAACCAACCTAATCATGACTTGACCAAGTCCACAGCTAATCCCTCAGGAGAAAAGGAGGGAAAGTTGGCTATTTTACTAAAAATAGCCCACTTTGACTTAACCGACATCGGTTCTACTCGACCGCCGTCGGTTACGTAACCGCCATCGGTTTCCCTGTAAATGACCTCCCAGACCAAAAACAAAGGATCGGGAATTCATTTGAAGGATCCGGAATTCACTTAGCAGAAGCGAGAGACAAGTGAAGAAAAGAGAAGAGTTTGCGAGAGAAGGATATCGAGCCCAAGACCGCAACCGAGTAATCGAGCCCGGTGACACTCATCCAAGCATTGGGAGAGAAGATAGCTCACTTTTGATTGTCGGATCATCCCACGAGCCCCGCCTTCATCATCACGATCCTTGGACTGTATCTTCATCGGGAACTAGTAGTCCTTCCTAGACAAAAAGGAGTTCTTCGCAATCGATCGATTTCTCTCACAGTGCGCGCACGCCCTCCCAACACTCAATAGGCATTCCTCCTAGCCCTAACCCTTATTTGTTTCTCAAGAGAATGAAAGGATAGAAGCACCTCTATTTTAAGAACGGAAACATTCTGTGTGAAACAACTCCCAAGATAGGAAAGGGATTATTATGTCCTTTAGGAGTTTTATCTTTGAAAGTATTTGTTCAAATTCCCAATGTATTTCAATTTGTATCTAGAATGTATCTAAATGTGTTCAAATAACACTTTTGAGTTAACATGCTAAGTATTTCACTTTCTTCTTATCAACTACTATAATTATGTATTTCAATTTGTTTCTAGAATGTATCTTCTTAATTGTTATATATACATGAGCCATTTTATTTCAAATATGTATGTATATGCTTCAACGATTTTGTAACTCACATGGCTTTTATTTTCTCACAAGTTTGGATTTGTATCATTATCTCAACCTTTTCAAACTAGTTGGCTCCTTTTATCTCTCATAATTGTTTTGTCAACATAAGTTGAGTCAAGAAAACTATTGTTATTATGAATACAAGTTGTTTTTATTAAAAAAGGCCACATGGTGACTAGTCTTTGCTTCAAATGTTGAATGTAGTTCATATTTGTAACTTGTGTTCCAATTTGTACACAAATTTGTCAAAAATAATTTTAAATTTGTTCTTATTCTTTAAAAATTATTGCAAACTTTTAACAATGTAGATTCATTACAATTTATAAACATACCTACCACATACTAGAGAAAAGAATATTTCAATTTACAGGATCAATTTGCATATTAAGACCATAATGAAAAATTAAACCATCATCCACAAAGAAAAGAATGTGTTGATAATCTCTTTGTATATATGTGTATATCTCTCCATTGTATTTTACTATAGGAACATTTGGAATAAATAGTCAATGTGTATTTATGACTCATTTATAAGTGGTTGGATGAGGTGGCTAAAAGTGCATAAGAGGACAAACTCTTACGTGCACGGTAGCATATGTCAATAAACAATATTCCAACTAATAAACCACTTGAGCTAATTTATGCTTAACCCTATTCTAGTGTGAACATAGCAAAACTAGGCTTAGTCTAGTAAAATCTACTTCTAGCCTAGTGTTAACACACCAACACCCGCCCTTAAGCACAAAATTAGGGACATAGAAGATAGAAAAGTAATTAGACATATCCTTAGATATGGGACCCGAAGGTTAAATTTAATTGAGTAGCCATGACACCAAAGTGCAATTCGAAAAAATACATCACCATAAGGTTTCCCAAAAAAACAATAACTCAATGTATGTGTTTGTAAGTGTTGAGATATGTTGCGTAAGGCATCCCGAGAAATAATACAACACAAAGTAGAACAAAAATGTTGAAGAAGGTGCATTGGATGACCGAGAACAATCACAAAAAATGCACCATGGGTGAAAGCCACTAAAGATGCATTGGATGGGATGAAAGCCATCACTGAAAATACACTAGATGGATTGAAAGCCATAATTAAAGAAGTCAGCAAGAAGTTCTCTAAAAAATGATGGATAAATCAAAGTGGCATGAGTGGTATAAAACCATTTCTCTATCATTGAATAACTAATAGATATCGGGATGCCAAACATTAACACTTTGTCGAAAGAAGTGATGAAAATACAAAAGGCTTGACCAAATTGAATGCCATCAACTACCTAAAGTAAAGGATGTGATATGTTAAGGGTCAACAAGGGGCATAACACTCAAAAAAGCAATATGTACATACACCCAATAATGTGAAATGGGTGAAGTGGATGAAAAAATCCGTATGAGTTGTCCAATTCACTAATCGAACATCGAAGAAGAAAAATTGACATTATATGCACCATGATAGCTCATTACATTGATAATGTTAATCTATTGAAGAAGTGTGAAAAATACAAAAATAGGATCTCTCAAAAAGGATGGTTACCAATGTGAGTATTGCTCCAAAAACAATAAAGCATCAAATAGAGTTACACCAAAAACAAGGGTGCACTAGTAGGCGGGAGAAGTGTATGCAGCTGATTATGAAACTCAAAAGTGGAAATGTTGTGTCAATAGAGTTCACAGAAAGAACACTTTTGTTCCCACTACAAATGATCAAAAATCCATCATATATGTATACAAATGGTCAAAGATGTCGCATGTGATTCGGTGCCATGTGAAAAAATGGTGCATGCAAGGAAACATTTGAATCTATAAATGTGTCAAGATGATCATGTCGATTGAAGCAATCTCGGGGCTCTCGTGCATGAATGAATGTATCAAAGAGTAAAGCAAACAAAAACGGGAGTTGAGTTTGCATGAAATAGTCTCAAAGAAGATGAAACACTTGATAAAAAATGGCATCACAAAAACTCTAGTGACAAGTTGGCTAGGGGAAACAATACCTTGTTTCTATTTATCAATACTTGTGCTAAGGTGACCCATAGAACAAAGTATGCAGGAGCTAAAGCCTGTGGTGTGCTTCTCAATTGAGCAAGCACACATGCAGTAAATTTGAAGTGCGGTGTGCAAAAGGCACAACATATGCATCAAATACAATAGCGAACTCAAATACAAGGAGATCGAGTCTTAAGTATTGGATCTATGATAGTAGTTGTAGGCTTAATGGAAGGTACGCCCAACATGTCGAGTCTAATCTTGCAAACTTGTAACTTTGTTCAACAATGAGAGTATGAGGGCATCCTCGTCATAAATTAGAAATAGTAATAGGGAATGTTGCTTCTTGATTTTCCTATTATCTTTAGTGTATTTTATCATGGCTTCCTAAAGTGCACTAACTCTAGGAAAAAATATTTCATTTTTCAATTGCATGTTTGTATTGGCCTGCAATGAGTGTCGAGGTCTTGACATTAAGTAATTATAGAAGGAAAACGAAGTCCTTTGAGAGAACCTCTAACAAAAAGCACACTCAAGAAACCCCTCTTGAGCAAGTACAAAATTTATTTGTGAGGGGGTATGACCGTCTTTCAAACCCCCCACCTCAAGCCTTCGACAACAAGATCCAAAATTAAAAAAGTGGTCCAAGTAAAAAGAGTAGATTGGGACTAGTGGCACTCTTACGAGCTATAAAACAATGGCCTCCTTTAGAATAAAAGGAACTTAAAAATAATGGCCTTCTTTTACAATATTGCCCCTTTCTTTATACCACCTTAACAATGAATATGTCCCCAGAATAGATGTGCCCACTTTAAAAATATCACCCTTTACAATTTAAAAGGATAAAACACCACCTTATAATAATAATGTATCTTTGCAAAAAAAAGCAGGAGAGAGTGAGAAGGTTTTGACCCCTTGACCTTGATAGTGTTAGAGGGTTTTAGCAAAATAAATGTTGGCGATAGAACATGCTAGTCACTTGATAGGTATATAGAAAGGTTTTTTTAATATTTATATATTGATTTTTAAAAATTACATCAAAAAGAACCTTTTGAAAATCACAACGTACTTGTGTGGAGCATTGATGTGGCAACCTATGAAGATAACGAACGAGGTTGGGGTGCCATTTGTAAGGGCCGATGAAGTGAGGATCCACATGCCATGTGGACAATGGACACTCATTGGAGAGTCGAGAGTAGACCAATGAGTGATCGACTAGTCCAAGCATTGGGTGGTGTTTACACCACTAAAAACAAGAATCTATTAGACAGGACCAATGATTAGAATGACATACTCGAGCTTGTGACAACCATGTGACTAAGAGAGGTCATTTGGATTGTGGAGAGGATGTTTGCGGAACTGAATTTGATGAAGTTAATGTGGACGAGTTGGTTGTCGTTTCACTATTGAACTATTGGCTAGTGTAATGCCAATGCAAGTACACCGACTCTCGTTATGATCTAGTTGTTCAAAACCGGTGGTAGCTTATTGAAGATTTAGAAAGAGGATCATGAAGGACTTCACATGCAGATCATCGAGGCTAAGTATTAGTTAAGGACAATGGTTGATTTTCAAGACATGCACAAGAAAGCGACCCATCCAATCGAGCAACAATAAGTTAAGAGAATAATAATGCACACTTTCGGATTGCTTGATTATAATCATTCAATGATAATTTCCAACACACTATTGTAGTAGCATCTCGGTGAGATGATCGAGATGTTGGTGTACGAGTACAAGTAGCTTAATTTTTCAAAGACTATGATAGATGTGGAGGTGCCACAAGGGTGGTGGTACATGACCATAATGTTGAGATATGATCAACCAATTGTTGGCCAACAACAAAAGGGTGACAATATATGTTCTTTAGGCTAATAATGTGGATATTAATGAGTTCTAAGCCAAAAGTTGGCGGTTGTGAAGCTTACGTGCTAGTGGCAGTCATATAGAAGAACTCGCAACCATACAAGAGGATGATGTTGTAAAGGATTGCCCATTGTTGTTGCGTAATACATGCCATCGACCATTGGGCAAGGCAAACTTGTAACCAATTGCAAATGACGGTGGAGAAGAGACGACTTTGGGTGGAGGCTAGAACAATCTTGAAAGAAGCGGGAGGGTGGTAGTGTTAGGCCACTAGCAGCAGGGAAGGTGGAAACCACGATGAAACTTGGTTCAATTCACTTAGCAAAGGGCATTGGGAATAACATTGGTTGCATAGCCAAAAAAATCATAAATTGTTGAATGTGATCACATGTTGGTTCACCGAGTAGTGATAGCTACAATTCTACTCTCCTAACATATTGAGTACGATTAATTCAATCTGCAAGATCAATTTCACATACCAAAACCATAATGGAAAACTAAACCATCATACACAACAAAAGAATTTGAGACCAACTAAAAGAATTTTTCATAATTTCCTTGTATGCATGTGCATCTCTCTTCATTGTATTTTATAATTGAAACCTTCGGAATAAATAGCCAAGTTGTGATTTTTATTCAACTACAAGTGGTTGGATAAGTTGGTTAAATGAGCACAACGGGATGTACTATTACATGCACAAGAGGACAAAATCTTATATGTGCAATAACAAATGCCAATAAACAATATTTCAAGTAATAAACTACTTGAGCTAATTTAAGCTTAATCATATTCTAGTGTGAATATAGATAAAACTAGCCTTGATCTAATAAAATATGCTTCTAACCATATGAACACACCAACACCATACCTATTTAAACTTGTTAGTAGAGTAAAACCTTTCAATACAAACTAAAGTATCCTTGTCACAAGTTGGGTAAGAAATTTTCTCAATTAATACAAAATTTTATTATATAATTCAAATTTTCAACCATCGAAATTTTTTAATAGAAATGAACATGTTGTAAAGATCACAAAGATGACGGCTAAACTTTAAAAACAATAATGATATGCATTTCGACTATATTTTTTTGTTTAAAAATGACATCTAATAATTATTAAAAGAAAATTGTTTAATGAAGCGAGAAAACATTTGACTTGTAATTGCTCATACTATGGTTACATAAATATTTTAATTACACTTACAAACTCATTTTATATAAGGAGTGGTTTCATTAATAACAATGACATAACAATTGTATTAACATCCTCTATAAAAAGTGCCTCAATGCAAATAATGACATAGCAAACACCCTACACCTGAAACAACCATAAGTAAATTAACAAATACAATAGTTTTTAACTCTAAAAAATGCTTTGAATAAAACATAAAAGTCTTATGATAGCTTATGTGCCAAACACATTCATGATAAATTAAATGCACAATAATTATAATATAATTATATTTTGTTAGACTATAATTTGAAATTTTGATTTGACTCACTATATACAAAGTAATTAATTTACTAATTGATCATATCAATTTCGTATACCCACGAATTGAGCAAACTACTAATAATAATAGTGTCTTGTATCTATGACTAAATGTCTTAAAGAGATGTATGGTAAATGATTCTCTTTAAATCAATGCTCTAGTTAGAATTTGAAATGCCACTTTGGTTACATGAATTAACATTTCAATCGATCAAGATCTCGAAGCAAATCATTTTTGATGATTTAAAGCGTGGAATGCCCGAGAAGCAAAGTGATGCAAAAGCTTCCTAGGCAAGTTAATTATCTTGCACAACAACAAAATTATTAGTCAATGAGGGAAGAGTCCTACAAAATTTTCTAAAGAGTAGAACATACTTAAAAATATGTTTCCTCCTACAATACATGTGTTGACAGAGTCAAGGATGAAGAGTTTCATAACATGTCAATAGAGTTTGATAACATATAGTCAAGATCCACTTTTTGTGGAGAACCCGAAATTGATTCCAACTCACCCATGTTATCAACTTTCATCTCAAGATGCACAAGATTCATTAAATATCCCCTGGTGTGACCAATCCTTGCTAGGTGAGATTGATAAACTTTATCTCGCTCTAGTAAAGCAAAATTTATGTTTTTATTGAAATTTCAAATTCAACAGTTGAAAATTCAGGAATCTATGGTGTTCACTCCTAGGTTTTACATGACTATTATGTGCATCTCACTAACATGGCTACACAAAAAAAAAAATGCATTAATGTGCTAAACATAAAACAAGCAATTTCATCATATCACAACTCATACAATTGGAAAACAATGTTTATTTGATCCTCCCCAATATTTGTTGGAGAAAAAGGCTCGGGGAAGACACCTCTAACCAAGAGGATCCTAATGTAATGATGAGAATGGTACCAACGGATGCAACATGGCTACACAATCACATGATTGATAAGTTCCTATTACAATCCTAAAGAGAACCATTGGGCATCCCAACTACATTCTAAGATAACACTCCTAAAGGACATTAGATGTACACTCTCTTCTTGCCAACTACTATAATGATGTCTTGTGACTTATCTTTAGGGTTTATCTTCTTAGTTATTATAAATACACTCTTTCTAAATTGCACATGTCTATGCTTCGACCATTTTCTAACTCATGGCTCTTATTGTTTTCACAAGTTTGGATTTGTATCACCATCTCGATCTTTTCATACTAGTTATACCTTCTCTCTCACTTTTGTTGTCAACGAAAGTTAGTCAAGATAGTACCTTTTTATTGTGAATGCAATTTCATATCTTTAAAAATATTTTAAAGGACACATAGTGACTAGTCCCTGCCTCGTATGTTGACTTTGTTTTATGCTTGTAATTTGTATTACAATTTGTACACAAAATCAATGCAATTTTTTAACAATGTAGAATTATCACAATTTAGAATGTCATTGTTGAATATGATCCAAAGGATGTGTTATGTTTTATATGTTAGTAATTTAATATTTCTTAGTGTGTTTGTGTGTGTTAGGGCTTGAATGTGTCGAGGCTTGCATCTCATATGAGACATCCCATTATGATTAATTTAGTTATACGTGAGTCATTAAAACTAGGAGTACGTTATGCGTATCCACAGGGTATTTGGTTGGACCGTTGGTTGTGTGAAAACCATCCTGTAACCTTATTTAAGCTTGTGAGAATCATTGTAAAACTTAATGATGACATTATTATTGTACATGCTTTGTTGAAATTAATAAAATGTAGATTTATCTTCCATATTTACTGTGTTCACACGCTGACAAACGGTGGTATTAAAGCTCCATGACAATGGATCCGTACTGAGAGGAATATGGAAAAAACATGATTGGAAATTTGCTTGAAATAATTTTGTGCATTAAAACCTCACAAATGGTGTTTGAATGAAGTATAGAGGAGCACCGTACATTGAAACTACATAGACATATTTAATATATGCGAGAGAAGCAAAAATTTGACAAATAAGTGGTTGGAATGAAGTTTTGTTGTTTTTCAATTATTGGGCATAGTTTTGATTGAAGTTCCATCTACTTGAGGGCATTGGAAGCTATTTTGCAACATTGAATTTTCTCTCATTTGTCAAAAATAGTAAAAATTCATTTGTAGCACCATCCATCCAATAAAGACGTTATTTTCTTATAGTTGGAGAGCCATTTGATTGGCATACATAATTGATTTAATTCACTTGCTGAAATTTGTTTTTATCTTAAACAATTATTTGGGAAGAAGAGCAAGGTGCCAGAAATTAGAGAAAAACTTAATTTTTGTCCTTTTGCTACATACTAAGAAGTGTGGTTCCCATTTAATATTGTTGGGTGCTTTTATTAGGTTTCTACGTAAAATCAATTTACCATTTGTTTGTGTTTTAGTTGTTGTGGATGCATAGCACATTAGCATTTTTATTAATTTTGAGTCAAATTAAAAGAATTATATTGAGTATGTTTTATAGATCAAAAATGTCTTATGTGAGTTGGTTATCTTTCTTTTGCTAATAATACTCATTACCAACATATTGGTAAAGACTTTAAACCTCGTAAGTGTCAAAACAAAATTTAAAAAGGGAAAATTGAATTAAGTGTCAAAACTAGGAAAAGCAAAGTACATATTGTCACGAGATGTTGCCATATCTCTTTTGTTCGACCATATTTTATTCAGAAAAGTCATCTTTCTAAACACTAGACTCAAACAACTTTCCAATTGAGTAAAAATAGTAAGGTGTATACACTATTGAAATCATTTATTGTAATCCATGAAAACCTAGACAAATTTGCTAAAAGTGCAATAGTGAGAGATATTACTAAACATAAAACTAGTGGAAATTTTGTTTTTGGCATAATTTTTGCATACCATGGTCAAATCGGCATAAGACCATTCGTTTTTCATGAAAAACACATTTTAAGAGCTTTTATGCAAGCAATTTCTTATTATGGCACTTGCAAATATATATTTTACATATATTTTGGGAAACAATGTGCTTTTATGTATAACGGGTGCATTTGCAATGGAAACTAAAACACTAATTTTGCTAGAAAGTTGATGTGCTTCAAAACCATGGATGTAACATTGTTACCCGTTGCTTGTGTTGTTTGAGATGATGTAGTTCAAGGTTTACATGTTCCTAGGAATCTAACAAGATGACAGAGCCAACGTCACACCCATCTTTAGTAAGTTGCTAACTCAAAGATAGGATTACGCTAATGTGGCATTTTGGTTTTAGCTCGTGTTGTTTTCATGTGCTTTTGCATTGTTGAGATCATTGACGCAAAGTAGATAGAGTGGTTGGATTGGTTTTCTTGTTGCACGTTTCTCACCTCTAGCCTAATAGAGGGAAGACATTGTATAGTGGCCTGATCAATCAATTGTCAAGGATTGCTAAGCTAATGTTATTGCTAGCACAAGGAGTTTTAAGCAAAAGGGAGTCAATAGTATTCGGCATCAAGGAGATGTGCCATATAGATGTACCAGATTATCATTGGAGGAAATTATATATGAGGCCTTATGTGGGTTGATGTAGTGGAGAAAATTGTTATCATGTTTATACTACATTACACTACAATGGTCGAGGAGTTGAGCATGACATGCATGGTGTTCATCACTCGTGTCAAAACTTGCCCGTTTTGTAAGCTTTGCGAGGGGAACAACATTGGTTTATTACTACCGGGATGTACAATACGTCAACTTCCAAGTTTCAAAGTAGAGATTACTTAAAACTTTAGTTTCTTGCTCCAAATGTTCTTGGTACACTCTTTTGGATCAAGGGGTGGTTTGTTGGATTTATGATCCAAGGTATGTGTTGTGCTTTATATGTTAGTGATTTAATATTTGGTAGTGTGTGCGGGTGTGCATATCATGTGATACACCCTTGTGATTAATATAGTAGTATGTGAGTCACAAATAATATTAGTAAGTGTAATAAGTGTATCGAGGGGTTAGTTGATTGGATCGTTGGGTCTGTATGGAAACCATTACATAGGCTAATTTATGCATATGACAATCAATGTAAAACTTAACAATGACATTATCATTGTAGAAGTGTTGTTGAGATTAGTAAAATGTATATATATCTTGCAAATTTACTTAAGTTGACACATTAACAACCACACTTATTTAATCTTGTTGCTATTGTAAATCTTATAAAATATTCTTATAAAATTCAAATTTTCAACAATTTGAAATTTGTGTAGATATAGAAAGGAACATGTTATAAAGATCACAAAGATGACAAATTTACACTTAACAAACAATAATGGTATGCATTTCGACTATATGTTTTTTAAGTCTAACAAATACATCTAAATTATTATTAAAACCATTCAAGCTGCAATTGCTCATACTATTTGAGATGCAATTTTTGACACTATGGTTACGGAAATATTTTAATCACACTTGCAATCACATTTTATATAAGAAGTGTAAATAATGATGCAAGGATTGCATTATTACCGTAATTCACATCCCATATAAAAAGTGCCTCGATGCAAATAATGACGTATAATAAACAACCCGCACCGACAACCACAATAAGTAAATTAACAAACACAATAATTTTTAATTCTCAAAAATGCTTTAAATAAAACTTATAATTGTCTTATGATAGCTTGTGGTACATTCACAATAAATTCAATGTATGGTGATTATTATATACTTATATTTTATTATGCTATATTAAATCATTCTATAGTTTAGAGGACTTGATTTTGAATCACTAAAAACAAAATATTTAATTTAAAAATTGATTTTGATAGTACTCACTTTGAATGTAGAGACTAATAGTAATAATATTGTTGTGCATCTATAGCTAAATGTCTTAAAGAGATGTATATAGTCTATGACATTTGGTGGCATGATTTTATGTCGCGATAGATTCTTTTATTATTTCATAGACTTACCCAACAAACAAAGGCATAATTGTGCAACATTTAGAGAAATCGCCATGCAATGGGTGATTTTCCTCTTTGTTAAAGAGGGGCGGCTCCTTCGTACGATGGAGGTATTTCGGGTTTTTGGGGGCTTTAAACCCAAAATCACAATGGAAACATAAAACAAATCGAGAAAGGAAATAAATAGAAAAGATAAGGGAGAAACCTAAAACAAAACGAATGTTGAGGATCGTTTGGATAACTCATGTTAAGTCTAAAAACATCAAACTCTTTCCCTCAACATGAGAATGGAAACACGAGCAAAATATTGCTTGGTAGATTGAAATCTCCTCAATCATCAAATTAGTTGTTTGGTACAAAGCCCACCTACAAGGGCTTCAAAAAAACGTTTGTAGGAAATTAAGATTTGCACACAATCATGAAATATATTGGACTCTAATAGATTTCCTTATCTATGAACTATAATACAAATATCATAACATAAAAGATTAGAAACCAAAAAGCAATAATCTCATGTAATCACTTTTATTCCACTAAAAAAACTTAAATGTAAAACATTCGTACACAACGTTGCAACAAGCCCTCTAGGGTGAGAGAAAAGCTATATATTCCCTTTGTTATAATGGCATTCACGTCCTTCTATAACATTCACACATAACTAGTTACATAACTACTTTTGACCTAACCCAAACCTAACTTGATCAACTCAACTTGAGGTGTCACTTAAAATTACTTTATGACTTGCCCAATATAATATCAAATTAATTCATAAATGGAGTGATTTATTTTCACTTTCGAGTTTGAATGAAGTCAACCAATTCCCAAGAATTAATAAAACTCAAAAAACAGGTAAAGCCACTTTATCGTTGATTGGATACTTGGCCACCTTGACACCTAGTAGGATCCACATCACGTAGTCCACTGGGTAATAGAGTCACTTGTCTCCATTCCATATGAGACCTTTAATTTGTCTCTTTCTCAAGCCTGTGGCACGTTTAGCAATCTCTCGGGTTGGTTCTATGTCCGATAGAAGATATCCCGGTCTAGAAAAACTCGGCTCTGCAACTTGAACATTCAAACTCATTTAGACTTAACATGTACGTTGGTGATTCTCCCTACTCAAGCTTGTGGCACGTTTTCGTATATATCGTCACCATCAAATGATGCGGGTCCTGACTTGACTACACAAGCTTTGATCTCTTTGTTTTAGTTAAGGTTAAATAAATGCTTCAAATATTGGATAATGAAGCCAATATGACGATGTCACATATCATAAGCTAGTGTCTACAAGGGTGTTGAGTCCTTAGGCCAAGTTAGAGCTAGCATATATAGTTGACATAATGTATGCGGGTGGTTTTAGTTATGTGTTTATGCATCATGTAAAACCATATTGAGAGTTCCCACTTGCATTTTGTCCAAGATTTGTAACTACATCTCGGTGTTCTTCACTACTACAAATTAGATTAGGTCGACATTTGCAGCCTATCCAATCGTTATTCATATTCGTAGACACCAACTTTGTTCACCATTTCGCACACAGACTTGAAACTCGGCTTTCCCGCTTCACTATTAGCTTTGAGAGCTTAGCTTCATGTTCTACTTAGCTTGTTCAACTATCAACTAACTCCTTGCTCATAAGTCTTCATTCTTCTTTTATAGCACAAGCACATGTTTTCATTGTTCTTCATGCTTGAAAATTGAGCTCTTGTTGCTCCTTACCTCGTATGAGCTTGTTCACGCTTTTGTAGCCATCTTGCGCCACGAGATTGGTTCATCCGCTTGGACGTATGTCTTCAACTTGAACTTCTTCTCAAACTTGCACCTTACATGGCTCAAACGTGCACCCGCATCTCGGACCTTGGAAGGGTCGAGTTGTTTGAACCACAATGGAACCGTCCACAAGTTGTCAGGACCTTGCGCACTTGGGACGGATCTCGGAGAAGGCCGATTCCTCTATCTATTTCTATTGCTACTTGCTACTCCTAATGTTGGAAGGGAAACTAAGCTAACAAATGCCAAGGGACAAAGGATAGGAGGAGAACATGAAAGGAAACCTACACTAGAAGGCGATAGCACCAAAAAGAGAGATGAACACTATCTGTTATGAGCGGGAATTAAAGGAAATGCGTGAAAGAAGGCTAGGCACAAGTAAAGCAAAGCTAAACACGTATTTACCGAGATCGTTCTCATGGAAAACAACTAAATAAGGAGCTCGTGAGGGACGTGAAATGGCACAACCAAACACACAACGAAAAATAAAAGGCAAGAAGAAGGAATTCACACACGTTAGGACATAAAATAGTCACAAAATTATGCTTCTATTACTTCGGAAATGCACAAAATGGTTCTGATGGTGAAGGAGGCCGATATCCACATGCTTGAGCGAGATCTAGAGGTCTCGCAACTCAAAATACAAAAATATGAAGTCCTTAGCGAGAATGTGTAAGGATCCGAGTGTCCAACATTAATAATAAGCCCAACTCTTATATTTATAGATGAATCTATAGAAGGAGAAAAGGAGGAAAACTCAAATTTGAAATGCTGACCACCCACAAGAAGCATTCAATGCTTGCAAATCTGCCTGAGAATCTATCGAATGCACTTCCCTAGGTTTGTTTTGTGTGTTGGATGAGGAAGGAGGAAGGACCATATCAAATCGGGTGGTTGGAGCAATTAGATCGCTCATCAATGCTCAGAAAGCGTTTTCCCATTTCTCACCTACCAGATCCGCCAAGAATTTGAATTTGAATCTATAGCATTGTAGTTGATGTCAATGACTCTCTAACAAGTCTAGGCGTACGCCGATCTCGAGCTTTGAGCAAAAGATACGGTTGTCGGAAGATGTCGAGTCATCGGCGCATGCAAAACACATGGGCGCACGCAGATTGGATGAAATGATGACCAACTATGCAAATATTTGTTGTTTTTGCCACGTGTCGATTCTTCGATTTGTTGCGAGGATTCGCCGCCCTGTTGGCACGTTTTGGTTGGTTGCGAGGGAAGGGCGCGAGGAGGAAATCGGAGGAATGCGCGCGGAGAAATGAGCCAAACCGGTGAGCAGAGAACGCATGGTCAAGGCACAACCATTACAAAGAATTAGGCACAAGCGCACGAGAGGGCTAGGGACTTAGGCGATTGAAGCGGGTGTGAGATGCGCGGCGCGGGGTGAAGAAGATGCTTAGGAAGAAAGCGAATACGCATAAGGTGGGTGTGAGAGAGGAGTGGAACAAAGAGGAAAGGAAAGCTGGAAGGAGAGAGAAGAAAGCACGCAAGAGCGCTTGAGGAAAAGAAGGGGCGCGAGGGAAATTGCAACCAAGGAACTATGCTAAGTGAGCTTGAGCCCGCGCAACCTTGCAATGAATAGCTCGTGAGCCGGAATGTGTATACAAGTTACCCAAATAACTAGGAGAGTTATTTGGAAAGCGATTCCTTTGGTCGAACTCTCATTTATTGCCTTTGTGCTCTCTTTCCAACTAGTGCTCACCTCGAGATCACACATTCTATGCCACTTGAGAGGCTTTCACCAAGCTCTTACCTTGTCCTTCATATTCTAGTCTTCAAATTTTTCATAGGTCCTTCACAAATTGACTTCAAGATTTCTAGTTCAATTTGACATGCCAAAATCTTCCACTATGACTCTTCATTCAAATTTCACTTTAATCTTGATTCGAATCGATCATATCGCCCACTCGCCTAAGTTTGATTGCCTCTTCTCTCGGAAGGATCGCCACTTGATCTCTCTTTTCAAGCGTCATTACATTAGCTCCACTCAATACTTTAATTCTCTCGCATGAGATGTTTGGATGATTGTCCACTCACACTCATCCTTCATCACTTCCACTTGGAGCTTGTCTTGTCATTTCACACCATTTATTTCTCGGCAAGATTGATTATTGTCTTAAGATCGCTCTTATCTTAACTAACTTGCACCTCTCCACTAGGAACCTAGCTCTCACCTTTGCATACGTAGCTTTACTACAATCCGGCACTCGTCCATCATCATTGTTGTGACCACTAATAATTAATTCCCCACCATAATTTTCACCTTGACATCAACTCCTTTAGCATCCACGAGCTCAAGGTATGCTCTTGTCATACCTCGTGCTCTTCATGTAATGCAAATTTGAACCCTTGTTCATTATTCAATTCACATCTCTATTTTGTACTTTGATGTCTACAATACTTTGACTTCATCAAGTTTCTTAGAGCTCTCACAATTTGTGTCGGTTGTTTTAGTTATTCAAGCTTAGACATGATCTTTTGTAACTCTAGTGCTTTAGGTTTTACCTTGGTTCTCATGGCTCCGCTTCTACACTTAAATTATTTATGTTTGCGCTTAGGCTAACTTCTTTGAGTTCAATCTATTTTGCTTGAATCAATGTCTTACTATCATCTCGCCTATCGAGCTTGGCTTCACTATCTACTTTGTTGCGATCGTCATCTCAACTAAGTTATTAGATTTGATATGTCTACCCCTCAACCTCTTACATTGCTTCACTGAGGATTGTCTTCGACTCACAACACCCTGTGTTTGTTATGGTTTCTACTTCTTGCACAATATCACCTCCTTTTGGACTCCCTTCACCTACTATACACCTTGATTCCTCGATTATCATTAGAAAATTGGATTGCCATACTATTATAGCATTTGTCCTTGCACTCAAACAATTTGGCATCGTGTGGAATGATTGTCTAAGTTTTGATCACTAGGGCTTCTCAGGATTGGATAAGTTATTCACCACTCGAGTTATTTGAGCGAGCTCTTCATCATGATTTTTGTCAAAGCTCATATCATTATCTCCTTTGGTACTCAATCTCACATCTGGTTTCCAGTCTGACAACTCATCCACAAGTTTTTGGCATGGGGCTCGGGTTTGTTTGGGATTATTTCTTCCCATAATCCCTTTGGTTATTTATGGCTCGAATTCAATTGCCTCACCGTATGGAATCGTGTGAACACCTTGTTGGGGTTTAAATGTTTCACTCTTTGTGAACATTCAACTCAATTATTACACTAACTTGCATGATGTTTGGGTTGTTGCTTAGTGTTACAACTATTGATAATGACTCATCCTAACATCTCCTTTCTAACACAAGTTCTTTAGACAATAGGTTTGTATCTCATGATTCGCAACCCATTCTCTTTCGAGCTCTCTACTCTCGAATTATCTCAAATGTCACCCGTTCGCAAGTTGTCTTATGGATTTCAGGGGCTCATGGAGGTTTTTGGTTGATTGTTATCATGCAATTCGCTTTGAATTTTAGTTCTTCACTTTCATTAGCATGATTCACTTTAGGCCATTGTCACTTATTACATTGCTCACCTTGATAGGTTCAAAGCTTGTCCCCTTGGATCTGCTTTGCATAGTGTGGTATCAATTTAGTCTTTATTACTCATCAACCATGGTCAATTTATTCTCAAGTGTCACCTCCTTGCTTCAAAGTTTGATTACGGAGTTTGTTGTCCCAAAACTCATGCACTTAGGTTAAATTTTTCATTGACTTGGTTTGCACACCACTCATGATCCCTTCATTCTCCCAAGCTTCTTTCAAACGCATCTCACCTCGAGCCTAGTTGTGTGTTGTGACCCCTTCACACGAAGGATTTTACTTGTGGGCACTTTAACATCCTTTCTTTTCGAATCGCTTCAAATGTCATAAGCATTTTTTAGAATTTCGATCGTTAATATAGTAGCCATTTGAATTCAAAATATGCTCCATATTTTGAGGACATGCATAAGAATTAGAAGCTCAAGCAATTTTAGATTTATGTGGCACTCTACATGGCATTCGAGGGTTTGAAATACTTTTACACCTATCCATTAAGTGAATTTGAGTGATAGAAACCCAAGTGCATTTGGATATTAGAACTTTATGGTGCCACAACCCGCAAGAGGTTTGGTTGGTGAGCACATTATAAGGGGATGATTAGGGATTTGATAATTCAAATATATGAGATCCTTTCACTATTTGAACAATTAACACAATGTTCCCGTTAAAAGTGTATGAAGGGAATTGGGTTTGTTTATGCCTTTTAAACTTTGAACCGTTATGTTTTCTCGTCCAAAAGACCCGACACCTTTTGTTTGATAAGTAATAGCAAAGCACTTTACTAGTTTGATTACCTCCACATTTGGGTGAGCCGGATGGGTTAGATGGCTAGATGATTTTTAGGAAGTGGAGATAATTCACTATTTTAATATAAATAATCAAAGGATTAATTATTAATTATAGATATCAACCCCTTGGAAAGAGACAGAATCTAATTAGTCTAAGGCAATCTGGTGAAGTTTCAAAAAGTTCATTCTTGGGTACAACAAATGGCTCTAATGGGGATGAATTCCCTAGCGGAATGCGGGAGAATCCATAATCTTTATTTCAAACCGAGTGTCTTACCCATTTAGCGAGAGGGACGGGAGAACAAGAAACTTCTCTCACATGTGCATTTATTGTAAACACGCAATAGGAAAATGGGAAAATGAAAACAAAACAAAATGGAAAATAAAAACTATGTATACGAGAGACATTATGAGCAAGGTAAGGGTTATGTGATCCCATTGGCGGTGCAAAAAAACTAAGTACTTTTGTGAAATAGTAGATTGTGTTCATTGGTTTGGCAAGGTGGAATAGGATTAAGCGATAGAAAGATGACACCACGGATCCAAACTAGTTTAGCACATGAGTATGATCTTGGAGAAGGACGTAAATCAAAATTCTATTCGAATCCAAAGGAGGACAATGAATTCCAATGAGCCAAATGGATGTCTTGTTCTTTGTTCAAAACATTCTCTCTTTTTGTAGCATAAACACTCTAGAACAAGCTCTTCACCTTTCTTTTGTGCCATAGAAGCTTTGACTTGTTTGTGGCTCCATCAAAAGCATCCTTATATTTGTGGCTCCATCAAAAGCATCCTCTTACTTCCTCTTACTTCTTCGTCATGTTCGAAAGAAAGGCCTTGGATACCTTGAGTGTTCTCTACTTCAATTGTATATAGCTCATGACATGTGGTTCCGTTCACTTTTGAATTTTCAACTATTCATTCTTCATGAGTAGATTAATCGAAATCTTCTTGTCCTCGGATTTGATTGTTCTTAGGCAGGTCTTGAAGTAAACACGCACCACCTTGCTTTATTTTTCACATGTGCTCCGTGATCAAAGCAAGTTCAACAAACACATGATAGCTTTCCCTTGAAAGGTAGGCACTTTCATTCGAGACATCTTCTATAGGTAGAGTTATAATTACACATGAACTTGACTCTTCTTCTTCAATTCACTCTTCGATAACTCGATCATCTCCGGGGGTAGTTCAGAGAACATTAAACATTTAGTTTCTCCCAAAGGAAGACTCCATCAATGGCTAGGAAGCTAAACTATATAAAAGACTTCAAGAAATCCTTCTAACATATCAACATTCATTTGTGTGTTTTCAATCTCCTCATGCTTATCTTGCATGACTCTGCAAGTTACACAACCTCATGGTTGAGAGTGGGGTTTGATTGCTTATTGACTACCATTTCGAGATTTAGTAGATATTCCGGTTTGTGTGCCACCATTTCTTCATCTCGTGCATCATGAACACTTCTATAGGGAGATAAATGAAGGGAAAAGTCTTAAACTTTGTATTGAGCCAATGATCATCTACCATCTTTCCTTCTACACCTTCGAGAGTTCTAAACATCTTATATTCTACTTGGTATGCATTCTTGCATTTTTGTTCATCCTCGTACCTTTCATCCCACCAAGGGTACATTTATTAAATCGACAATATCCTTTCGATTCATTATCCAAAATGGTGTGCTCTTCATCAAACTCCATGATGAATACATCCATTTTTACGAGTGAGAGCAAGCAAGAAAACTCCGATTCTAGAGATTCACTTATGAACTCTTGATTAAACACAAAATCTCGGAAAAGAGGGATGTTGATGAAGCGCCGAATTCGTCTTCTTCTTCATGAGGAATGTTGCTCAAAAGTTCTCTAATCAATGCATGTCAAGAGGTAGGGTCAACCATTGGATCTTCAACATCATGATGACTAGTCCTACAAAAATCCAAAAAACATGATTGATACTCTTCATTATGTAGGAATATTTCTAATTCATCATCAATATCTTCAAAATGCAAGCGGTACATTTCAATGAGACTCCATATTTCTAATTCATCATCATTATCTTCACTTATTTTGTAGACATATGATGCGCATGTTTTGGAACTCTTTCTTAAACATTTTCCCTTGGGGTATGCTAATTTTCTATAATGGATTTTCATTTCTTCATGATAGATCTCATCTCACATCTATCATTTTAAGTGTTTGAGAGGTTTCACAATCTTCATTAGCTTTCTAGAGAGGCTCAAATCATCTTCAATTTAAACCATTTGTTGCACGGTTCTAAGATCAAGGACTTTGTTTGTTTTCAAGATGATACAAACTTACGGAAGTAGAGCGTGATAAAGAAACATAGCTTGTTATTGACACTTGGTTGTTCAATGTCAAGAATCGATCTTAGTAACTTGTTGAATTGTGCCACAATGTCTCTCATCTTCTCTTCTTCTTTATTTTGAACTTGAAAAATTTTGAACAATAGTGTATACATGTCTATAGCAGACTTGAATCTTGGTCTTTAAGTTGTCCCAATCCATGATAAGTCGTCCTCTAAATGTTATCTCCTCAAAACTTTAGGAAGTTGCTTCTTCATCCGAAGGCAAAGTAGTGTATTGCGCCAAAGCCAAAGGCCTAAAGTAGTTTCTCCATGGGACAGAGAAAATAACAAGGTTGGGTTGAACCTACGTCATTTCTTGAATCAAAAAGATAAAGTAACCCGGGGATCTCGCTTTAGTAGTCTCCAAACTCCATGGCATGGGAGTTTCCTTGATATAGAATCAAATTTGGAAGACACTTTGATACCCAATGAGTTTCCAAAAATTGTTGGAAAGATTTTATTTCATTGTAGTTCCTTAGATTATTTCACAAACTCGCCCAACAGACGGTGGCTTAATCTAGCAACATTAAAGAATTCACCACGGAATGGGTGATTTTCCTCTACACTTAAGAGGGACGGTTCCCTCGATAAAGGTATTTTGGTTTTTGTGCTTTGACTGAAAACACAAAGGAAACAATAAAAAATCTAAAAGAAAATAGACAAGAAAGCTAAGGGAGAAACCCATAATGGAACAACCTTTGATAATTGTTTAGATAACTTGAGCTAAATTTGAAAAGATCAAACTCTTTCCCTCAATATGAGAATGAAAACACAAGCAAAATATTGCACGAGAGCGTGAAATCTCGATCAATCGCCGATTAGGTGCTTGGTACATAGTCCACCTACAAAGGCTTCAAAAGAAAGTTTGTCGGCATTGAAATTTTGCACATAATCGTGATATATAATGGAATTTGATAGATTTTCTTATCTATGAACTACAATACAAATATCGTATAAACAAAGGATTAGAAACTAATAAAGCAATGATCTCATGTAATCACTTGTATTCCATTAACAAAACTTGAAAGAAACACATCGTTCAAAAAGTCGCAACAAGCCCTCAGGGCTTAGAGAATAAATTTATCCCCTTTATTACAATCGCATTCATGTCCTTTTTATTACATTTGCACACATGAGTAATTACATAATTACTTTTGACATGGCCTAACCTAACCCTAATTTGATCAACTCAAGTTGTCACTTAAGGTTATTTTATGACTTACCCATTATAATTTTAAATTAATAAAGAAATGAATTAATTTATTTTCACTTTATGACTTTAAATGAATTCAATTAATTCCAAAGAATTAATATGACTCAAAATAGATAAAGCCACTTTATATTTGATTGGCCACCTTGGCACCTTGTAGGATCTACATCGCCTAGTCCATTGGGTGATAAAGTTGCTTATCTCTATTCCAATTGTGGCCTTGAATTTGTCTCTTACTTGAGCCTACAACACATTTTATGATCTATGTTCGGGAATGACTCAAATTTGTAGCTTGACCACTTGGCTCGGTTTGCGAGATATGTGCTTACATCTAGTTGACTTCTCTGTCCAATTCATGATCAAGAGTCTACAACTTGGCCAATTAGTTCAATTTGTGAGTTGTAAGCTTACATCAAGTTGAGTTATCTATCTAGTATGCAATCTCTCGATCTCAAAAGGCTCGGGTCCACAACTTGAATATTCGAACTCATTGTATACTTAACATGCACGAGTCGGTGATCCTCACCGCTCATGTTTTGCGGCATATTTCGTGATCTCCTAGTCATTGAGTGGCGTGGATCCGCAAATTGAACACATGAATTTCGATATCTTTGCTTGATTCATGATCATTAAAAGCTTCAAAATATTAGGACCTAAATCATATTTGAAGTTATCACATATCATAAAGATAGTGTATGCATGGGTGTTCGGTCCTCAAGCCAACTTTGTGTTATCACATATAGTTGGCATGGTGTATGTGATGATGGTTCTAGTTTTTTTTGCATTATCTAGAATTGTACTAAGAATCCCTTCTTATATTTTGTCTAAGATTCAGTAACGGTATCTCTCAATGTTCTTCACTCCTTCAATTTAGATTAGGACAACATTTGAGTTATCCACTCACTATGTGTATTAATACCCACCAACTTTGTTCGTCATTTTACACACAAGCTTGGAACTAAACTTTCTCCGCTTCACTATTGTCCTCAAGAACCTAGCTTCATATTCTACATAGCTCGTTCAACTATCAACAAAACTCTTTGCTCACAAGTCTTCATTCTTCTTTTGCACCACAAGCATATTTTATCATCATTCTTCATGGTTGGGATTTGAGCTCGTGTGGCTTCTTACCTCATATGAGCTTGTCTCAAACTTGTTTGAACTTCTTCTAGCCGCATTGTCTTCATGAGCTTAGTTCATCTCGCTTGAAATTATGTATTCAACTCAAACTTTGGCCCCACTTTTGCACCTTATGTGGCTCGACTTCTTTTGATCAAGCTCTCGCTTATTGCCTTTGTTCTCTCCTTCCAACAAGCACTCTCCTCTAGCTCTCAAATTCAATGTAGCTTGAGCTCATCTCATGAGGTTCTTTCCTCATCCTTCACATTCTAGTCTTTGAACTATTTGTAGGTCCTTCACATGATCGACTTAAGGATTTCTTAATTGAATTGACCATGTCAAACTCTTCCATTATGGTTTTTCATTCAACTCAATTTGAACTTTATTCCATCTCTCGTAATCTCTACTCATTTAGTGAGTTTGATTGCCTCTACTCTAAAAGGAACACCTCTCAATCTCTCTTTTCAAGTTTCATTACATCGGCTCCACTCAATACTTGAGCTCTCTCTCTCTCTCTTAGGTTTTTGAATGATTGTCCACTCATGTGCGTACTTCATTACTTCCACTTGGAGTTTGTCTTATCATTTCACACCATTTATTTATGGTGAGCTTTAATATTGTCTTGGGCTTAAAGGTATCTTCACCATAGCTCTTATCTCAACCAACTTGCACCTTTCAAATAGGAACCTAGCTCTCACTTTTAAGTATATAGCTTTACTATAGTCACCGCACTAATCCTTCGTCACAACTTTGACCATCAAGGATGAATTTCTTGCCATGATTGTAACCTTGATATCGCCTCCTCTAACATCCACGAGCTCATGACATGTTCTTTCATTACCTCGTGTTCTTCATCCAACACAAACTTAGAACTTTATTCATTATTTGATTCACATCTTTGTTTCATACTTTGCGGTTAGAACCCTTTCAATTCCCATTCTTTCTTGACAACTCTCACAATCGGCTTCAATTGTTTTAGTTCTTCAAGCTTAGGCATGATCTTTTGTATCTAGTAGTTGTTGACGATAATCTTTGCAGATGAACCGGCATAGTTGTTGGATACCTTAGGTTAGTGGGACGTGTGCCCTACGGTAACCTCTAGGTTTTAAAGAAGTTGGCTCTTCTCTGTGGTATGAGATGAGGGTCAAAGAAAAAATGAAACATAGCACAAAACTTAACAGAAGCGATGCGCCCAAAAAGAAGAGGTTAATCAAGAATCGACTTCCTGAAATGGAAAAAGGTGAGCAATGAAAAGGGTGGACAAAATGCACCACAGTCCAGAGATAGATCCACACAGAACACCACTTCAAACTCATTAAGCACAACGGCGTCAAAACATGTAGTGAACATTAGAGATATGCACAAGTATACCAACAATGAATAAAGGCTATTAGAGATAATAAAAACATGCAAAGGATGGACAAAATGCATCACATGACATATTATATTGCTCCAAAATTGTGCACAGTACAACAATTAGCAGGTAAGAGGCAAGAAAAATGTCATTACAAAACATTAGGAAGAAGGCTTGAGTTCCATGTTCCTACCCTAGCTAGAGAAGAAATAGGGGCATAAGGGAAAATGACTAACTCTTGATATATCTTATAATGAGCCCTAGATTACAATATATAGAATGAGAAGAAGAGAAGAGAACAATCCTAGAACTACTTCAACCCCTACTAGTTGTAATAAATGAGGTGAAGTGATAGAAATGGATTTGCAAAATCTCCCTCACACTGCCCCATGACTTGTAGTTGGAGAAAATGAAGGCCATACTCATTTAATGCATCCTCAACCACTTTCCAACCGCCTCTCCATATCTTTTAAAAGATCTAAGCATTTAAAGCTCTTTATGGCTTCATGATTAATCTCGCATTGTATTGACTCGCCAATCCTTTGTATTTTTGGGTTCGGAGTCCATCTATGTTGAGCTCCACGTGGCGCCAAGCACGTCTCTAGGTCCGCTTTTCTTGCATCTTTTGAAAGTGTGTCAAATTGACACATGGCACCTTCCATGGCTCCCTTTACTTTTTCGCAAGTCCGTAATGAAACTCGTGTATTAATACGAAGAGACTTTCTTCGGCGAGCCCTTAACCATCGACTCCACGTGGAAGTCCTCGGGAGTTTGGGATTTCATTCCTCCCTTTCTGTTTTGGAATCAGTGGCCGACACATGGCGCCTTAAGTAGCTACCTTTACTTTTCCGCGAGTCTGTCCTTGGCTCGGTTTTTCACCGTGATTTGGCTAAGTCCTTCCCAATATTGTTGAAGGCTTTGACTCATCTCGCATTAGTCCGAGATCCTCAGAGCTATCTTGATTAATCACAATAGTCTGTTTGTTATCTAATTTCAGCGAGCGGTGGAGGGAATTAGATAATGTAGTTTAGGTCACATTTTGGTTCCCATGGCTCCACTTCTACACTCAAACTATCTTTATTTGCACGTTAGTTATCTTCTTCGAGTTCAATCTCTTTCTCTTAGATTAAAGTCTTGTTATCATCTCTTTATCGATCTTTGCTTCTCTATCTACTTTGTTTTGTAATTCTCATATTTGAGTGAGCTCTCGGATTCGATATTTTCTCCCTCAAGCTCTTACATTGCTTCACAAGGGGTCTTTACTTTCACCACCTTACGTTTGTTATGGTTTCTACTTAAACACTATAACGTCCATTAGTGCCCACTCCTCTTTGACATTGTTCAAATTAAATCACTCGCTTACCTCATTCATTGTGATCATTACTCTTGTTATATTAGAACAGGTGCTTCAACTTGTATTTTGTTTTAGTAGTTTTGTTTTGAGCCTTTGTTATCTTATTTTATTGGCACGAGTTGTCGAGACCTTAATATTGTGATGTTGACATTACACTAGGTGGTGATTTCGACAATATTCAGAGATTGATGGTAATTTAGATAGATGTGATTGTTTTCTCATGGTGATTCGGTTAGACATTAGTATGTGTAAACACTATTATCTTATTTTATTGGCACGAGTTGTCGAGACCTTAATATTGTGATATTCACATTACACTAGGTGGTGATTTCGACAATATTCAAAGATTGATGGTAATTTAGATAGATGTGATTGTATTATCATGGTGATTCGGTTAGACATTAGTATGTGTGAACATAATTGTTTGTAATTTTGCAAAAATTAGAAATGAATTTTGTAAAAAGTCTAACATTGGTGTGAATAACTTTGATGCATGTATGCATATATTTTCTTGTTTACGCACACTAGTTATTTGATGTTATATCACTATTGATTTAAGCGGATATGACATGTGTCTTGTTGTGCAAGTGAAAACAGTACATAAAATTGTATCCATTAATTAACAAAACAAAGATGAAGGAGACCAACTCATCGAGGGCTCACTTACCAACACAAAATCACCCACCGCATGTGTTAACCCTTAGGATTATAAAGTGACCACTAATTTTAGTATTGTTTATTGTTTGACTTAATTTACAAGCTTTGAAGAGTCACCTACTTATTTTGGGTCACATGTGTTGCCAAATTAACTTTAATTGATCTTGTTTTTGTCGATTTAATCTTTTGTTGAATGTCATGGTCTCTTTCAATTTTGGGCACTCAAGTGGCTTAATTAATCGATTGTCACTTTCCATATTTGAAAAATTTAAGATTTGGCTTTATGGCCCAATTTTAAGTGTCGCGCTCTTAAAACAAGTGTGTATACCTACCCATGTAGCAAGTGGATCTTTTTACCCTTTTGGCCACTAAAGGGCCTCGAAGAGGACCCTCATATTTACCTCCAAATGTATGTTAACATGCAATGTCTAAAATTTGTGTAAGCGAGTTCATTGGTTTGCAAGTAAGTGCATGAAAGTGAATTTAATTTGTGTAAGAGGTCGAGTATGAGTCTTGTTAGTGTGATCCAATTGATTTCCTTGATTTTAGTGTGTTGACTTTTGGGGATTGCTTATTTTCAAATAGATTTAGCCCATGATGTTTGTAGGAGAGGTTATTGGTTGCCCATATGGATTGTAAGTGCTCTTAGGGTTTTGGTTGAGGTTTGTGTTGGCCTTGCAATTAGACCTTACAACATAACACCCTCTCATTGGATACTTCATTTTGGTGGTTCTCCTATACATTGGATTTTTGTGGAGGGTTGACGGGTTATGCAATTTGGTGATTTGAGTTATTTTTATAAAAAAATGCATTTTGGGAGTTTCATGGGTGTTGTCGATTGTTTGAAGGCTTGGACAAGATGAATAGGAGCGAGACCCTAATCCTTTGGTATGCATTTGTTAAGGAAACTCCTCTCTCTTTCTCAATATTATGTTGTATATTGGTTGCTCCTTTGAGCATGTGTTGAATTTGAATGAATGTTGTGAAAATTGTATTTGCACTATCGTGTGCATGCAAGAGTAAATGTGTGTGGGGATCGAGAAAATATCATTCGTTTAGTGGAGGGAAAAGGACTTCTTGACTTGATGGAAGGATAAAAGTTATGTTTTACCTTAGAGGAACCAAGGAAATGTGTGGCTAGTCTTAGTGGAGTGAAAAGAGGTGATTTTAGTGGAAGGAAAACAACTTGTTTTATGTGCTTCGTAAGGAAAAAAACAAAGGTTAGTCATGTTTCTTTTGTGGAGGGAAAAGGAAGTGCAAAAATGATATTATCATCGCTTTTACAAATTGTATTGGTAGAAAGGTTAGTCATGCTTCTTTTATGGAGGGAAAAGAGGTGCACGAGATGATATTATCTTTTCTTTTATAAATTTTATTGGTAGGCTTAGTTATGTGTGTTGCCTTTAATTTTGAAATAATGTTGTTTCACTCGT
Source organism: Taxus wallichiana var. yunnanensis (assembly GCA_018340775.1). Taxonomy (NCBI): domain Eukaryota; kingdom Viridiplantae; phylum Streptophyta; class Pinopsida; order Cupressales; family Taxaceae; genus Taxus; species Taxus wallichiana. Next base: position 683,743,906 of record CM031242.1, on the reverse strand, counting down.
CTCAAACAAAAATTACATTTTGGTTGCATGGGTGTGTTGTGTATGTGAAGTGGATTAAATATGTGGTTCCCCTTGTCATCCTTTGGGTGTTGGTTATTGGAACCCCTATTGAGTTGGAATTCAAAGGAACGATGAGGATGTGATCATCGCCTCATGGCTAAGTTGGGAGGCGAACATCGTCAAAATCCTATTTTTGGTATGAAAATGGAGGATTGGTGAAATAGCTCAATATTGATGTTGTCGGTGCTCTTAGAAATGTTCATAAATCTAGGGTTATTTCCTTATGTTTTACAAGATTGTAAGTGTGAAGAACCTTGAGAAGCTTGTATTATGAATTTAAAGGCATTGTATTTTATATGGGTTTGAAGGGAGAACAATTTTGTAATTTATTGCTTCTTCAAGCCTTTGAATAGTTGGGAGTTATTGGTGAGTAGAAATGTTGTTTTCTATTATTATGCATTGATGAAAAGAAATGGGTTCATCTTATAAGGAGAATCAAGTATTATGTGATTTTAAAATAAGTTGTGTTGGAATAAAAATCATTTGAGAAAATCAAATTTCAAGTCTTATTGCATATCCCTCACCCCTTGCACTTAAAGCTCAAACGAAAAATTTGAACTTTGAATAGTGACTTAGTGTATTAATAGATTGAGTTAGTGTGTGTTGCTATGTTGAATGAAAATAAATCAAAAAATGTCTAAATGTTGAAAAGAAAGGAAACTAGACCAAAGTCAAGATCTGGGCTTTTAAGCAAGTTTGCAAGTATGTTACAAAATGTTTCTCAATCTTTGAATCCCGATATACACTTCCTTCAATGTTTGTCGTACTTCTAGAGGTTCAAGCACATTTGCGATTTATATGCAAATTGCATTTAAAACTCCGATTACGAAACACACTTGCATAGGTATTTGTCATACTTTTAAAAGTTGAAGCACATTTGTGATTTACATGCAAAACTTTGTTTTCCAAGTACTCCTTCCAAAGTGCTTATTGGACTTTTGCAAGTTTAGAGTACATTTCCAAATTGCATCCAAAACTACGAAACCTAAAATGCAATGTCTAACCGACTTTCAAAACTTTGGTGCACTTTTGCAAATTCCTGCAAAATGACATGTTGACCTTCGAGATCTCGAATCAACATAATTAATGCCTCTAAAATGACTGTTCGCACATCGAAACTTCACCAAAGTCTTGGGTTGAGCTTTTAGTTGCCAAAACATGTCAAAACCCCGCCAAGGTCCATAGGATAATTTCAACATACAAAAGCACCTCAAAGTTCTCTAAGGATCTCCATCATACTTCCAAGCTCCTTGAGTAGTAAAAATCCCCACTAAGGTCTTCATCAAAGATTCTCAATGCAAAATTAGTTCAAATTCTTGTTGAGTATTAAACTTGTTTTTATGAAATCATGACTTTTGTCGGCTTACAAGAGCACACGTCGGGATGTGCATTGCGATTGCTTATCGAATCTAAACCTAAAAGTAAGTTAAATTCTCATTAATTCTTTAAAAAAATACTAGCAATAATTTTACAAATAATTGGGTTAATTTGGGCGGTTAAATCTTGCGGTGTTACATGTGATAATGTAGAACTGGATACAACACTTTGGGAGCTCGGGGAATTGATAGTTTAATGTAAATTGATTGGCTAAAACTTCCCATGATGTGTTGAGCTCTACCTATGGTCTATGTAGGACTACACGTAGAGTATCCGGGTAGGGGACTCTTGAGAATGGACCGTCGACCCCACATGAGAAGCGAGGTGTCGGGATCTCGAGATCTTACAAGCCCTATAAGACGTAGGTGTGGCACTTGGAGAAAAAGAGAGAATGCATGAGAGACCATTGGATCATAGGGAGCGTTTACCGCACCCCTTGCAAGAGGGTTGTGGGTCTTCACTAAATGATGATAAAGAGGCTTCTTTAAGATACATAGATGACTAGGAGCTCCCCTCGAGGGCGGCGACGAGACAAGAGGCAAAGATCCAAAGAAAGGCCTAGGCCTCGGCAAGAGGACACCGCCAACCACATCAAAGATATTTTGAGGCTCCACCCATTTACCTATTCCGAGACACTACTTTGGATTTCAAGTTGAGGCATGGTTGGTTATTTTGACCAGATGCTTCAAACTTCACCCTTACATGAGCAACACCAAGGCTATTGTAGTCATAAACTTACCGAGAGGTGGGGCAGGAGTGCAGTGTCGCATTAAGGAGCATAAGCTCCAACTAGATCGAGATATAGTCACTTGGGAGCTCTTTGAGGAATAATTTAGATTAAGGTATTGTTGGTCATTCAAACGTGCACCCGCGTCTCGGATTTGAAAGAGCCAAGTTGTTTGAGACAACAATGGAACCATCTCCAAGTTGTGGGACCTTGCGCGCTTGAGACGGATCTCCGGAGAAGGCTGGTTCCTCTATCTATTTCTACTGCTACTATTACTCCTAATGTTGGAAGGGAAAACTAAGCTAACAATGCCAAGGGACTAGGGATATAAGGATAACATAATGGAAAACTAAACTAAGAAAGGCGATAGCACCAAAAAAAGAGGGATGAACACCATCTGTTTTGAGTGAAAATGAAAGGAAAATGTGTGAAAGAAGGCTAGGCACGTGTAGCACAAACTAAAACACATTTACCATATCAGTTTCATGAAACACAACTAAAAATGGAGCTGCAAGGGACGTAAAGTGACACAGCAAACACGCAATGCAAAAGAAAGGCAAGAATAAGGAATACAAGCACGTTAAGACAGAGAGTAGTCACAAAACAATGCTTCCATTACTTCCAGAAATACACAGAGCTATTACAATGGTAAAAGAGGACGATATCCACATGCACGAGCCAGATCTAGAGGTCTGCGACTCAAAATACAAAATATGAAGTCCTTAGCAAAGTGCATAAGGATCCAAAATGTCCAACATTAACAATGAGCCAAGCTCTTACATTTATAAATGAATCTATGGAAGAAGAAGAAGAGTGAAAACCCAAATTTGAAATACAACCATCAAAAAGAAGCATTCAATGCTTGCAAATCCGCCGCAAATCAGCCAAATGTGTTTCCCCAACTTTGTTTGACGTGTTGGAGAAGGAAGGAAGGTAGATCAGATCAAATCAAGTGGTTGGAGCAATCAAATCTTCTCATCAATACCCAAAAAGATGTTTTCTCATTTCTCACCTACCAGATCCGCCAACAATTTGAATTTGCATATATCACACACTTTAGCCTACGTCAATGACCATCGATTGAGACTAGGTGCGCGCCGATCGAAGCTCTGTAGCAAAAGATATGGTTGTCAGAAGTTTGTCAAAGCCCCTAGTGCACGCATGAAAACACATGGCGTGCGCCAATTAGCTAAAAGAACGACCAAGCGTGCAAATGTTGTCTTTTTTACGCCACGTTTCACTTACTCGATTTGTTGCGAGGATTCAAAGACTCACCGGCACACTTTGATTGGTTGCGTGTAACACACTCAAACGTGTCAGAGAATGACGTGGCACAAAAAGGCGCGAGAGGAGGGTGCAAAAATATGTGTGCATAAGAATGAGGAGCAGGAGAAAGACGGAAGGAAGGGCGCGCATAAAGGTAACGCGCGCAAGAGAAATGGTAGAAATGCCCAAGGAAGAAAACACATGTCAAGGCGCAACTATTACAAAGTAATGTGTAGGGCGCACGAGAGGGCTAGGGACTTAGCATATTTTGGAACAAGTGCAAAGCGCGCCCAGGATGCATGAGCTATTGGTAGAAGGCGGGTGCGCAGAAGATGCGCCTGAGGAAGAGTGGAACAAAGAGGGAAAGCAAAATGGAAAAGGGAGAAGGGGAAGCACGCAAGGGCGTGTGAGGAAACTATGACCAAGTGAATGTGCCAAGGAGATTATTGAGGTTCGTGCAACTTGTAATGAAGATCTCGAGCGAATATGTATGTAGGTTGTCAAATAACTAGGAGAGTTAGTCGGATAACAGTGCATCATTAACACTTCATGCAACAACACATTGATGATTTCACGATCTAGGGCACATGGCGATCATAGTGGCAGAGTATGAGAGTAAGTTTCTAGATCTACTCAAGTATGTGGATTATGTGTGCGATGAACAAGTGCGGATACATTGCTTCATTCGGCGTGTGAATGTGGATATTTGTGGGGCCATTCATATACATTGTCTACATACTCTTTCCGAGAGTGCGAAAAGGAATACATAGTAGAAGAGAATAGAGGAAAATCCCAACATGCTTAAGATGAGGCTAGGGCCCACATTTAGGCGATGTAGGATAGTCGGTTAAAGGAGCACCGGCTCCACCTAGGTGGGTTTAGACCTCCATTCTGAGACCCTCGACCACCACCACAGTAGTAGCAACAAAGGTTCTAACATCGATAAGGTGCACACATAGATATGGGTGTTGGTGTTTGAGGGCAAAATAGATTCTCGAGACCATAAGGACAGTAGTCGGGACCTACCCATTCATTGTAAATTTTCGATTAAGGGCCTACGGGTTCTATGTGTGCAAAGCTCGTAAGGGATTGGAGGTGTGTCTTATAGTCGGCGATAGTTGGGAGCATGTTTTACTTGTGAGTCGGGACGTCATGCTAGAAACTTTCCACGGGAGCTTACGACAATAGACAAGGGAAAGCCCCGCATTTGAGACTACGGTGGGCGATATGGGAAGATCTCATAGAGTGTATGCGGTGGTAGATAACCATCGGAAAAAAGCATTTGGCGACAATGATACGAGGCTTGAGGTAGTATCATGGGTGTCCCCGCTTCTATTTTGTTTGATTCTAGTTCTTCAAACTCTTGTATATCTCTTTTGTAAGTGGACCGATGGAGGCTAGTGGCAATTAGGCCGAGGTTAGATGGAGCGTTGAGTTGGCCTCGAGAGGTCAACATACATGTGAGCATGATGGTTAGGGAGTGTGTGTGCTCAACTTAAAAGTATTCACAAACACATGTTCTTCTCCTAATTCATGTGAGATTGTTTTGGGGATGGGTTGGCTTGTTGCTCACCGAGCCAAAGTGGATTTTTACCGCAAGGTTATCGAGTGTCAAGGTCGGATGTTAGATGGAAGCGTTGAGTTGGCCTCGGGAGTCAACATACATGTGAGCACGATGGTTAGGGAGTGTGTGTGCTCGACTTAAAAGTATTCACAAACAAATGTTCTTCTCTAATTCATGTAAGATTGTTTTGGGGATGGGTTGGCTTGTTGCTCACCGAGCCAAAGTGGATTTTTTGCAAGGTTATCGAGTGTCGTGATTACCTTGTTGTAGAGACAGATTTTGTCAAGGGTTCGAGAGACCCCTTTCCAATCATATTATCTCGACATTAAGCTTAAGAAGAGTATGGTACAGAATGTCGATGTTCTCCATCAAGGTTAGTGATAGATCGGACTATGACTCATTAGGACCCTCGTTGGATAATAACCACATCCTTCGAGAGTTCTGCAAATGTTTTCCCTAGTGAGTTGTCAGTATAGCTCTATTGAGTGAGATTGAATTTCATTTATAACTAGTGCCCGAACCAGAGCCTATTTCACGGGCATCCTACACGATGAAAAATGCGGACCTCTACAAGATCAAGATGCACTTAGCGGGCCTCTAAGAGAATCGCTTCATCTATCCTAGTGTGTCCCCTTGAGGAGTGCCGTTCATATTTGTAAAGAAGGATAGATCTCTGCGATTGTGCATTGACTACAAACACGGTTGAAAAGGGTGATGGTGAAGAAGCTGTTATTCCCTTCATCGGACGAAAAATATTTTCAACCAAATGCATGGTGTCATCATCTTCCCAAAGATTGATTTAAAACTTGCAATCACCGATTAAGGATCGTTGAGGAAAATATTCATGAGAATGTGTTCTATACTAGATACGGCCACTATGAGTTCAAGGTGGTACCCTTTAGGCTAACCAATGATACCTCGGTCGTCTTCATGAGTTTGATAAATGGGTTCGGGACCTTTTTAGACTAGTTTGTACTTACTCAATGATATATTGATTTTCATTCACATACTAGAGGAGCATGAGGATCATCTTTGTGAGTACTACTGAGTGTTTGTGTCACATCTCACTTTTTCATTTCTTAATTATCGAGAAACTAGGTTATTTAACGTAATGCGGGTCACGAGGACTTTGAGATTGGAAGTGTTACTCACCTAGGTCTCAACTAGGTGTATGTATGTTTACCCGAAAAGGACAAACATACCCACATGTAGTGTGAGACTCAACTACGTAATGACGCTTGTCTCCAAGCACTTGTGAAACACGTTACGTTAATAACTCATTTCGCTACTTTGGTTGTTAAGTTTTCTTACTTTGACCGAGGACAATGATTAGTAATATCATTGTCTTGATAGATGCGGTAATTATAAAGAGGTTGGAATGCGCCTTGCTATGTTATAGTCTTGATACATTGGATACTTTCTTTGGATTTCTATAACCACTATTGATGTCCCTGGTTCATCTTGTTTGTTGAAATTAATGGTTCCAATACATACATAGTTGTAAATTAGTATTTGGTTGTAATAATGATTGTTTATGTATACTAACGTCTTTTGATCTTTATAATAGGTATAACTTGGTATCATCAGTGAAGGTGTTTCGCAGAATGTTTTCGTTCCTAGAATAGAGTTGCTTCTATCCTTTCATTCTCTTGAGAAGCAGAGATAAGGGTTAGGGTTAGGAGGAATACATGTTGAATGTTGAGAGGGTGCGCAGCGTCTTTGTAGGGAGAGATCGGATCGATTGCGAAGAACTCTTTTTTGTCTAGGAAGGACTACTGCAAGTAAGAATATAAGACCACCGGATTCTAGTTAGACAATAAATGAGGAAGCGCTTGGGCCGGGAAATATTGAACTTCCTTTCGAAGGTGGTGAGTTCCCTCTTAATACGAATTAACACAAATTTTAACAAAGAAATTATTGCAAAATTACAATTTAGTTACTTCGTTAAAAGCACTAGAGGAAAGGTGGTTTTGGTTTGAGTCACGATGTGACCGATGTCGGAATCCTTCGTATAACTGTACTCGATTCTTGCGATAACCGATATCGGTAGAAGGCGTGATTTAGGGGCTTTTAATAAAGGTTGGCTATAAAGCGGCTATGGTGTTTCTAAGGTGGCAAATGATTAGGGATAGGCAATGGGGTGATGGATAAGACTCGGAGAGGTGTGGGCGCCTGTTCTTGGGGCAATGTAAGGGTAGAGGAATGACGGTTAGATGCAGGGGCTACCGGGTAGTAGATCTATGAGTGAACTTGTAATTACTGTGATTCAAAAGTTCAAGAAATGTTATTTAAAAATGTACAAGACACTACTTACTAGTTCCTGATGAAGATACAGGTCCAAGGACTGTGATGACGAAGGCAGGGCTCAGGTGGGATGATCCGACAATCAAAAGTGAGCTATCTTCTCTCCCAATGCTTAGATGAGTGTCATTGGGCTCTGGTTACTCAGTTGCAGTCTTGGGCTCGATGTCCTTCTCTGCAAACTCTTCTCTTTTCTTCACTTGTCTCTGCTCTGCCAAGTGAATTTCGGATCCTTCAAATGAATTCCAGATCCTTTGTTTTTGGTTGGGGGAGGTCATTTACAGGGAACCGATGGCGGTTACGTAACCGACGGCGGTCGAGTAGAACTGATGTCGGTTAAGTCAAAGTGGGCTATTTTTAGTAAATAGCCAACTTTCCCTCCTTTTCTCTCGAGGGATTAGTTGTGGGCTTGGTCAAGTCATTATTAGGTTGGTTTTGGTGCGGGTGAGGAGTAATTAGTCATGGGTGTGGATGTAGACCAAGTTATAGGTCTTAATTAGGTTAGTTTAGGGTTAGGGCTAGGTCATGATGAGGTGGCGAAATGAGGTGGCAGGTTTGGAGATGTGGATTTATTAATTATAAGGTAATTAATAAATAATTGTGCAAGGTTTAGGTGGTGAGGTTAGGTTGCGAAATGAGATGCGGGGCACAAGGTGTCGTAAGACACAAATTTGGTGTCTACTGAAGGTATGGATTGACTAAAGAGTATTTTTATTATTAAGGCAAGATTATCATATTTCAAGAAAAGGTTGATTCAATATTGATCTTGGTTATCTATATGAGTGATCATAGCACCTTATCCTCTATTGTTGGATTGGTTGATTTCATTATGTGTTGGATCGTAACTTGTTTGGGTTTATCATTATCTTCGACCGATCAATATTCCCTTGGCATTGATATTTCTTGCATTGGTATAAGACCTCAAGAAATTTTATAAGATTGTTTTAATTAACAAGGGCCATTTGACAAGGTCATTATGCTTAAGATAGTTATAAGTTCCTAAGGGAATGATTAATGATATTATATTAATGAACATGGGTAAGATTAGGTATTGGTTTATAAACTTTGGAATGGCATTATACCATAGACTTTCATTATGTTTTTATGATCCATGGGGACTTCGACCATAAAATAGGCCTCGATTATTGCTTAATGAGATAGGTCAATTTACCATGTTCGAGTGAAGTTTAGAATTTGATTTTTTTTTTTTTAATTGTAAGGTGGATGCAATCGACCACATGCAAGGTTTTAAGGGGTTAGTAATGATTGCAAATAATTAAAAGTCCATAAATTTGGTGGAATGAATGGAGGGCGTGGTGGCAAAGTTTCAAAGCCACAACATTGCTAAGTTTAGTTTGATGCATTTAATGTATTAATGAAGCTTTACTCACCTCAAAATCTTGAGCTCTTCTCGAAAACCATACTTTGCATGAGAAGCGGGGGTTCATTTCGTTTATTTTGGTTGTAGTTTTGTGAAGTCTTGTCCTTGTGCATGCAAATTTTGACCAACGGTGGGATTATCGATTGGTGATAAGTATGCATTTTGGGGTTTTGAGCGGGGTTACGGTCACCCTTTTTGCAAAAGCTTTTTGTGGAGGGTTTGTTCTTTGGAAAGAGATCTCAGCTCCGACTTTGTGCAAAGGGAACGAAAGCCTTCATAAATCTCGAGGCATGGTTTCACACCTTTTTCCCTGTCTTTTCCATTTGAAGCGCTTGTGCATTTTCTATTTGGTTTCTTTGTGTATCTTCGAGATAGGTGTTTGTATTTGTGGCTATGTGAATCGGTGTCTTGTACCATGAAGATGGTTAAATACTCTTTGAAAGTCTCGATTGGTTTTAGGAATTGCATATGCAGGTTTATGTATTCTCCTTCGAAGGATTATTTAGAAGTTGGAGTTAATCTATGTTATTAACTCGACTATGTAAGTAAGATTGGGTATTTCTCTAAGCTGTTGTGAGTCTTGGATGGTCAAATCCCGAATGATAATGGTATAATCGGTTTATAATCAAACCTCTTTGGGGTTCGTGACCTTTGGCAAAAGCTAGATTGATGGGGAAAAGGGATGTTTTCCAGTCAAACCCGATTCGAACTATTCATAAGAGCCTAGCCTCGTCTTATTTTTCATACTTGTATTAAATTGTGTACTTTTGGAAAAGGGACTAAAGAATTATGTGAATAAGGTTGCGCTTTTTCTTTATGGTCAATAGCAATACGCAATAAGTAGGGATTGATTGCAATATGGAGTGTCTATGAAAACCTTATTCTCTTTGCGGCTTTGTGTAAAAGTTTGTGACAAAGCTGAAGGTAGAAGTTTTATGAAATAACAAATGATCTCTGTTGTAGTATCAGCGGGCAAGTTTACAAAAATCATTTTCTTAAGTTCCTTTGTTATCGCAGCCAACTAAAAGATGTATAAAGGATGATTGTGCATGTTTCCTTAATCTAATGTCGGTTGGAATTTACTAATATGGGTTAAGGTACATATATGGCGGATGAGTACATCCTTAGAGCTTACTGATGTGAGAATATTGTGGTATATTTATTATTTGAACACTATAAGATTGTAGACATATAAGGTTTAATAACATAAGTCTTGTTGAATTTGTTAAATAATAAAAAACGTATTTGGATAACATTTGAAAAGAAAGGGAATAGAGTTAATTCGACTACCTCTAGTTTTGATGCTTGATGAAATTATATAAATATAAAATATGTATAAATGGCTAATGGCAAAGAAGGTTCTTGTTTATAATTTAGTATCGTTTAGATTGAATTTATGCCTTGAGAGATATGATGCTTAAATGTTATCATGATAATTACTATGAAGTCGTTACCAGATTTGTGTGGGTTAAAGTGCGAGACTTCTTTATTTTCAATATGTAGATGGTGCAAAGATTTTATGGAGGTTACCTATGACTAATACCATGCCTTGGTTTAATAGAATTGAGGTTCTTTTGATGCCTTTGTTGATATTGATAATTTATGTGACTTATTATCACACTTTAGAATGATTGTGAGTTAAAGCTTTTGTACACGTATGGAGAATAATATGGTTCGAGGATGTGATATATTGTGTAAGTGGAAAACAAGATTAACATATCCATGAAATATGAATGTAAGACTTATTGGTAGGAGAATTGGAACCAAACATAAGAGATTCAAGTGTTTCACTTGAAAAGCTAGGAAATGGGTGTGGAACCATGTGATTTTAAAAGACTCGACCATGTGCAATTTTGTACATAAACATTTCGATTAAGCAATATGCGCAGGAATAAAGGGATCTTAGAAGCTAGTAAAATGAAGGATGACTGACCTGCTTGATTATTTAGTACCAATTTCTTTGGGTAAAAAGAATGTGTATCATTGTTTGAAAGTGAAATATGTATACTTGAAATTTTAAAGAAAAGGGGTGGCCATTGGGCCTATTGTATATATATTGACTCTCTCTCTTGTTAGTATTCCATTTAGCTATGTAATATGTATTGTAATAAAGGTTATCAATTGATGAAAGAATTTTTAAGGATTGTGTTGTGACCTTGATCTTGTATTTGTTGTCAATAAGTCGAGTTGTTCTTTATGAACTGATATATAAGTGTTGCATAAGTATTGATTAGATTATATTATGATTATATATTTGTTTATCAAATAGTGTGATGTAATAATAAAAGGCTATATGAATGGAAAGCAGATAAGAATTGTACCATCCTTAAAAGTTGGAGGAAGGAAAAAGGGTGTACTTCGTATAACAAGAGGGCTATTGAGCCCTAACGGGTATTGACTATCTGGGTAGTCACCTTTCTCTACGAGGTTAAATAGTATAATGGGGATATCAACTTTGTGTCTTGCATGTATAAATGTATGAGTAAAAGTATTATAGTAAAAGATATCTTAATGAGTATAGTGCCCTCTTTATTTTTAAGCATGTGATGGCATTTTAGGACATGATGCATTGTTGTCCAGATAATGAGGTGCCATTAGGATTAATGTTAATATGTTCCTTAAATTGTCTATAAGGTTGTTATGAACAAAGGATACTACATAAGTTACTCGGGAAAGTTAGTATAGCACTAAATAGAGGCACCTTCAAGATGTATGGGAATATGACAGTTATTGATTGACACAAAAACAACTTAGTTCAACGTGTTGGAACCCATGCATATGATTTAAGAATAAATGAGGAAGTAAAAGTATAATTGCTTAGGTTGTTGGTCCTATATATGCATATCACTACATGAGGACAATGGTCCAAATATAAGTTACTCTCCTTCTGAGTGAGAGATTAAAGGGATTCATAATGATGATTATGTTTCATCTTTATGAAGAATAAATAAGATAGAGGTTTATAATATATTATAAACAATGAAGAATCAAGAGGCAAAGAAAGCAATAAACTAATATTTGTTCACTTAGATAATTAGGTTGAAAGAAATTAACTCTTTGCAATAAATCTTGATAGACTGAAAGTTGCCTCTTATAGATAACAAATCTTTACCCGAAGGGATAAGTTGAAAAATGATTAAGGCTATGGTTGCATTATACTCTGCTAAGCAATCATACATGTCATGATAACCATAGGCATGATATAAGCGGGTTGTATGTTTTCATCACTACAAACAAGTTGTTATTACCTAATAGCAGCAACATACAATCACATGGTTAGGTACCATCATTGAACAACCAAATCACGATGGTACGGAGTGAAGTACAAAGGTACTTCGTGATCATTTGGTTAAGTACAAATGTACTTATCAAGATTAGGAAGTTGAATCAACTTAATAATGAATTAAGGACATAAAAGAATGTTTAAGTTGTCAATTATGAACATAATAAGATGGAAAATAATCCATATGTTTGAATAACTTAACCAAAAAGACATCGATCATAATCTAGATAACATAATTAAGTGTTGGTGAAAGACAAGTTCCAACTGACGAGTGTGCCATCAAGGAACTAAGCATGGCAAACATGACTTAAAACTCGGCGAGTAATGTAAGATTCTTGAATACATTGTCACGATTTTACTAAGATCTAAGATGAAGGATGTCGGATGGGATTTCGTGATGGATATCTAGAAAATCAACTAGTCTAACACAAGATTAAATCAAATTACTCCATAATAATAATCACATATTCAATTCATCCAGGATGATATTCAATAGTCATGGAATTCCTATTATTAAGGAATCTCCTAAAACCACTCAATCCTATGATATTTCCCAATCTCCTATATTCATGAGTTGGTTTGAACAACTCCACTCACGTCACAATAACAAACTCTTATCATGTAAACAATAATATTCCTAACATTCCCCCCTTAGTGTTTACATGGGAGAAAACATAGTCACACTTCCTCTACAACATGTACTCTGCGTGCTCATGATTTGGATGATTTTTTTAGGACAATCACCAACCTCAAGAATGGTTTTACTGGACAACCACGAACCAACAAGGATGGTTTTTAAGGACATGATCAACACCCCGCAAGGATGGTTTTACAGGAAAACCAACAACCCAAATATCATGATGCTGGTTTCTCCTTGTGCTTTTTGTTCTTCACTATGTTTATACACCACGGGGTTACATAGGAAATAGATTTCACGCAGAATGGAAATGGAATATTGTGCCATATTCCCCCCCACAATGTGAAATTTCCTTTATTCTAGCGTAGAAACTACAAAAATAGGAACTCTAAAATGAATACCACACTAGACAACAAACTCACACTTTGCACACAAAACACTCTGCCACCAAATCAAGCATTGCACGGCCCCATTGCGATGTGACGAGAGGACGTTGATTGTCCTCCTTCCTCCATTGCCTCCATCCTCCGATATTGTTGATTTACTTAATATAAAAAGTCTTCAAAACTATAACCATCATCATTTTTTATGGGTTCTTCTGTATCAATTTCTTCACCATCAGCCGCCATGGCATTTTCCTGTAGCTTTCCATCAAGTAAATCTTTTGCTCTTTGTTTACAAAACATAATGCCGTGTCCAGGAGCATTACAATAGTGACAAAGAAACTTTTCTTTGGATCTTGGAAGTTTGATCCTTACTTAAAAGAAGATTTGAATTTCCCTTTAGTATATGATCTGCTTTTACCATACATTGCCATTTCTTCTGGTTCAATTTTCTTGGTTCGATTTTCTTCTTCTATCAAAGAAGAAATCAACTCTTCCATAATTGGATTTACTTTACTCAATGTAAATACCATATTAGAATACCTCGGAGGCATGTTATTAAGTAATATTGCTTTAGCATCATCATCGAGCACATCAACTTTTATTCCGGCTAATTGATTGTAAATAAAAGCGAAACTTATTGATGATGTGTTGCACCATGCTTTCACCTTCTTCCATCTTGAGACTGAATAATCTCTGCTTCAAAGCTACGTTGCGATTCACCTTGCGAACCAAACAATTTGTTTAATGTCTCGCAGATTGTATTAGAGGATTTTGACAAATCAATATGATGCAAATAGGCATCAGATAGCCCCAATCCAATAATTGATGTGGATTTTCGATCTTTGCTCTCCCATTTTTCTGCTTCATCTGCATCTTTGGGTTTTTTTACTTTTCCATCAACAATATCCCACAAGTCTTTATTGATTAGAAACAACTAGGTACGTACTTGCCATGTGTGGAAGTCTTTGCCTTCAAATTTTTCAATTCGACTCACCTTGTCCATAATGACCTTCCCACAATTTGGATAGACTTGACACACGGACGTCGGTTACCACCGAGAATGTGTCCTTTACAAACAAATAGATACCAATTTTATATTGACGACACACATTTAACTCTTTTACAAACAAACGATGATATTTCGACTTTATGTTGACATCAACATACAATATAATAAATTTATGACTCTTTGACTATTTGATAGCTTATTGACCATTAATACACCAATACTAATATCTTAACATCAATTTTTAATATAGCAAAATGCTAATATTAAAAAATTGAACAATAAAAAAACTTTGCACTTGTCTTTAGATTAAGACCGAACACATATGAGAATAATAAAATTAAAGACTCGACTTGAATCAACAAACTATTGACTCGTCAATGCAATATGAATTTCAGTACCTTTCAATATAAATTCCATTGTTTCATGCAACAACTTTGCCAAACCACGCAATTAATGTTGAGAACTCAAAGTTGATTTGTTGACACCGCTACCAATATTAATGAGGAATGCAACGTGGAGAACTTGACTTGGAGAATAGCTTGGAGATACGAACAAAGCACATGAATGCTTCAATTATCCTCCAATTGAGCTTGTAGTAAAATCTGCATGTAATGTTGAGGTAGTGGCATGAAGATTGGCTACATGCTAAAATATAACACTCGAGGAATTTTTAATGATCTCGAGCACACAAATCGAGGTTCCCCAAAATTGAACATGAATTCCAGTGAAGCTAATGGAACGGATCTATCACGGCGAGAATAATATTGGCGCAAACATGGAGGTGGACATTTGATGACATGTGGATGTGCATACAGCTGGTGAGGAAGAGAAAATCCGAATGCAGACTTCGTAGATGTCAGATGTAGCTTGTGCAGGCCTTTGACCGAGCGTGCATGGAGTAAACTATTCACATGAAAATGAACAAGTCTGCAATAACTCTTTTGTAAATTCTGATATGATACACTCCTCAAATGAAATCTTCCAGTTGTGTAGAGGTCTCCCGATAGACGCAATGCCAAAAAAAATAGATGTCCAATGTCTACACGTATGATCTTCTACAAACAGATCCATTGTGCATACTCTACAGATTTGACCTTCAATTCTTCATTCTCTTAACCCGCTCTATTGAATTGCAATGTGTGGCTCCCTGAGGTCAAATTATTTACGTTTTAAAAAAGCGTCATATATTTCAATACAAAAGCGCTCACTCATCCAAAAACGATTTCAAAACCATTTACGGGTTTTGTTCCTCACACCTCGACTTTCTAGAACACTTGGCGATTTTCAATTTCGTTGAGAAATGAGAAAGTTATGAGTGTTTATCGAAACGTGAATTCATAAGGAATTACACGTCTTAAACTCGCTCACGATACCAAATCTAGAAAATCAACTAGTCTAACACAGATTAAATCAAATTACTCCGTAATAATAATCACTATATTCATTTCATCCGGGATAATATTCAATAGTCATGCATACATATATATAGGAGAGGAATTCCTATTATTAAGGAATTTCTTAAAACCACTCAATCCTATGATATTTCCCAATCTCCTATATTCATGAGTTGGTTTGAACAACTCCACTCACGTACAATAACAAACTCTTACCATGTAAACAATAATATTCCTAACGAGGATACCTAGGGAGACACTTGGGTTGTAACACTTGAGTATCCCTTATGAAAAGAAAAACCATAGTATACTCTGTATACACACTCGTAAAGAGTAAACACACTCGCAAAGAGTGTTTGAGGGGGATCGAGTAGGATCTATATACTCTCATACACATGGTTTATGATTGTTATAGGATGGATTGATCTAGATGGATGTTGGTTCTAAATTAGGTGAATTTAGAATAAGGAAGCATGAGATATGAACTTAAGATTTATGTTGGATTTAAATATATGGGTGTTTAAATCAATGAAGCATGAAGTTAAATTTAAAAAAATCCCTCGAATTAAAGTGACAAAAGTGGTTGCTACGGTTTGCGAGCACCATCTTTAGGGAATCGAAAAAGCATTTCCTTCGTTCAGATTGAGGTGTAGTATTTGGGTCATATTATGTCAAGAGAGGGCATCATTTTCAATCCCTCAAATATTTGGCGGTGGTTAATTGACCCGCATCCACCATTGCCACCAATGTGCGATTTCATGCGTTAGGTGAGTTATTACCATTGAGTTGTTCGGGGCTTTTCATAGATAATTCACCCCATCACTTCCCTTCAAAGCTAAGGGAAGAAGTTTGAGTGGACAAAGAAGTGCAAGCAGGACTTTGTAACGCACAAGGAGTGTCTCACCATTGCAACACTCCTAGCAATTCTGATCCACACTAGGATTTTGAAGTTTGCATGAATGC
Source organism: Taxus wallichiana var. yunnanensis (assembly GCA_018340775.1). NCBI lineage: Eukaryota > Viridiplantae > Streptophyta > Pinopsida > Cupressales > Taxaceae > Taxus > Taxus wallichiana. The sequence continues at coordinate 683,727,558 of CM031242.1, read as the reverse complement.
TTCATTTGTTGGTTTATGTAGGAGGGTCGTGTAATAGCTTTTGAGTCCCGGAAGCTCGAGGAGTATAGGTTAAACTAACTCACCCATGACCTTGACCTTAACCTTGTCAAAGTTGTCCATATTTGGTTCGTTGGTGTCACTTCCTGCGGGACAATGATTTGTTTTAAGGAGTGATCATTTGAGCCTTACATTTTACTCATCCTAACCTTAACGCTCCTCAAAGGCGTTTGATGGAGCTCATCGACGAGTATCACATGGATATCGGCGTGTGAAGGGTAAATAAAATTTTGAAGTGCATGCCTTGAGTCATATGCATCATAGAGTGATGACTTTGACCCTTCAAAAAGATTCTGATTTGAGGAGTTGAATCCTAGAGCACTACCTAGAGATAATTTTGATTTGGTAGTTAGGAGGTAATTAGGTCTCAGCAGACCCTAAAGGAAAAATTTGTGGCATAAACTTTAGAGGCATATGGACTTTTGAAGCATAGTGGGCACATTTATATGCCTAGGGTGTCATGTCAGAAATTAAATTGCAAAAGAAAGATTGACAAAATAAATTGATAGGAAATTGAACAAGAAGCAAATATTCAATAAAGCTCTCATGTATTCAATAAAGTTCTTCTTGATGATGTGCATATGCATACAAACATAAATAACCACAAAAGGAAACTCTTTGGTTCATCTTACGGATGATCGTTCAACTTCCCTTATGTGTGTGTTATTTACACTGATAAATTACAACCACTAATATTAAAGTGGTGAATATTGGACTTAGTAGTAGTATATTATTTCTAACACCCCTTGTAAGACTAAATCTAATGTATTATTTTTACGTGTAATTGTCATTATGCGAGATGATGCTCAAAATAAACCACGTGCCAAAGAGAGTGAAAACTAGAGAATTCGAGCTCATTACACCCATGAGTAGTCGAAGTGTGTTGCAGCTACACTATGTTGTCTAAAAATTGGATAAAGCGAGTTAATTGCGCCCATGAGTAATCCAAAAGTGTTTTGAAGCATGCACTAAAAGGCCCAAGTATCGACAAGTTAAAAATGTGAACCGCTTGTTTATCAACAATGCTCTCAAATAAAGACAAATGTCGACTCATAAATAAAATTTTCCCATGGCAAAAAAAAATACGTCGAAATTGGATGAACTTGCTCCATGCATAATCACCTAAATGAAGTGTAATCTACGATATAATGGATGTTGGATTGATCGTCACTAACTATAGTGCACAAGTTGTGTTGCACAATATGAGGCGATATGTAATAATTTGCAATACGTTGATATTTATGAAGTATCATCGGGAAAAACTCAAACTATGCACAAATTGTGGTCCACAAAATGCGGCGATATGCTATAATCTACAATATGTTGTAAAGACAATAATAAGCTTGATGGAGTACCATCTTGAAGAACTCGAACTATGCACAAATAGTGGTGCACAATATGTGGCGATATGATATAATATGCAATATGTTGCAATGACAAATCCTCGATGGACAATGTGAGAAGTCTCAAAGTACCGTGCTTGAAATTTGAACATTGATGTTCCCCCTTTAAGATGAGAGCAAAGAGTTCTTTACATAGCCCCCTTGAATGGGAAGAACACATCATCATGTAATTACAATGCACAACTCAATTACACCATCTCAAGTTTTCATCATGAATCTCCATTAAGCCATGCTTTGGGTTTTCAACTTAATGGGAAGAGTTTGTAAGCCGCCCTTTTGGGTTTTCAACTTACAACTCAAGTGCAAAAGTATAATCAATAAGAGGCAATATCCATAACCTTAAATAATCTGTATTGAGCTGCATATCTGGCAGTCTTAGCATGCTCATCATCAATATCCCAATCAAAATGGAAAATCATGTGGTACTTAATGCATAATTATTTTATGTGGGATTTGGATGCGGCTCTACAATTCTCTTAGTATGTTGTCGTTAAATAGAATTTGCACTCACATAACCAAGCTCAACAATATTTGCAAGGTTGAGCTCATAATCTAATATAGTGGAGTGTACTTGCTTGTAAGACGTTGAAAATAAACAAGCCTCTTATTTCCATTTCAAGTGATCTATCTATCCAAAACACGCATGCCTCATAGAATTGGTAGGAAGACCTTTGATATAACAATGTTCAACAAAATGTCAACCACATGATGACAATGATGTAGGTAAAAACAATCACTACAGGTATGACCTCGGCGTCCACAATAGCAAAATTTTAAGACTCAATAGGTTTTAGTACAAGTTGGTTTTGGTTGACTTGACAAGTTCACCGAACTAACCAATAGGTGAAGACTCAACTTGACTTTTGTTCAATATACCTCCGGACACAAATATGATATGTATGGAATATTTCAATATATGAAAATTCGAGGACAATTGTAAAACCTAGATCAATACATTGTTTGTTGGGTTCCATTATCTCCCAAGCTCGCACATGCATGTGTAAATTTTGACAAGGAGGCTAACAAATATGTATCCACAATAGTTTGGATTGCTTGATTTTGAGACAACATGATTGGACTTAATAACTTTGGTCTTTTCCTTGCTAACATTGGTAGAAGGATTATATTGTTCTATAACATGTTTGACTATGAGATTGTTGACACGAGGATAAGACTTGTGAGAATTTGTTTGCTTCTACAAATAAACTATCGCATGTCGTGGCAAAGTGTTGATTACAAAATTGCATGAACATTAGTTTGAATTGTCTCCAACATTCTAAAATCAAATCTGCTTCTTGATTTGTGCATACATGAAGTTGCAAAAACAATGTAAATCTCGAATATAGTGTGCTCACTTTGTGTATGGAGTGTGTTAGAGTATGTAGAACAACAAATTCTAAGTTGGGTAACACCAAAAGTGCTCGAGAATATACAAAATATTTTTTGATTGGACGAGTCTTTGCACTTTGACTTCGTTCAAACAAGTTTTTACACCAGTATTTCTCCAAAATACATTTTAGAAACTACAAAATCAAAATCCATCTACTTAAATGATTAATGCTTCCTTTTAACATGAAAACCGAGAGGTAATGAGCCAATTTTGGCGACCATATGCAAAAGTTGTGTTATTTTTAAATTTTGATTAGTTTTAGGCAAGACATGCCCCTCTTCAATGTAATTTCAATAAATTGTCTTGATTTACGGAGATTATAATATACTAGGTGGACAAGTTGGACCCCTGAGTATTTGTACTCATTGGAATCATGGATCATCTGCATTTTCCAAAAAAGTAACTTTTAATAAAAAAATTGACCCTCTCGACCCATATACGATGACAAATGCATGCAAAGGTGCTAATTTTTCTAGTTTTTCCAATTAATTCAAAATTGTAAATTTGAACAAAATAAAAGGGGGAGGTTTTGAACTTTGGACGTCTTGGGAATGAAGCGGTGCTACCCACTCTTCGTTGACATTTTTCAAACTAGATTAGTATGTTTACCTCATTCATTATGATCATTACTCTTGTTAGATTAGCATGGGTGCTTGGACTTGAATTTTGTTTCAATCGTTTTGTATTGGGCACTATTATTTTATTTTGCTAGCACAGTCAGTTGTCGAGAGTTTGATATTTAGATTTTACTATTGTAATGTTGACATTGGACTATGTGGTGAGTATTGGCATACACATACCTTGATGGTAATTTAAATAGATGTAATTGTTTTGTTATGGTGATTTTGTTAAACATTAGTATGTGTGAAGATAATTGTTTGGAATTTTGCGAAAATTAGAAATGAATGTTATAAAATTTAACATTTATGTGAATGAGTTTGATGCATGTACATATATGTTTTTCCGTTTTAACACAATAGTTATTTGATTTTATAGCATTATTGTTTTGGGCGAGATATGACACATGCAATGATTGTGCAAGTGGAACAAGGTATATATAATTGTATAAATTAATAACAAAATGAGGATGAAGGGGACCAACTCGTCAAGGGCTCGATTACCAATATGGGGTCTCCTACTACACATGTTTAAAATTACGATTGTAAACTAAACACGTGTTTTAGTATGTTTTATTGTTTGATTTAATTTCCAAGTATTGAAGAGTTATCACATTCTTTTGGGACGCTTGTGTTGCCAAATTAAGTTTGATCAATCTTAGTTTTAAGCGATTTAATCTCCTTCTTGAGTAACTTGATCTCTTTACATTTTAAGGATACAAATGGTTTGATTAAATGGTTGTCACTTTCACATTTTTGGAAAATTTTGGATTTGGCCTATGGCCCAATTGTAAGTGTGAGGGACTAGTAATACTTGTTCCACACTCTCAAAATAGGCCATCACACCCTTAAAACAAGTTATCATACCTACCCATGGATCGTTTTGACCCTTTTAGCCACTTGAGGGCTCGAAAAGGACCCTTATAATTACCTTGAAATGCATGTCAACAAGCAAATTCTTAAATTTGTGTCAATAAGTTGATTAGTTTGCAAGCGAAGTACATGAAACGTAATTTGTGTAAGATGTTGTGTATGCATTTTGTTGATAGGATCCGATTGATTTCCTTGATTTTAGTGTTTTAACTTTTGGGAGTTGCTTATTTTCAAATAGATTTAGGCCATGATTTTTGTAGGAGAGGTTATTGGTTGCCCATGTGAGTTGTAAGTGGTCTTAATGTTTTGGTTGGAGTTTGTGTTGGCCTTGGAGATGGAACTTACAACATGGCACCCTCATACTCGATGCTCTATTTTAGTTGTTTTCCTATATATTGGAGTTTTGTGGAGGGTTGAAGGATTATGCAATCGGATGGTTTTAACTATTTGTTTTTAAAACGACTTTGGGGAGCTTGTTGAGAGGTTGCAAATGGTGTCAAATTGTTTAAACACTTAGACAATCGTTGCAAAACTTGCATTTACACCATCATGGGCATGCAAGAATGAATGTGTGTGGGGATGGGAATATATCATTCGCTTAGTGGAGGGAAAAGGTCTTCTTCGCTTCAATGGAGGGATAACAATTGTGTGTTGTTACATTGAAGAAACCAAGGGAATGCATCGCTAATATTAGTGGAGTGGAAAGGAGTGATTTAAGTGGAGGGAAAGGGATTTGTTTTGTGTGCTTTGCATGAAAAAACAAGAGACTAGCCATGTTTATTTCTTGGAGGGAAAAGGGGTTTACCCAAATGATATTCTCTTCCCTTTTGCAAGTCTTATTGGTAGATTTGGTTGTGTTTATTTTGGAGGCTTCTCCCTCTCTTGTCTCAAACAAAAACTTTACATTTCGGTTGTATGGATGTGTTATTTGTGAAGTGGATTAAATTTGTGTTTCCCCTTTGTCATGCTTTGGGTGTTGGTTCTTAGAGACCCTATTGAGTTAGGGTTCAAGGGGGCAATGAGGATGAGATCATCCCCTCCTAACGAGGTTGGAAAGTGAACATCGTCAAGCTCCTCTTTGGGTATGGAAAGTGAACGTCATCGAACTCCTCTATTGAGTATGAATGTGGAGATTGGTGAAATAGCTCGATATGATGTTATCGGTGCTCTTGGAAATGTTCTCGAATCTATTGTTATTTCCTTATGTTTGAAAAGATAGCTAGTGTGAAGAATCTTAATAAACTTGTAGTATGAATGTAAAGTTATAGTATTTTATGTGGGTTTCAAAAGGGAGAACAATGTTGTAATTTATTTCTTATTCAAGCCTTTGAAAAGTCGGGAGTTATTTGTGAGTATCAAATGTTGTTTCCTTTATTATTGTAAGTTGATTACAAGAAATGATTTTGTCTTATAAGAAGAATCAAGTATTATGTGTTTTGAAAATAAGTTGTGTACATGGAATAGAAATGATTAGAGAAAATGAAATTGCAATATTGCACAACCCTCTTCCCCTTCTACTTAAAGCTCAAATGAAAAATTTGAATTTGGATTAGTCACTTAATGTATTAATAGATTGAGTTATTGTGTTACGTGTTGAATGGAAATAAATCAAAAATGTCTAAATGTTGAAAAGAAAGGAAACAAGACCAAACTAGAAATCCATAATTTTCAAGCAAGTTTGCAAGTATGTTGTAAAATGTTTCCAGTCTCTAAATCCCAAAATACACTTGCCCAACATTTGTGAACTTTGAGAGGTTCAAAGCACACTTGCAATTTACATGTACATTGCATTCGGAACGCCGAATTCGAAATACACTTGCCTTAGTATTTTGGACTTTCACGGAGTTCAAAGCACATTTGCAATTTACGTGCAAATTGCGGTCGAACTCTAGATTTCAAAATACGCTTTCTAGTGCTTACAACTTTCGACAATTTAGAGCACATTTGCAAATTACATATGAATAGCATCAGAACTCCAAAACCCGAAATGTTCTAGCCTCTATCTAGTAGACTTTCAAAACTTTTGTCCACTTTTGCAAATTGCCTGCGATTGGCACGTCGTCCCTCTGGATCTTGGGTCAACATAATTATGCCTCGAAATGATTGTTCACATGTGTGAAACACCAACGAATTCTTGGGCGGAGTTTTTAGTTGCAATAATAGGTCAAAACCCGGCTAAGGTCTATAGCATAGTTTGACATGCAAACGCACCCGAAGTTCCGTTAGGGTCTCCATTAGACTTCTAAGCTACTTGAGTAATAGAAATCCTTGCCAAGATCTTCATCGGAGATTCTCAATTCAAAAGTAGGTCAAACTCCCACTAAATATTAAATTTATTTTTATGAAACCATAAACTTTAATAGCTTAAGAGCACAAGTCAAGATGTGCACCACAATTGCGTCCCAAAGAGCAACCTAGGTTAACATTTCCTTAAGTTAATTTCTCATTAGTTATTTCAAAAAAATTGCAATAATTTTACAATTAATTGGGTTGATTTGGGTGGTTAAATCTTAGGACGTTACACCTCCTCTGGGACTCCCTTAACATGTTTGACACCTTAACTCCTCAATTATCATTACAAAATTGGCTCATCATATTGTTCTCACAATTATCCTTGGACTTGATCACCTTGGCATCTGCATGGAATAAATGTCTCGTTTTGATCACGGAGGCTTCTCAAGATTAGTTGAGGTATTTTCCACTCGAGTTATTTGAATGGGATCTTCATCGTGGTTTTTGTTAAGCTCAAATTGTTATCTTCTTTGGTACCGATCTCACATCCAATTTTGCTTTCACAACTTTGCCACAAGCTTTTGGGATCTACTCAAGTTTGTTTGGCCTTGTTCTTAAGCAAAATGCCTCCTCAGCCTATTTCCGACTCAATTTCAATTGCCTCACCTCAACATTGTCTCACATGTCACTAATTTGCACACTCTATCTTTTAGCTTTCAAGCCTCCATGTGTGTTTTAGGTTGATTGTTATTCACTTCGCTTTGGATTTGTGCTCTTCATCACTTCCATAAACACAATTCACTTTGGGTCATAGTCACTAATTGCATTGTTCAACTCAACAAGTTCAAAGCTTGGCCCTTCATATCTACTCACACAATATGGTATCAACTTAGCCTTTATTGCCGTCGACCATGGTCACTTTATTCTCAAGTGTCACCTCCTTGCGTCAAAGTTTGATTGCTCGAGTTTTTATCATGAACCACTTGCACTCAAGATAAACTTTTCATCGACTGGTTTGCTCGCCACTTATGAGCCCTAGATTCTCCACATGCTACGTTGTGCCCTCTCCACACACATGATTTCGCTTCTTGTGGGCACTTTAACCGTTTTCTTTCCATGTCTCCTTCACATGCCACTAGCATCTTTTAGAAATTTGATCTTTGATACATTAATCGTTTAAATGTATGATACACCATGTTTCGAGGACATGTGCAACGTGCATGAGTAGGTGGAAGCTCAAGCATTTTTAGATCTATGTGGCACTTTGTATGGCATTTGGGGGTTTGAAATACTTTGGTAAATGTCAATTTGATCAATTTGAGTGATAGAAACGATTGAATTTTTGAGTATCGACACTTGATATAACGATAGGTCTTTTTTGTGAGCTCATTTTATAGGTTGTTTAGGGATTGATAATTCGCAGATATGAGATCCTTCCACTATTTGAGGTCAATTAACACAAAGGTCCCTAATTAATGGTATTTATAGAGAATCGAGTTTTTATTCCTTGATACACTTTTAACCATTTTGTTTTCTCATCTAAAAAAATTGTTAGTGCAAAATTACAGCACCCTTTGAATGCTTGCAAAAAATGAGTTCTCGGGCAATCAGTGTAATCTGCTAACATGGGATTGTCTCAAGGTGTGGGACCCTTGCAAATGAGACAAACCTCTAGAGAAGGTTGGTTCCTCTACCTATTTTAATGCTAAAACTACTCCTAGGAAGGGAAATGCAACTATTCTAACACTAACCTAGATTTCCAAGGGACCAAGGAAGAGAGAGATGCATAAGATGAAAATCCTAAACTAAAGGAGTGATAACACCAAGAAAATGGAATGGAGATATCCTTAATGAGTGAAAATGGAAGAAAATGAGGTAGAAGAGGGAGACAAAAGTGCCACAGTTCAAAGAACACATTCAAACCTCCAATTTCGTAGAGCACAACAAATGCAAACCCCGCAAATGAACAAAGTATGCACAATATACACGCAAATTGTAATAGAAGGCAAGGAATGCAATATAACTCGAGCTAGGGCAAGAAAAGCCACAAAATACCTATTTTATTACTTAAAATGATGCACAATCCATTACAATATAGGCACAAGGCAAAAATCCTTTACAAAATGCATAAATACAAGGTTTGTTGCTCACAAGAGTCTTTGGAACAATTTTGTGAGTTCCTTTCAATCCAGAATGTCTCCCCTACAAATGAGGGGAAAATACATATATATAAAGAAGGGGAGGCTACCAACCAATGACCTTCATTAATTATCTCGTAAGGAGGTATGGGCAACCATCTTTGGTCCACTTTCCAATGGTACTTTGCTTGCACGGCGAACATGGATGTCATACCTCATTAAACCAATTGTTGAGCTACCATTTATGATGATATTAATGCTCGGCCCGTAGCCGACATTCCTTGCTAACACCCGAGCAAGAGCGGAAGGAGTCGCGCTAACAAGAGGAGTTGTACACGGCGAGGAAGAAATGATGTCGCACGACAAGAAGAAATGATGTCGCACTTACGGGGAGGAAATGTTGTCACATGACAGTAAGGGGAGGTTGGCACGCGACAAGAGGGAATGAAGTCTTCTGCAACAATGGGGATGCAACATGAAGATGATTGTCGTAGCGATAGGAAGACGGCGTCGAGCAGACGGGAAGATGATTGTTGCGCTGACAAAGCAAGGCAATTGCGTAGCGATAGGAAGGGATTAACAAACTCGGCTTCAAACCTTCACCTTGGTGCCTGGTATGGGGACCCACTTGACCAAGATTGACCCATCCACATTTCGCCCGTAAATTATATCATTTGGAATCACCAAATCCCAGACCTATCAAATTGACAATTTCGCAAGGGCGAGAAAATGGACAACAAAACCCAACACCTTTTACATGATAGGTAACAACGAACCACTTTACTAATTTGATATTTCCACTTAGGTTTGCTAGATGGGTTATTCGACTCGGTGATTTTAGGGTAGTGGAGATATCTCAATTTTGATATAATCAATCAAGGGATTAATTATTTAATTATAGATGTCAAACCCTTAGAAAGTGACCAAAGTCTAATAGATCTATGATGATCGACAACGTTTCAAAAGTTCATTCTTGGGTACAATAGCTTAATAGTGTCATGTATTTGCAACTAAATGCCTTCAAGAGGTGTATAGAAGCAAATGACATTATACAATTCACTTTAAATTCTAAAGCTTTTGTTGGAATTTGAAATGTCACTTTCGTTACATGAATTCATAGTTTGACCAATCAAGATCTCAAGGCAAATTCTTTTTGTTGATTCAAAGCGTGGAATGCCAACAAGCAAAGTGATGTAAGAGCATCCTCGGCAATTTTGTTATCTTGCACAACAATAAAGAAATACAATTATGAGCGATCAATAAGAGTGTTAAAACAATTTCAATAGCACAAAATGCATGAAAACATGATTCTTCCTACAATAAACATGTTGACCAAGTCAAGGTTGAAGAGTTTGAGAATATGTTAATGGAGCCTAATCAAGTACTCGTGATGGAGTTCTCATGTAGATGATGAGACAATCCTCAAACCCCAAAATCAAATCAATGTGCCCCTTTCAAAGGCATTGTCTTTGCGAGGGTGTGGTGGAGAAGTGTGGATTAGAATCCTAGGACGTTCATGCAAAGCTAATGCAACTTCCATGTGGGTTTCTTCTTCGTGTTGGTGAATCAAATTTCAAACTCGGAATAAATTTGATTTCTTTTTATTTGCACCTATTTTGGACTTTGCAAGAGGGTGTTATAGCACGAAATTGTTTGAGACTAGAAGACGTTCTCAATAGTAATTGAAATAATATTTCCTATGGGTTTTCGAGTAGGAAGATCCATTAATAATATATGAACATAAATGATTCGAGCAAAGTTTTTGGATGTTTTCATGTTAAACCCATTACCTTTCTTATTTTGTGTTTTTGATCGATTACCAAGGAAATGATCATTGTGGGAAATAAATAATTGGTTAAACATAGCCTAAAGTGTCTTCGTTAAGAAGGGAGCACGAGGATTTTGAAAAAGTAAGCAAGAGGGAATTTGTCTAGTAATTAGCAAGCACGGGTTGCTTCAATTGTAGTCAAAGAAAAAAATTGGTTAAGCAATTTCTTTGATAACATATGAGATCATTTATGGCATGGTTGTCTAGAGTTATTGATGCAGAGTGTAACCTACAAAGATGTAGTTTTCAATGGAATTTTTGTTGAGTGATACGTACTCAACCTACAAAGCTAAAGCTTTCAATGCAAGATTGTATGAGTATGTTATATTTAATTTGCATGTGTGGATCATTAAGGGTGTAAGGTGTAATAGAGTACCAAGGAAATGATTATCATGAGAAATAAATGATGGGTCGAACATAGCATAAAGTGCCTCAATTAATCAAAGAACATAAGGATTAAGAAAAAATTAGCATATGTTATATTTAATTTGCATGTGTGGATCATTAAGGGTGTAAGGTGTAATAGAGTACCAAGGAAATGATTATCATGAGAAATAAATGATGGGTTGAACATAGCATAAAGTGCCTCAATTAATCAAAGAACATAAGGATTACGAAAAAATTAGCAAGAGGGACTTTGTTCAATAATTAGTAGGTGGAGGTTGTTTGATTGTACTCTAATGTAATTAATTGGTTAAACAAATTATGTGATAACATATGAGAACATTTATAGCATGGTTGTACATAGAGTTATTGATGTAGAGTGTAGCCCACAAAGACTTTTCAATGGAAGATTTGTCAAGTGTATCGTACTCAACTTGCAGAGCTAGAGCTTTCAATGGAAGATTTTATGAATGTGTTGAAGTCAATATGTACGTGCGGTCATCAATGAGGATGTTGATGTAATAGAGTACTCCTTATCAATGATATGGCGGTTAATGCATAATAGTTCATAATTTTGTGCAAACATGTTGGAATGAACCCTTAATGAAAGCCATCTTCTTGTGTGGTTTTATGGACGAACTACATTAAACTTTTATGTATTGTTCATATAGTAAGATATTTGTTCATTGTCTCGTACTCAACTTGCAGAGCTAGAGCTTTCAATGGAATATTTTATGAATGTGTTGCACTCAATATGTATGTGTGGATCATTGAGGGTATATGATGTAATAGAGTACTCCCTTATCAACGATATGGCGGTTAATGCATAATAGTTCACATTTTTGTGCAAACATGTGGGAATGAACCATTAATAAAAGTCGTCTTTTTGTGTGGTTTTATGGACAAACTATGTTAAGCTCTTATGTGTTGCTCCCGAGGAGAAAACTTTGTTTGGGTTGAGAAGCTACATGGGTTAGGCGGTCCTTAACAGAGCCTCTATCTTGATTGCATCAAATGGTATTAGAGTAGGTGTACCCTTCATGAGTTACGAAAGTGAGATACCATCTTCTAGCACAAATATAGGTAGATGTGAGAGTGAGAGAAAATATTCCAACAACAATGTTATGCAAAAAAAGATGACCCAAAGAGGATTTGGTGTTGAAGGACTACCAAGATGTAGAAGACGACCAAATGAAAAAACTCCAAGGAGAATGGAGGCACGGGAGGATAGATAACACCATGAAGAATTGAAGGAAAAAGTGGAGGCATAAGGGCCTCTAGATCCCATGGAAATATTCATTAAAGTTATCGCCAAACAAGGGATAAAGATCAACCCAGTGTGTCAAGATTTGAAGGAGAGTTAAACCCATATCTCTTTGTAGATTTTGGGTGAAAGAGCTTGGCACATGTTTTGAGATCCCAAGAGGGTTAAGTTTGATGTCACCAAAATGAAGTCACAAGTTGCCCTACGGTTGGATAGCCTTCAATAATCTAGAAAGTTGAGACAATATAAAAGGTTATGGCCTAAAATGCTAAAACATCTTAAGGCAACATCCTTGGACTCACACCATCCGCATTAGTTGTTCAAACAATTTCAAAACTTGAGACAAGGAGTTATTTGTGCAAGAGTACATAAGAAAAAATTATGTTTGAAAATTAGGTAAGATATACAAGAAGGGTAAGAGCAAAAATTGCTATATAGCTCAACATACTAAGACTTGACTCAAGATGAGCTCACTCTAGTAAAAGTGAGTATTGTGGGTGAGACTTCTCAATATGCCTTAAACGTACAACCAAGGGTAGCAATAACAATAAAGGTAGATTCACTAGAGGAAGGACTCGTCTAAATAATGGAGTTCAAAATAGGCATGCAGTGAAGCTAGAACTTCTCAAGAGGTGGATCCTAAGATGAACTAAGTCTAGTCAAAGTGAGTGATACGGATGAGGCTTATCAATATGCCTTAAACATTGGGGATAAGTTACAAAGAAAACTACAAAGCACAACTAGAGGTAGCAATAGAGGTAGCCATAGATTCACTCGATGATAGACTCTTCAAATATCGGAGTTCAAAATGGGCATGAAAGAGAAACTAGAAGTTCTCAAGGTTAGAATAAGCCATTGAGAGGTGGATCATATACTTCAAGAGGACAAGAAAATTACAAAAGAGGAAGAGGACGGACATGGTAGATCATGTTTCGAGATGTGGACAAAATGAAGCCATCATCCATGTTGTGGATGTTGTTACGCCCTTCATCCTAATTCATATATTGGGATATGTGTGGCCGACTTGTGGCTAACATAATCTTTTATCATATCATATCACATTTATTTATGCTTGCATATGCTTAGTAGGTCGGCCTTGGTGTTTTATTTAGCATCTAGTAGGGTATATATAGGAGTTTGTAACTAGTAGATGATCATCATATTGAGCACTTGAGTCTTATTATATGGTTTCGATCATCATATTGAGCACTTGAATCTTATTATAGGGTTGTATGGTTTGGAGGTTGCCCCCTCGAAGTGGCTAACTCAATCTACATGCATATTGTGATCATTTCTCCATATTTTGGTGTTCATTGGTGTTCTATTTTTGATGATATTCAAAACAAAGTAATGTCATTGCAAGTGGTATGAGAGCTTCGATTTGGGCCAAAATCAGGTCAAACCCTAATTTTGAAGATTCGGCCATATCTCCCAAACGATGGCAAAATTTTTGCAATTGTTTAAGCTCAAGTGGTGAAATCAATCAAGGTCTCTCCGAATTTCAATATTTTTTTACTTGTTTTGCACAAGTTACATCCATTTTAGTGTTTTTCGTAAACTCACTCCATAGGCTACAATTTTAAGAATTTTTCTAAGTTTCTTACATATTCAGAAAGCTTGCAAAAAAATAATTAAGGTTTGTTCCTTGGGTCTTTGTCTATTTGGTTGAAATTCATCTGTAACTTTGAAACCCTAAATCCCTACCCTAAGCTTGAACCCTAAACCTTAAGCCTAAACACTAAATCCAAAAAAGCCATGACACATCCACAAACAAGAATAAAATTTAAGGGTAATAACACTCTGGAAAAAATACTCAGGATATGAAATTGGAAGGAGAACTTACTAAATCCTCAAACATAGGGTTTTCCTCAACATATCATAAAGTTATTCAGCTTGAGTGCAAGTTACATAATATGCAATCAATAGCAATGAAGAAAATAATCTTGATGTTCACTTGAAATCACCTGGAATCAACACTCATGGCAGCCATTTCGATCTATAACCGTGGGGCACCAACTCCCAACACTTACATCACATCAATAAGGTTTTGGACACTCTTCAACAACACCACCTTAATGCCAAGCCATCCAAGTGTGCTTTTGGAGTCATTAAGGTAGAATACTTAGGTCATATTGTTTCTCATGAAGGTGTAAAAGTGGGATCCACACAAGATGCGAGACCATGGTGGACTAAAAGGTACCTACAACCCTCAAAACCTCGGGGCTTCTTAGGGATTACAAGTTACCATCATAGTTTTGTGACGAATTATGGAAGAATTCAGAAGACTGCTCACGAGACTTATGGAAGAAAGACTCCTTTCTTTGGAATGAGGAAGCAACCCATGCATTTGAGACACTCAAGGTCATGTGTACCACTCCGATTCTGGTTCCCATAGTTTTCTCCAAAACCTTCATTGGTGAATGAGATGCTTCAAGGTGTGGCATAGGTGCAATACTCATGCAAGAGGGCTACCCTATCGCATTTGAGAGTCATCGACTCAAAGGTGAGAACCATTTAAAACCAACTTATGAGAAGGAAATGATGGCTATTCATGCAATCAAACAATAGAGACCATGTCTCATGGACCGTCACTTCAAGGTGAAAACAAATCATGATAGATTGAAATACTTCTTGGAACAATCATCATCGAAGAACAACAAAAATGGGTCACAAAGATGTTGGGTTATGACTTTGAGATCATTTACAAGAAAGGAAAGAAAATGTGGTAGTTAATGCACTATTCAGAGAGATGAGTCCACACAAGCATTGTCATATGTCAAGTCCTTATTACAAGCTTGATTAGGTCGATCGTGCAAGATCGAATGGCAAAATGACATAGAGACCCACACTCTCATTCAAGATCTACAAGCAGATTGGGTCGATCAGGCAAGATCAGAATGGCAAAATGACATAGAGACCCACACTCTCATTCAAGATCGCCAACAGGATCCAAGCATTTGAGAAAACTTTGTATGGAGGGGAATGCATTGTGGTACAAGAATCGATTGCACTTATACAAAAACTCTAGATTTAAAATTCGGAGTTCTCTTAAGGCTCCATGCTTCTCTAGTGGGTGGCCATTTTGGGTTCCTGAAAATTTATCACAAAATTAAGCAGGATTTCTACTTGGAAGAGTTGAAAGGGGATGTCCAAAAATTTGTGGCATAATGTTTGGTGTCGAGTGTAACATGGGAGAAACCATTAAAATGTCAAATCTTCTACAACCTCTATCTATTCCTAGTGAGCGGTGGGCAAGGAGGTTTCCATGGATTTGATCACATAATTTGCCAAAAATACGAGGGGAAAATATTAATTCTTGTGGTTGTGAATAGAGTCACCAAATATGCTCATTTTGGTGCCTTGGTACATCCCTTTTCAACGAATACAATCGCCATATATTTTATTGATACGAGTTCATAAACTACATGGTACACCCAAGATTATAGTCACCGATCGATTGTGACCCTATATTTCCTAGCAATTTTCGGGTTGTTTTAATATCATGTTTGGGTACTCAATTGGCTCGTAGTTCTTCATGTCATCCCCAATTTGATGGACAAATAAAGGTAGTAAACAAATGTTTCGAGGGGTATCTTCAATTTTTTGTTTCGTATAAGTAGGAGAGATGGGTTCAATGGCTTCCATTTGCGAGAATGGTGGTTTAACACTTTATATCATACCTCATCCAATTTTCCATTCTAGGCATTGTGACGTTACTATCCACCATCCCTCACCTCCAACTTAAGGGTCCAACCTAAAGGAAAAGTAGTGGAAGAGCACATTCAACACCAATAGGAGGTACCCTAGCATTAAGGAGAATTTGGCAATGGCACAAAACCCAATGAAGAAACAAGTTTGTCAACATTGTAGTGAGCGAAGCTTTGAAGCTAGAGAGTTTGTTTTTACATGATTGCATCCATATAAGCAACTACCCTAAAACAACAAAAAGTTAACAAGCTTTCACATACATACTACGATCCTTATCAAGTCTTTGAAAAAAATGGTAGTGTGGCATACAAACCGAAGCTTCCTCACCAACTAAAATACATCCAATTTTTCATGTATCTTGCTTTAAGAAAGTTATTGACGATGAAGGTGACTTCCCAATTAGTGTTACCCAAGCTTCATGAGGGACACGTCATATTAGAGCTTGAAAGAATCCTGCGAACACGCACCAAGAAGTTGTGGACACGAGTCATTACCGAGTATCTCATCGAATGGAAGAATTTGGACATTAAAGATGCAACGTGGGAAGATGAAGCACTTTGGTAGACCATCCAAAGATTACTAACATTGGGGACAATGTTGCTTTGAAGGGGAGGGACATGCTTCGCCCTTAATCCTAGGTCATATATCGAGATATGTATGACCGACTTGTGGCTAACATAATCTTGTATCATAGCATATCACATTTATTTATCTTTTCATATGATTAACAAGTTGGTGTTGGTGTTTTCCATTGACATGGTAGGGTATATGTAAGAGTTAGCAACTAGTAGATGATCATCATATTAAGCACTTCTTATTGTACGGTTTAGAGGTTGGCCCCTCGAAGTGGCTAAGTCATTCTACTTGCATATTGCGATCCTTCTCTATATTTTGTTGTTCTTTGGTTTCTATTTTTGTTGATATTCAAATCTATCTAAGTAATTTCATTACACTTTGTCGAAAAAGAAATCGTTACACTAACAGACAAGACCTTTGAAAAACCTTAACACAAGAGACTCGTGATAAAAACGGTATTGTTTAAACCAAAAAAAGACAAGGAACCATTGCGAAAAGAAGAATTTCTTCTTAACCATCTACAAATCAAGTGGTAAGTTGTGTAAAGTTATCACCGATAAGCGGTAAAGCACATGCAATTAGTGTCTAATGAAATGGTATAAAACCTTGGCTTAAAGAGAGTAATACACCCAAGTCCTTATAAAGTGTCGATGCTTTAGAAGGGTCATCAATTACTAGTGAATGAGCATTGTTTACTTAGCTTCCATATATAATCTTATAAAGATGTGGTTGGGTGTGATATTATGCCTATGGATGTTTTTCATGTTTTGTTGGGAAGCGTGGCAATATGACAAAAGAAACAAGCATGATGGAAGGTCCAATATCATTACCTTTAAGAAGGATGGAAAAATGTTTACTTTAAGTCCGTTGAAGGAAAGAGTGAAAATGTGAGCAACAAGGTGTTGTTGTTTTTAGATAAACATTTCTTAAAGACAACAAAGAAAATGAAGGAATGTTATGTCATAATTCCCAAGCTAGTGAACATTGGGACAACGAGAAAAACAAGTGAGATGCCCGAAAAACTAAAGGGATTGTGTACAAGAACATCTCTCGTGATCTTCTCGGAAGGCTTATCACCAAAGAGTAATTATGTCAATAGGCGTTTTATTAAATGGGAATAAGGGTGATATGTCTCACATAGCACGAAGGATGGACACCTAGGATTTCGTTGGTCGTTGATGTATGGAGGTGTCTTTGGCCATTGATGTGAATTCCTTCGAGCCATTTCATTGGTCGTTGGTTTCATCATCATTAAAATTTACAACATGATTTCTTGTATGGGACCAAATTGCAAACCATGGCGTTAACTTTGTGCTTATATGTGGTGGTACGGTACAGGTTTCACCATTGGGTTTCACAAAAAAAGTACCTTTTTGTAGGACATGGCATTAAGAACTTGTGTTGCCATTGATTGATTTGCAACCCCTTATTTTCGTTGAAAATCGAGGCAAAAAAAAAATGTTGCCATTACATATTTTATTTCAACAAGAAGAATTGTCCAACTCTTATACCCCAAGAACCGTAACGATGGATTAGTACCTATGAAATTGAAGAAAAAAATTATTTGAAGGTTTTAATAATCTTTAATCAACAGGGCATGTATAATCAATCAATCTAACTAAATTCGAAGATTTGGCGTGAGAGAAGAATTCTTTTGATATCTACTATGGAACAAAATCTTTGATAAAGATACATGAATTAAGTTTATTGACTTCTTTTATTCATAACAAATTAATTTCTTCATTCAATTTTACAAGTGATTTATAAGAATTTACCTCTTAGAATTTTATTTTGACCATTGTTAAGTATTATTTTAATTCATTTTCTCTTAAGTTTATATTATTATTACATTGATATATGAGGCCAAATGGGAATCTTGGTAGTTATGTATCGACATGTGCTAGGAAAATGGACAGGTTGAGATTTTGTATCGATGCTCATTCACGACAACATCATTAGGACCGTTCAAGACGGAAACCCTAATCAATAACTTAATTGTTAAAGAGAAACCCTAATTGTAAATGTACATGAAATCGGCAATAAAAGGAACCTAAACGCAAATTACTTCTATCTACCATATCTAGAGTTAGGAATTCGAATGTAGGCAAGTTTCCTTATTCGAGAGGAGGCATAGAAGGAAGCTTTGCAATTCAACCATTCAGACCACCGCATACTTGTTCATGTCGCCTCGTCTTCTATCATCTTCTACCTTTTCCACCAACACTTACATTAGCTATTGATTCTTGGTGCAGTCATCAAAAAGCCTTTCGGCCTCTCTGTCATTCTATTTTGGGTGCCAAAATTGTTCCATTATTTCCATTGCCTACGATGAAATCATCTCATACAATGGCAACAAGGCCAAACAGATCATGATGGCAGAGCCAAACACACCATCAAGATCTCGATCACCGACTCTACTTTTAAAAATAGCAAATTCCATATCACAAATTAAGTCATCTATAATGAAAACAATTTCTTTCAAATAGGTCAAATCATTTTTTTTTGCAACAACAAAAACAAAACAAAATAAAACCATTCTATAGTTTTTGTTTATCATTGTATCATGTCAAGTTATCTCGATGGACTATATTGTTTTTGTTTATCTCAATTCCATGGGCATAATTGTGTTGTCATCATTTTGTTACCGAGCTTCAATCCGTTGTTGCTAGGTAACAATATGGGAGAGAAGTTAATGTATAATTTTGGTTTGTGGTTTCGTTTTTTCTTTTGGTTTGAATGATAGTTGGTATCATGAATAGTCATGCAATAATAAAGTATTTAATTTTGTCATTTTTGGTTGGAAGGAAGAATGACAAAGTGCATAGGATATTAACTATTTATCTCAATGTCAAAACCTTTTCCATATGTCCTTCATACATCCGCACCCTCTTTCTCCTTCAAACAATTTGCACAAATGACACATAGTCCATATGTGACTTACCATCTCCTTTTGCTTCACCAGTTGTATCCCCTTCCAATCCACTCGCATTGTGTGTGCCTCCTTCCATGCATGACAAGGCTCGTATAAAATATAATTAAATGTGCAAATTCACAAGGCTTTCACCAAGTGATGTTCTCGCCTTTTATTGTCGAATGCCGAAAAATTATCGACTATTTCTTCGATGGATCGACATAATTGCAAGAAACAAACGCGACGTGGAATCAAAGAATCTTGTAAATATTTCTTGAAATCATCTTAATCTTTTGTTTCGCACAATAAACCATCTTTCATTGACATTTTATGTTCCTAGGAAAATGCTCATCTAGGAGGAAGGTGAACAAACCGATGAGTTCAACCGAGAAATGAGGAAATAATAAGAACAAACCCATCTCGCATGTTCAAATGCTTATGATATCAACTCAAATATAAGTGGATAGGTTGGCTTACACATTGGGAGTATTGCATGACAAGGGCTTACTTTTAGAGTTATGTTCGAGAGTAAGTTGCCTCAAGAATTTATAGTTCACACCCATTTTCTCCTTCAAGCAATTCACACACATGACATGTGGTCCATATATGCGACTTTCGAAACAAAGAAAAGGATCACCTACTTTACCTTCCACTATAATTCTCCTCCCTCAATCTCCTTCATCACCATCATCTTGTAATTTTTCTCCTTAGCTCTTCCGTATTTATGTATCCATTGCACCTCTCAAGTGCGATTGCTAGTATTAGTCATCACATGGATTTGATATTGGGATCAAACCTTCCAAACAAGGCACCATACAAGGTGACATCAATGGAGAATGAAAAGGTCAACATGCAAGTTAAGAAGCTAATAGATAAAGGGCTAATAAGGAAAAGTCTAGGTCTTTTTGTTGTACCAACAATAGTAGAAACTAAGAAAAGTGGTGAGTGGAGAAAGTGTTCAAACTCGTGGGATATGAACAAAATTAAAATTAAGTATAGGTTCCTTTTATCCAAAACGGATGATCTCACGGATTGCTTAACTAGAGCTAAGTACTTTTCTAGGATAGACTTGAAAGATAGATATCATAGATTAAGGATAAGAGAGGGAGATGAATGGAAGACTACTTTTAAGATGAAAGAGGGAGGGATTGTATAAGTGGTTGGTAATGTCCTTTGGATTGTTTAATGCATTGAGTACTTTCATGAGGCTTGTGAATGGAATGTTGTAACCTTATATGGACAAGTTTGAAGTTGTTTTATCTTGATGATATTCTTGCTTTTAGTAGAACTAAAGAAGAAATGTTTATTGCATTTGAGGTAAATGTTAGAAAGATTGAAGGAACTACTTGTAAAATTGAAAAGTTACAATTTCATGTAACATGAATTAGCTTACTTAGGATTTGTAGTGTTTCAAAATGGTTAAGAAAGGATCTTGAGAAGGTGAAAGCTATGTGGTAATGGCCTACTCTAAAGAATGCATTTGAAGCAAGGAGCTTTAATGGGTTAGCTATCTTTTACTAGAAGTTCATATAAAATTTCAGTGGCACATGTGCACCAATTATTGAGACCATGAAAGGAGATAAAAACAAATTCATGTGGATCATTGCAGCTCACAAAAGTTTCAAGTTTTTGAAGAAAATTATAGTT
This sequence comes from Taxus wallichiana var. yunnanensis, assembly GCA_018340775.1. Lineage (NCBI taxonomy): Eukaryota > Viridiplantae > Streptophyta > Pinopsida > Cupressales > Taxaceae > Taxus > Taxus wallichiana. The sequence continues at coordinate 683,706,530 of CM031242.1, read as the reverse complement.
GAATAATCATTGTTGGCAATGTCATACTTCAAAAAAGTGTTTCAAGTATACGATGCTAGTGGGACAACAATAGGAGTTATTTTTCGTCAAGAGGGTAGGCCTATCGCTTATTTCAATGAGAAGTTGAATGATGCGGAAAGAATGTATTCTATGCATGATCAAGAGTTATATACTATTGTGCAAGATCTAAAGAAGTGGAGACAGTACTTGTTAGCCAAGGAGTTTGTCTTGTACAGAAACTATCAAGCATTGCAATATATTAACAACCAAAGTAAGTTGAATCAACGACGGATAAAGTGAGTAGAATTTCTTCAAAGTTATTCATTCGTGCTGAAACATGGGAGTGGCATGTCAAATAAGGTTGTTGATGCATTAAGTTGGGAGTCTTTTATGAACAAAGATGAAAGTGGAAGCAGTTTTGTTTGCATAAATGAAGGAATTGTAGAAGGAAGATACATATTTAAGAGGCTTGGGCAGTAAGCAAGTATCCAATCAACATGGACAGAACTCCATGGAGTACTTTCTTCAGAATGAACTACTATTCAAAGGAAATTAGTTGTGTACCCGAAGGGTAAATGAGAGACAATTTAATGAGATAAGTGTGTAGTGGAGGTTTGGTTGGGCACTTTGGTATTGAAATAACATTGGTACAACAACCAAGTGAGAGGTACTATTAGCCATAGATGGCTAGAGATGTGAAGAAGTCTGGACAAATAAGTAGCATAATTTGTCAACATGTTAAAGCTAGAAGTCAGAATGTAGAGTTGTATAAACCACTACGTATACCAGAGAGAACTTTTGAAGACATTAATATGTAGTGGAGGTTTGGTTGGGCACTTTGGTATTGAAAAACATTGGTACAACAACCAAGTGAGAGGCACTATTAGCCAAAGATGGCTAGAGATGTGAAGAAGTCTGGACAAATAAGTAGCATAATTTGTCAACATGTTAAAGGTAGAAGTCAGAATGTAGAGTTGTATAAACCACTACATATACCAGAGAGAACTTTTGAAGACATTAATATGGATTTTGTGTTGGGGCTGCCCAAAACCCAAAGGGACAATGATTCCATTTTTGTCATTGTAGATAAATTCTCTAAAATGACACAGTTGTAGCATGCAAGCAAACTAATGATACTACCAAAGACCATAGTTTCAGATAACGATACAAAATTTGTTGGCCATTTCTAGCAAACCTTGTGGAAGACATTGGGTACAAAGCTGCAGTTCAGTTCAACAAACCATCCAAATTTAGATGATCAAAAAGAGGTTATTAACAGGAGCTTTGGGAACCTGTTAAGATGCTCAGTGGGAGACATGAGAGGAAAGCAGGATTTGGTCTTCGCACACACTGAATTTGCTTACAACAATTCAATAAATAAAAGTACACAAAAGACACGCTTTCAAATAGTCTACAGATTCAATCCTAGAATTGTCACAGAATTGAGAGATTGGGCAAATGTGAGAACATGAGAAGTGCTGAAGTTGAGGACTTCCAAGAATACATGAAAAAGGTACATACCCAGGTAAAAGAGAAACTGAATAAAATAGAGCCAATTACAAGGAACATGCTAATCATAAAAAACGAGGAGGATTTTCAAGGAGGTGACTTAATGTTAAGCTCATTTTAGAAAAGAAACAATTCGAAAAAAGATCGGACCATGCAAGATTCTGATTTACGATTTTCAAAAATGCAACTGAGATAGAGTTGCTTGAAGGTATTAATATTTCTTCCATTTTCAACGTTGCAGCCCCCTGTACTTTCCATGAAGGACACCTAGTTGACAATGATGATGATGCAGGTTCTCAATTTCCAGATTCGAGCCAACAAGTACCAAAAATGGAAAGAAAGGAAATAGAAACAATCCTCAACTCTAAAAGCATCAAGAAGACAAAAAAAAAAAGAGTACGCAGAATACTTAGTCAAATGGAAGAACATGAATGCTGAAGATTCGAGTTGGTTGAATCCATCTAAAGATATGGTGAACTATGGTCATTAATTGGAAGAGCTCATTCTAACTTTGTCAGTAGGGGCTCACATTTTCATCTACCCGGGGTGCCTAATGCAAAAGCATCCCGGGAAAGTTGGCTATCTTGCAAAACCAATTTGTTTTTATGAGTAGCCAAAAAGAGAATAGTGTCACAAAAGATTCAACAGTCCAAAATGCATCAAACCCTGTTTCTTCCTGCAAGACACATATTGACCGAGTCAAGGTTGCAGAATTTCAGAACATGTCAACCGAGTCTGATCACATATTCATGATGATTTGTTCGTGCAGATGATGAAACAATCATCGAACCCTAAAAAAATTGATGTTATTTTGGAGCCATTTTTGTCTTTGCAAAGGATGTCCTGGAGTACTGCAGGATGGAATCGTAAAACATTTAGGAGAAGCTAAATGCAGATTCCATGTGGGTTTTTCATCGCTATGGTGAGTAGAATTTCAAGCTCGAGATAAAATCGATTTTTCCTGGTTTGCAGCTGTTTTTGTCTCTGCAAGAAGACATTATAGCAAGGTAACAGTGTGACATTATAGCAAGGTAACAGTTTGAGAATCGGATACGTCTTCAACAGAAACTGACAACAGATATGAGGTGGGTCTTTCAAGGAGGATCCATCATCAATATAGGAGCAGAAATGACAGGCTGAGTTTTGTGGATGTTTTCATGCTAAAACCATTGTCTTTACCCTATAACTGTGTTTTGGTCTATTTCAAGGAAATGATCATCATGTGAAATAATGTCTCCAATAAGGAGAAAATAGGAGGATTCAGGAAAAAGAAGTAAGAGAGACTTTGTTCAGTAATCAGCGGGTGGAGGTTGCTTCCTAGTACAACATAGAAAGTAATTGCCTTAAGAAAATTCTCAAATAACATATGAGATTAGTTATGTCATGGTTGTATACAGAATTATGGATGTACAGTGCAACCTGCAGAGCTGGAGCTTTCAATAGAATATTTTCTGTTGCAGTCAGTTTGTACATGTGGAATTAAGGGTGTAAGGTGTAATAGAGTACTCCCTTGTCAATGATATGGCATATAATGCATAATAGTTGAGAGTTTGGTGTAAACTTGTTGGAATGAAGCATTGATAAGTCATCTTGTCACATGGTTTAATGGCCAGAACCATGTTAATCTCATGTGGGTATAGCTCCTGCTGAAAGAGCTTGGTTAGAATTGATAACCTGCAGGGTTAGGTGGTCCTTTATTGGAGCCCCTACCTTGACTGCATAATGAAGACTTACTTTTTACTAACTGTAAAAGCTGAATGGATGAGACATATATGCCTATGGCTTTATGCTTAATTGGGTTAGAAATTTAGAGGACGTCCTATCCCATCCACTAGATCACAGTTGATTAGTTGCTGATCAGTATGTTTGCTTGCTTGGCCTCCCCTCTCTTCTTCCATTGCATAAAAAAATCAAATTAATCTCCTTACAGCAAACTTCTAAAAATGCCTTATTATCTAAAGTCAGAAAGGCCTAATCTGTGAGCTTGAATTGTTTCCATGACTCAAAAACCATGTTAATCTCATGTGGGTATAGCTCCTGCTGAAAGAGCTTGGTTAGAATTGATAACCTGCAGGGTTAGGTGGTCCTTTATTGGAGCCCCTACCTTGACTGCATAATGAAGACTTACTTTTACTAACTGTAAAAGCTGAATGGGTAAGACGGATATGCCTATGGCTTTATACTTAATTGGGTTAGAAATTTAGAGGACGTCCTATCCCATCCACTACATCACAGTTGATTAGTTGCTGATCAGTATGTTTGCTTGCTTGGCCTCCCTCTCTTCTTCCATTGCATAAAAATTCAAATTAATCTCCTTACAGCAAACTTCTAAAAATGCCTTATTATCTAAAGTCAGAAAGGCCTAATCTGTGAGCTTGAATTGTTTCCATGACTCAAAACCCTCATGTCTATATAAAAGCTCACTCTCACATTGGTTGAAAGGCTTGGTCTGCAGCAACATATAATCCCAACATCCTATGATCCTTATGCCAATAGGGTGAAGCCAATGGAATTGGCCCTCCTACAAACATAATGTTGGTTGCGTATGAGTGTGTTTGCTTCATAGTTACCTAAGTCTCGGGGATGGGGGTATGGGAATACGGAGGGACAGGGTTTCCAGGACGGCAAAAGAATTCACAGATTTTGGGGACGGCAGGGGACGGCTTTTAAAATAATACATAAAAATTAATACTTCAATATTTTAACTTTTTACAATGACATTTAGGGATTTACGTTGTATTTAATATATTTTAGGTACTTTCAAGATTCTAATTTGATGTTATTGGTAAAAATAACATCTTTTTAAAAGTAAAAACATCATAAAACTTTTGAAAGATTTAAAAAAATTGGGGACGTCCCCTCCAAGTCCCCAAGTCCCGAAATGTTTGGGACATCCGGGACGTCACCAAAATCTAGGGGACGCGTCCCCGCATAACACTGGTTTGCTTTTCTCCTGTAGCTTTAAAAATCCAATAAGCTTCAAAAATGGCGTACTATCGCAAGTTAGCATCCTGGTTATAAAATAAATATTAAGAGTAGAGTGCCTTGTGGGACACCTAATTGAAGGCTTATTTATCATATAAGTGCAAAAAGACAAATAACAACAACAGAAATGGCTAACAGATCAAAACTGACAGTTGTCTGCAGGAGCAAATAACAGTTCCAGGGTCTTACCCGAGACCTGGGCCTTAAATTTGACGGGCTACCAATGGCTGTTGCAGTGTCCTTTGTATTGGTGCATAGTCATATGGATACCACTTCTGCTGCAACAAGAAAGACAGAATTTACTAATATAGAAGGCTCCAAATAACCTTATCTTGATGTAAAAAAAAATATTGTGAATATTTTAAAAGGAAGGAAACTTCAGGCAGCAAGGAAGGTATTTTTGGTGTGCTTCAGACTTTATATAGCTTTACTCTTTAAGCTTTCCTGTATTTTTCTTTGTGTTGTTTGTCCTTGAGCTTTAAGGGAACTTCTGTTGGATTATTGCTGTCTTTAGAAAAGATACTGCACTCGGAAGATTTTAGTTTTTATGTAAGTGCAAGTATTGCAGCTGAGCCCCATTAAGATATTCTAAAAAATTATGGTCAAGAATCTGACACGGATGTGAAAGAAGAAAAAGGAATTTCTGAATATTTGATAGTCTTTTCATTCAACCTGAAGGCCCTTCTCTAGATTTTTCTGCTGTAAGAGGGAAAGGCTATTTTTCTAGAATTTTCTGTTGTGATATGGAAGTTGAAGCTCTGTTTTAAAACCTCCCAAGAAGAATACAAACAACGGAAACTCTGGGTCAGCAATGAGGAATTTTGAAAGGGTATAAAATCACTCCACACCCCGACAAGGAAACTTTAAAGGACACTTGAATGCCCTCGAGATAAGGAGGGTGTTCGATACTTTCTCCTTTGTGGGAGTAGATTTCGTCATGTCCTGATAATTAAAAGGGTAATTGATACTCTCTCCTTTGTGGGAGTAGAATTCATCATTGAATACACTCAAAATCAGAGAGGTATTTGACACTTCCTCCTTAGAGGGAGTAGAAATCATTTTGTATGTTCTGGAACATGACATCATTCTTCTCTGACTTCGTGCTCTACTACAGTGCTCCGGTGGTTCAATTTCAGATTGAACTAATTGATCACAGATTCCAAGGTGAGGGATTTTGTCCTCTATGCCTTGAAGAACAGGAGAATGAGCACAGTCAGAAACCATCTTGATGGGGCTGATAGATCTGTTCAGCTCAAGATACAATGTAATATAAGAAAAATTATCGTCTATTGAGTTTGTTCTAGAGCCAAATGATGAGCAACAATCTGAGAAGGAGAATGTGGAAATAGAATTGCATAAAGAAAAAGGTAACGTGCAACAGCAAGATGAAGATAAAGTTTACAAGTATTCAGAAGCAGAAATAGCACAAGCATGAAATTGAATAGAACAGTGCAGAAGTGTGTTTACAGCAGAAACAGTCCTTGTGTGGTATCACATGAAGCATTTTCAAAAACTCACATTACCAGCATGAGTTCATCTTAGTAGAGCATCTACCCTTGAAACTGTGAGGTCATTGGAGTTGAATTGATGAGATAGGCGCAAGAATTCATCTGAGTAACCAGTGCACAGTCTTATGTGCAAGGGCATAATTGTGGCACGTAACTTTTGGAGTTTCAAATACAACATTGTTCAAGGAGCCGACATTAGTTCGCCTAACTCATAATTGCAACCATTGAGACAACTCAAGTGCATCAAGTTGTGTTATTATTTGGGTCCAATTCTCGCATAGAGGATTGTGACACATCTAATATCATATGGGTCACTTGTTGTTTCAAGCTAAGGTTGTAAGGTGATTCTTGTGTCTATTTAAGTATGCCACCATACTGATGTTAGGATTGAATCCTGCATGAGCAAAAGCTATAGTTTGGACTACTCAGATAATGTGTTTGTGTTATAGACCTATACTTACAAAGACTGTGAGTTCGCAAGCAAAGATATGATGATCTATTTGTGGTGTAATCATCTCAGTTTGTGCAATTACTATGTATTGTTGCCATGTATTTCCTTTCTATTGAATCAAAGTAATTCTAAGTTCAATTTCATTGTATTGTATTGCATTTCGCCAGTGTTATGCGAGGAGGCGTCCCCCTCAAACCAGCACATCGAGGACATCCCCACGATGGTGGGACGGGAGAAAACATCCCCTCACATTTCCTGCCAGCAAAAATACATAGGGGGTGTCCCCAGGACGACCCTAGATCTCAGAGGCCGTCTCGGGTACGTCACCTTTTTTGGGGGATGTCTCGGGGACGTCCCCCTTTTTGGGAGGACGTCAAGGATGCCAGGTTTTCTTTTTTGTTTTTAATAAATTTCTTTGCTTTTCTCCTTAAAAACAGAATTTTTTCAAATTAAAAAAATAAAGTAGAGCTAATATTGTTATTTCAGATGATGATTCACCTTCTCTGCAAATTTCCCAATGTCTAGTAGTGGTAATGGATGGCCTCAATCTAGCTGCACCATTGTGTTGGGCTTGAATAAACTTGAAAATGAAATAAATTTGGGAAGGACCTATTGTACTCTTGTAGTGTAAGATTGTTTTTGGAAGCCACTCATCTCTATTCGAAGAAAAAAGTCTGTATGTATAAATCTAATTAAAATTCACTTTGGAAGCTCCAATCACTTAACAAACTTACAAAGCCTATATGTATATTTCTATATGAAGAGAAAGGTTGTGTAGATGATAAAAGCAGTAAGGCATAGATCAAAATGTTTACCAGTTAACCATAACCTGACTGTATTGTATTACAAAGACATAATAAGAATCAAGAGTGATATATGAATACAGAAATTTTCGAGCACAAATGCACATGGTGGACTGTCACAAACTGCTATTCATAAATTTTTAAAAATTTATTTGTATATTTTTAATATTTATAATTTTATATACTATTTTAATAGTTGCACCCGTCGTCCCAAAAATTTAGAAAAAAAAAATCCATTACAAAAACTCTATCCCGTTGTCCTAGAGTCTTAGGTAAGTATGTATTTCATATATAATATTTTTTTGTGTATGATGAGGGTTGCGTGGTCTAAGGTTTCCCTTCATTGTGACCCCTAATGGCTGACGAGAATCGATACAATAAACAAATAAATGAGAAGTTATACTTAACAAAATGTTCAAGATAAACAAAGAAACGAAAATGACATACACAAGATTTATCCTAGAAACATTTTCAGGAATAAAACCCAACGCAGTAACTTCTCTCTCTTATTGCATTAACTTAACCATTTACAATACAATAATGTACTTCCAAGTTCTACTCTACCCTACTAGTGTCCAGCTATATGTAAGCACATTAATAGGAAACCGTCAAAGCGGTTTTACAATACAATGGGTACCAAAACCATGGGCTAACAAAACAACCCATAACGGTTCCCCATAAGTCATGGATTATGACACCACCCATATACACATATAGATAAAAATTTGCATATATATATTCCCGAAAAATAGGAATCCCCGCTAATGCTTCCGGTAGAGGTGTACAAGACTACTTGGGTATACAAGTATGCAAAATGTACAACATATTCTAACATTCTCCCACTTGTTGGATACTTTACAAAAGGGGGCTACACGCCATATATATAGTCAACAACTCGGGGCAATCACAAGAAAATTCTAAGCACTCACAACCTTTGTTAAAGAGTCAACAACATTATTACGTGTCCACCTTACTTAGTAGTATCTTCTTCTCCTCCATTTCTCTTACAAAATGCTATTGAACATCCATATGTTTTGTTCTTGAATGATACTCGGGTTCTTTGCCAGGACAAAGTGCACTTTAACTATCACAATTGATCCTTACAACATTTTGAGTGAGCCAAACGGTGGAGATCAAACGTCGTAGCTAAACCACTTCTTTACTTGAATGAGTAGTTGTCATCTACTCAACCTCTCGTGGTGGATATTGCAAAACTTGCTTTCTTGACGCGTTTACTCATCCAACTTACCGCTCCACCAAACAAGTTCAAGACATACCCATTGGTAGACCTACGCATATCCAAGTCTATGCCCCAATCGAATCCACAAAACCATGTAGATCTAATGTTTTACTTTCACCAGTTTACCCGATACCAAATTGACAAATCGGATGTTCCACGCAAATACCGAAGATTCTCTTCACCGCGATCCAATGTTCCTTTCGGGATTTGCCATGAATCGCTCACTATTCCCACTTTGCATCTCGCAATATCGTGTCTAGTACAATACTACAAACCATTGCATACATCAAACTACCAACTACACTAGCATATGGCACCTGAGACATGTCCTCTATTTCTTCTTTAGTTTTAGGACATTGTTTAGAAGACAACTTTTGACCAACATGAAAAGGAATACTAACAGGTTTACTTTCATGCATTTGAAACCTTTGTAATATCATCTCAACATACTTTCTTTGATTTAACACCAGTTTCCTATTTACACAATCTCTTTTTATTTCCATGCCCAAAATAAATTTTGCAACACCAAGATCCTTCATATCAAATTGAGATGAGAGTTGAGATTTAATATGACTAACCATTTCCTTATTGATACAATTAACAAAGATGTCATCTACATACAATACAATGATAACATAATCTTCACCTTCTTGTTTAAAATAAACACAAGGATCAGCTTTGCTTCTTTCAAGCCCAAGTCTCAACACATACCTATCAAATTTTTGGTTCCACATTCTTGGTGATTGCTTCAAGCCATACAATGAATTTTTTAGCCTACACACCAAATCTTCCTTCCCTTTGATCTTAAAGCTTTTTGGTTGCATCATGTAGATTTCCTCCTCAAGCTCACCATGCAAAAACGTTGTCTTAACATTCATCTGCTCTATTTCCAGATTAAAAGCAACAACAATAGCTAGAAGAAATCTAATAGAACGTAACTTAGCAACAAGAAAAAAAATCTCACCAGAATCGAGTCCCTCCACCTGATAGAATCCTTTTGCCACAATGCGAGCTTTATACTTCTCCATTTTCCCATCTGCATTATACTTCTTAAACACCCATTTACACCAACTTGTTTTCTTCCAAGAGGTAACTTCACCAAGTCCCATGTATTATTCTTGTATAGGACTCCATTTCTTCCTCCATAGCCTTTTTCCAAGACTTACTTTCTTTTGATCCAAAAGCCTCCTTCACAGTCTTGGGTTCATCATCAGTAACAAACAAAACTGATAAAACAAAAGCAGAACGGAAATCATGAGGACTATACCTCTCAGGTACCCTTCTCAGCCGATCTAATCTTCTTAAGCTAGTAATTTTTGGTTCAGCATCTTTTGGTTCCCCATCTACTTCGTCTAAATCCTTGCAACTCTCTTTGTGGTTCTTCTTTTGCAATCACATCAAATTCAAACATGATTCACCTTCCTTAATTTTAACATAATCTTCCTCTAGTTTTGCTTCCTACTCTGGAATCTCCTTAAGCTCTCTAAAGATTTACAACTAAAAACAAACTTCTGTGTTTCTAGATTTCATAGTTTGTATCATTTTACACCATTAGAGCATCAATAAATATGCATTTAGTAGATCTATTATCTAACTTGGTTTTGTTCTCTTTCGAATATACATATAAGCAACACTGACCAAAAACACGTAAATGTCGAGCAGAGGGTCTCTTACTAGTCCATGCTTCCTATGGAGTTTTGTCTTCAAGTGCAGATGTTGGTGATCTATTGATCAAATATAACACATTACATGCACATCTTCTACCCAAAAAAATTTGTCCAAACCGGCAACACTAAGCATATTCCTACACTTATCCATCAACGTTTTGTTCATCCTTTCGTAATTCCATTCTGTTGTGATGTATATGGAGTTGTCTTCTACCTTTCTATTCCACACTCTTTACAAAATTGCTCAAAGGCATTAGAGCAATATTCCCCGCCATTGTCACTTCTCAAAACCTTTATTTTCCTATATGTCGGATTTTCTACAAGAGCCTTAAAATCTCTTAATTTATTGAGCACCTCAAACTTATTCCAAATAAAATAGACCCAAGTCTTTCTTGAGAAATCGTCTATAAAACTAACATAAAACATGGCTTTTCCTAGTGATGGAACTTTAACTTGTCCAAACACATCACCATATATCAAATGTAGAATGTCTTTTGATCTTGTAGCATTACTAGAAAACTTTACTCTAGTTTTCTTTCCAAACACACAATGCTCACAAAAATTAAAATCTAAAGGACACTCAAAAATTCCTTCAACCATACCTTTTACTTTTAAAGTACAAAGTCCTTTCTCTCCAATGTGTCCCATCCTTTGATGCCACAACATTGTCTTCATTACAACAGAGATGTAGAGTTGGATTTGAAGCTTTCTTATCCTCTGGAACCATAGAGCTATTGCACTCATCAGTAATAATGCTTGCCTCAAGCTTGAACAGTGTTCCCATGCGATGCCTCTTGCCAATACCATTGCACCCCAAACCATCTTGCAACTATCTTTACTAAATGCTACCTACACACCCGCATCATTCATCTTACTTACAGATATTAGGTTTTGGTCAAACCTAGAATGTGCAGAACACATAGGAGGGTTTTAATCCTTCCATCTTTAAACCTCACTTAACTCTCCCATAACCGATGATCTTGCAGGTTGAGTTGTCTCCCAAAAATACATCACCTCCATTGTACTTTTCATATTCACATAACCACTCCCTATGTGGAGTCATATGAAAAGAGGCACCTAAGTCAATCAACCATGCACCATCACATGCATGCGAGCTGGAAGCTGCCAAGAACAAATATCCCGAGTCTTCATTAGAGGGTTTCGTATCGAAGATCCAACATCATCAAATGACTTACCCTTTTCTGCCTTCTTAGATCTATAGTCTTTCTTGAAATGCCCCGTTTTACCACATCTCCAACATTTCCTCTCATCTTTTCTCGCCATCTTTGACTTACTCCTAGACTTTGATTGTCCTTGCCTCTTCTTGCTTTTCTCTTGGGTACAAGGCATCCTTGAATTGATAATCCTCAATAGATTTCCGCTTCATTTCATCGATAGTAAGGCCACAACTACATCCTCAACTAATAATTTTGTCGTAGTACTAGTAATAGCCATAACTAGATTATCCCAAGATTCAGGTAAAGAACACAACAGAGTAATACATTTATCCTCTTCTTCCATATTAATATCAACAGAAATCAACTGACTTACCACAATATTAAATACCTTCAAATATTCTCGCAACAGAGTCTTCGTCATTCATTCTCGATGAATATAACTTCTTTTGGAGAAACAAGTTTGTTCACCGGAGACTTTGTCTAATACAAAGTCCCCAACTTCTCCCATAACGCCTAAGCGGATTTCTCATTTGACACATTCAAGCAAAATTGAATCTGACAAAAACAATCTGATTAAACTCCTTGCCTTCCTATCGATCTTTTCTCGGTCCTCTGCCTTCATACCCACACGTATGAGTCCGCACACGTAATCCACTGATCTCTATCCACAAGAAGATCTTCCATCTTGAGCTTCCATAACTCAATGTTGGCCATTAAATTTTTCAATCTCGATCCTTGTGCTTCCGTCATTTTCTTCTACTTGAAAAATTCACTCACAGAGCTCCCACTCGAAAAAAGTTTATCACAAGTTTTAGAAACCATAACTCTTCACATAAAAGCTAAAACCTAACTCTGATACCAAATGAAGAGAATCAATCCAATAAACAAACAAATGAGAAACTAAACTTAACATAATATTCAAAATAAAAAGATAAACAAAAATGACATGCACAAGATTTATCCGAGAAACCCTTTCGGGAAAAAACCCAATACGCAAAGTAACATTTTTCTCTTATTGCATTAACTTAACCATTTACAATACAATAATGTACTTCCAAGTTCTACTCTACCCTACTGCATGTCCAACTATATGTAAGCACATCAATAAGAAATCATCAAAGCGGTTTTACAATACAATGGGTACCAAAACCATGGGCTAACAAAACAACCCATGATTCCCCATAAGTCATGGGTTATGACACCACCCATATACACGTATAGATAAAAATCACATATCTATACTCCTGGGAAAATAGGTGTACAGACTCTCTTGGTATACAGTATGCAAAATATACAACATATTCTAACAATGGCAACTACATCATTTGGCATCAAAGCCTTAGGTTCAATCTAAGTACATCATTTGGCATTGTTGCTTTCCATAATTGCAAGTGTGTGTGAAAAGTAATTACAAACATCATCTAGCAAAAGTTGGATAGAAGATGTAGGATACCATCATCAATTAGTATCGAAGATAGCGAAGGCATCTTCCAACGAATGAGTCACATAGAAGATGTAGAAGAGATCGAAAAGGAAACTCTTTGATTTGGAAGGAATGGCAAACCGAGGAGATAGTAAATCAAGGAGGCCACAAGTGGTTGGAGCTCTTGCTCGAGGGCGTGGAAAAGAACTAAAACTTGCAAATCGGCATGTTTGATAAGAGACATGCAAGCTTGTTGGAAAAAATTTATGTTGCTTTATATTTTCAGAAATAACCCAATGAAGGCGATGTAAAATCTACAACAGTTAGAGAAAATCACCTATTGACAGGTGAAGTTCCTCTGCTTTTGAGAGGGGCAGATTCCCTTGTATGATGGGGGTATTTGGGTTTTTGGTGCTTTTAACCGGAAAGCACAAAGGAGACAAAATTGAGAAGGAGAAAAGGAGGAGAAAGGAGAGAAATGAGAGGGAAAGCGAGAAACCCTACAACAAAAAGAAACACAGAGATCTGCTCGGATAACTCTAGGAAAACATAGACTAAAAACCTCTCTTTCACATGGAAGATAAAACTTAACAGCAGTTGCACGGAGAATAGGAATCAATCAGAAGCACAAAGTCTCTGGGGTTAATGGATTGTGTGGATATGGCACAAAGTCCATATACAGGAATAGGCAGCACAAAGTCTACATATCAATGCATCCCACACAATGAATTAACATTAAAAATATCTCCGATCATGAATAGTAAACAAAGTTCATAATCAAAAGATGATAAGCACAATAACATGATTCTCATTCTCGGTTAACATTCTATATTTCATGGAATTGAGTCAAAACAGATACACACAAAGTTGCAGCAGTTTATTCCCAATTCAGAGAAAAGAGAGAGAAAGGTCAGCCCCTTACAATGGAAATGTCTTCCCTATTTATACTTTTAGCCCATAACCACCTCGTAACTACCTTCATGGTAAGAATATAACTTTTACCTTTTTCACTTTCACTTAAGTTATAACTTAAAGTGACTTTATATTTGAGTCACTTAAGTTTTACAAAAAGCACTTTTTGCCAACAAAGAAACATAAAAGTCACTTAAGTGATGGAAAGTACTTTTGCCAACGGAGAAATAGAAATTCACTTAAGTGATGAAAAGCACTTTTCCCAATGGAAAAATAGAAAGTCACTCAAGTGAAGAGGAGAAAAAGAAATGATGATTTCCAGCCATGGAGGTTTCTTTGCATGATTCACTCGAGCACTTTCACCTTCAACACTTGTAACCTTGAATTCTAGAACAATCTCGAATACAACCTTTTCCTCCGGGACAAACGGTGCTTCACAACAAAACTATTCATGATTATGAAGCATCTAAAATCATCAACACACATGAGGACCAAGCTGATGTGTTGAATTGAAATGGATAATCCCTCCGCTTGATACAAGCCATTACGGTGGAGTCTTCCTCTGATAGGAGTCCACTTTCCACTAGTCATCCTTGCCTCGATATTGCTGAAGTTCATATGATCAACTTTGCCATCACCAATGGTAAAATCATCATGAATACACTTCAAAATGCTGGTGCCGTGATGAAGAGGCCATGAACAAAGTTTGGGCAAGATTCAATGAGTAGAACTCAAACTAAAAGCCAAATGAGCTCTTCAAATGAAAGTAAAAACAGCACTTGAGAAATGACTCTTAAGAAACTTGTATGCAACTGTTAATGTTATGAAACTTGCACAAGATTAATCCTTGCTTCAAGAGTTTTCCAATGCTTCAACCAGCACTCAAATCAAAGTCTGGATGCAAAAGTTATGACCAAAACAAGATTGGTTCCCGAGTTCCATCTCAGATGCACTTTTGGAAACCAATGACTTCTTAAAAGCACATTTGGATATGTTTTTAGGAACTTGTATGCAACTGTTAATGTTATGAAACTTGCACAAGATTAATCCTTGCTTCAAGAGTTTTCCAATGCTTCAACCAGCACTCAAATCAGAGTCTGGATGCAAAAGTTATGACCAAAACAAGATTGGTTCCCGAGTTCCATCTCAGATGCACTTTTGGAAACCAATGACTTCTTAAAAGCACATTTGGATGTGTTTTTAGGAACCTTTTAAGTCAAAAGGCACTTATGCATGATCACTTAAGAACATTTTCATCCCAAAAGCGCACTTGGAGTATGACTTAGGAACTAAAATATTAATAAAGCGCATATATAATGGCTTTTAGAAAAAGTGCATGGGAGTCATGTTTCAAGAACTTCAAGGTGCAAAAGCGCATTTCACATCAACTTTGGGAACTACTTAAGTGAAAAACACATTTGGAAGTGCATGTGGGAACCAAAGTGCAAAACTGCACTTGGCACTCATGTTGGGAACCACTCAAGGTGCAAAAGCGCAATTGGAGCTTCCAATGGGAAAAAAAGTGCAGAAGTGCTCTTGGCATTCATGTTCGGAACCACTTAAGGTGCAAAAGCGCATTTGGAGCTTTCATTGGGAACAAAAATCACTGAAGTGCTTTCCAAGGTGCATTTAGGAACCAAGTGAAAGCCAAAAGCGCACTTAGAGGTGCTTATGAGAACCAAAGGTGCAAAAGTGCACTTGGGGAAGCTTTTAGGAACTAAAATAATATTATTTGGACTTAGCCAATGCAAAAATAGAACCAAAAAGTTCCAAAGCACATCTTGGAGGTGTTTCGGGAACAAAAGTGGTGCAGGAAAGGAACCAGTTTTGACGCAAAGGTGGCCTCTAAAATTACTTAAGCATTCCCGCAATGATAAAAACACTTGTATCAATTCACCGTAACAGAAATGGCTTGAAATGTGAAATTGCACAAGGACAAGCTTGCAAGGCACAAACCAAGGTGAGAAAGTTGACAAATGCATACAATGAAGGCCAACACAAAGATAAACTGAGAATACAAGACTTTTCCATGGTGGGAATCACGAGAACATAAGTCAAGAAATTTTGAAAAATGAGCACTAAATTTTGCATAAATAGAAGCTATGGAGACAGCACAACGCCAAGGTGTTGTTGTAGACAATGCAAGCGATACCAAAGCCACAAAAGAATCATCTAAAATCACTGAAGGAGAACAAGAAGTTGAACACGAAGGCATATTTCTAAAAGTTGTTGGGAGAATGACAAATAAACGAAAGTTGGATCCACCCAATTACTTTGGACGATTGAATCCTGAAAAACTCATTGATTGGATCGTCGAGTTGGAAAAGCATTTCAAGTATGAAAACTCGGAAGATCCGAGTAAGTTTGTTGGCACAAAATTGAAAGCTCACACATCTCTATGGTGGGAGCATGTGCAAGCTGAAAGATCACACAATGGTAAAGAAAAGATCAAGACCTGAAAAAAATTGTTGTGAAATCAAAGTCAAATTTCGTTCCACAAGATTATCATATAAGTATGTTCAAGAAGCTCCCAAAATTGCGACAAAATGGATATGAGTTGGTCATGTTAAAGATGACGTAGAAAAGATTTCGCACTATATGAATGGATTGCACATGGCGGTTCAAGATGAGTTTTAACATGTACAATTACATAAGCCTATCAGTGTGCACTAAAGGCGGAGGAGAAGCTAGCAAGCATAAGCAACAAATAACAGCGCAAGGAACAGGAAAGTTCTCACGTGGTCATGGACAAGGAAATGACCGAGAAAATTTTGCGTAAGGAGAGGCAAATACTTCACAACACAATGATGGTGCACAACGAGTTAGAGGCAATTTCAGAGGAAGAGGTCAAGATCGTGGAGGTGGATTCATGAGCACATGTTTCAAATTTGGAAAAGTTGGGCAGGTCGAGGCCGTGGAGGTGGATTTGAGCACATTTTTCAAATTTGGAATAGTTGGGTGGGTCGAGGTCGTGGACGTGGATTCACGAGCACATGTTTCAAATTTGGAAAAGTTGGGTAGGTCAAGGCTGTGGACATGGATTCACTGGGTACATGTTCACATTTGGAAAAGTTGGGCATAGAGCATTTGAGTGTCCATATGCGCATAATGATTGAAGCAAGCACAATAATGCAATGATGGGTTCACAAAGAGGTAGAGGCAATTTCAAAGGAGAAGGTCAAGGGCATGAACGTGGATTCACGAGAAAAGTGCTTGAAATTTCGAAAAATTGGTCAGAGAATTTAAGTGGTCATGTCATGTGCATAGTGATTGAAGCAAGTGTAATAATGTTAAGTGAGCACAATACACTTGCAAATGAAGAAAGTGACATTGGATAGGCTCTCATGATGAAGAGAGAATTTTTGAAGCTTCGTAAAGGAGGAAAATAACCCATTGCGAAAGAAAAAAATTGTTTAGGACCTTTTGTAAGTCAAGAGGTAAATTTTGCATAGTGATTGTAGATAGCGGCATCACAAATAACATTGTCTCACAAGAGATGGTGGATGAACTTGGTCTCAAGAGGATAGCACATCCAAATCTATACATGGTGTCATGGTTGTTGAAAGGACATCAAATCCTAGTGAATGGCCGGTCCGGTAAGTTTTCAAATAAATTCATGCAAGGATGAGGTAATGTGTGACATTATGTCACATACTTTGAATCCTTTGAGATTTAAAGGTGAAGAAGTGGAAACAAATCCGAAGATTATGTTCGTGTCAAAAAGCAAATCCTAAGTGAGGGGCGTAATTATTTTGCGCTTGTAGCAAATCTTGCAAAGAAGTTGGGCGTAGAAACAAGAGAAGCACTTCCATGATAAGTGAAAGACACGGTTTATGAATTTGTGGAGATTGTTTCAAATGATCTACCGGATGAATTACCACCAAAAAGGAGCATAAGTCATCAAATGGATTTGATCCCAGGATCGAGTCTACCAAACAACGCGACATACAAAGTTGACACCACAAGAAAATGTAGAGGTACAAAACAAGTTCAAGAGTTATTAGCCAAAGAGTTGATCAAAATCTTTGAGTTTGTGTGCATTCTTTAGCACTATTAGCACCGAAGAAGAATGGAAAATAGAGAATGTGCACCGACAACAAAGCAATAAACAAGATCACGATCAAGTATGAGTTACCATTACCACAAAAGGATTGCTTGAGTGGCGCAAATTATGTTTTAAAGATTGATTTGAAAAGTGGATATCGCCAAATACACATAAGAGAGGGCAATGAATGGAAGATGGCCTTTAAAACACGAGGAACTTTATGAATGGTTAGTTATGTCATTTGGATTGACAAATGCATCTAGAAAATTCATGTGTTTGATAAATGAAGTCTTGAAGCCATATTTGGGTAAGTTTTTAATTGTCTATTTCAACGATATTTTGATTTTTCAATCAATCAAGTGTGGAACATTTGCAATGTTTGTGCAAGGTGTTGATGAGATTGTGAGACAGGAAGTTACTCGTAAACCTTTAAAATGTACTTTTTGAAAGAAGTGTTGGTATAATTGGGCTTTGTGATTTCCCAAGAAGGTATGAAGATGGATCCTAAAAAGGTGCACTTGATTATTGATTGGCCATCACCTAGAAGTACTTTTGAAGCACGGAACTTTCATGGCTTGCGAGTTTTTAAAAGAAGTTCATCGAGAATTTCATTGGGATATGCACAACGATTACATTTGTAATGCACAAGGATAGAAAGGAATTTATGTGGACCACGGAAGGAGAATGAAGTTTCCAACAGTTGAAGAAGAAGATAACCAAACAGCCTATGTTGGCATGATCGGATGTTGGTAAGTATTTCAAGTAGATTGTGATGCTAGTGGTGAAGTAATGGGTGTAGTACTAAGTCAAGAGAGAAGACCTATCGTATAATTTAGTGAGAAGCTCATTGATGCGAAGCGCAAGTATTTTGTGTATAATCAAGAGTTAGATGCCATAGTGCAAGTGCTCAAGAAATGGAGGCATCATTTGCTACCCAAGGAGTTGGTTCTCGCATACGAGATCATCGGGTGTTACATTTCATTAATAGTTAGCATAAATTGAATTAGAGACACATTAAGTAGGTTGAATTCCTATAGAGCTATTATTTTGTGCAACGACACTAAAGTGGAAAATCAAACTAAGTTGTTGATGCTTTAAGCAAGGGAATCTTGTTGTTAAATGAATTAAGGATTGATGTCATAGGATTTGATTCTATGAAGTAATATATGAGGATTCAGTGAAACATCAAAAGCATGCGTAGAACCAAGTAAGTGTTGTGAGAAAACCATGGTTAGACTATTTTGTGCAAGAAGGATTGTTGTTCAAAAAAGCACAATTGTGTATACCAAGAAGTTCAATGCACAAAAATTTGGTCAAGGAAAAACATAATGGTGGACTGGTAGGACATTTTGGCTATAACAAGACACACCAACAATTGGCGTAAGATATTTTTGGCCACGCATGAGTACAAATGTGCACAAGTTTGTTCAAGAGAGTAGAATTTGTTAATTGGCTAATAGGGGAAGTAAAAATGCGGGGTTGTATCAATTGTTAATTGTTAGCTAATGGGAGAAAATATCCATATGGACTTCATTTTAGGATTGCCTAAAATGCAAAAGAGAAATGATTCAATATTTGTGATTGTTGACAAAATTTCAAATATGGCACATTTTTCGGCTTGCAAGAAAACTAGCGATGTGACTAACATTGCGAGTATGTTTTTCAAGGAGATTGTGAGGCTACAAGGTTTTGGTTTTCGGTGAAGTGTTGTATCGACGAAAGACATGTGAATTTTGTTGGACATTGAGTACATTGTAATTTCCCTTTTTCGGGACATTATTAATATTTATTTTTCATTTGCATTGTAACCCCTTGGCATGCCTAGCGCTATAAGTGGGAGTCCCTTTAGTTAGTTTAATGTGCACCTAGGTTAGTTACTTTTATTTAATTAATTAAAAATAAATAAAGTGCACATAGTTTTAGTATTAAATATTTTAATGAAAGTTTATGTTTTCCTCAAAAAGGGAAATGTCGGTCTTTATTGGATATTGCACCCATAGTTCAAAAAATCGTAAATCGGGATTAATCGGCAGGCCAAATTTTGAATCGAAAATCGGGAATCGGCGAAAAATCGGCAAAAAATCGGCATTAATCGGCAACTTTATCGCTACTTTTAAAAACATTTAAATTCATAAAATATACTTAAATTAAATGTAAAAACAATGTTAAATGATGCGAGAAGTGACTCTATAGAAGTGACTTTACATATTGTATTACTATTATGTAATATAATAATTAATTATTAAACTTATAAATATAGTTATGCTTATAAATATAGTTATGTAATATATTATATAATTATTAAACTTATAGTTATAAATTTATTAAATTATTAACTATTATTATAATTAAGTTATTAACTATTATGTAATACGTATTTAAAAAACCCTATTATTAACTATTATTAACTATAATATATAAATACGTATTAACTATATTACATATAATACGTATATGTAATATATTATATAATTATTATGTAATACTGTAGTATTAAGTTATTAACTATTATGTAATACGTATTTTAAAAAAAGGAAAAAAATTACTGTGTAACTGTATATTGCGGATTACCTGTTAGCGGCCACGAGCTCTGAAAATAGGGCTGGAAAGACTCAAAACCACCTTCGCTGAACTCGAAACCACTTTGGTAGAATTCGAAACCTCCTAGAATGCCCACGCAAGCCACGATTCCAGGTTGAATGCAAAAAAACGAATCGATTTGGTCTGTTTTCGGGTTATACCCTAGGCCGCGATTTTCACGATTTTCAACGATTTTTGCAGGTTATTTGATCAAGATTTATTGGCGATTTATCGGATTACAAAAATCGCGATTTTTCAGAAGTTTAATCGTTTTGATGGAGGAACACGATTTATCACGATTTATCGCCGATAAATCGCGATTTTGAATCGAGATTGCACCCCTTAGTTCTATATAAAAGGGAGGTCACATTTCCTTAGAGGGTTATGTTGGATGATCATTTGATTTCACTCCATGCTTGGAGTATTGGGATGTATGCCCATGGGATGTATGCCCTAGTTCTTGCATTTTGCTCTCTCTCATTTGGAAGCCATTGTTGAAGACATTGAAGACTCTCTTGTTCCATTCATTGTGTTTCATTGTGTTGAAGTGTCTTTGTGCATGATTTATGCTTGCTAGCATTGGCGACTTGTTTGGATGTGTGGCGCATTTATTTGAGGAGAATATTTGGATGTTAGTGATGATTATTGAGTGTTTTATGATCTGATTTTAATGCTGTAATTATTCCAGCCCTAGCGACTTGAATAAGTGATTGATTGGCATGTTTTGGTGATGTTTGAAGTGGTTAACAAATCTGGTTTATTTTGGTATATTTATTCCAGCTATGGCGACTTGACTTGGGCATTATTCTAACATGTTTCAAGGGAAAATCATCTATATTCAAGATCTGATCTGTATTGACTTGTTTTTTTGAGTTTGAGCAATTATTTGGGGTGCATTGGAGGGTTACAAAGTGCTGGAAATAATTTAGTAAATTTATTCTAACCCTAGCGACTGGGTTTAGGATTTTGGGGGCTGTTTTGGAGGGTTTTCGGTGGTCTAAAAATTCAGATTTTAATATCTTTGGAAATCTCTTGAATTATAGATTAGTCTGCACTTTATTTCACGGCAAAAGATGAAGTATTGAGCAAGTTATGAATTTTCCAAGTTTCAGCTGTCTATGCCAAGGTTTTACTACACAATTTTAGATTTCGTGGGTTGATTTGCATGCCTTCTACTTATCCAAAATTGTGATCTATAGCTTGTTGGAAAGCTAAAAATATGAAGAATCTTTTGGCATTGGTTTGATAGAAAAATATTGGGTGGTGAAGGAGTTATTAATTTTTGAAGTTTTCAGCAGTCTAGTGCATTTATTAATTAATTACTGCTGTAATTAATTTCAGATTTGAAGTGATTAATTTCCTAACTGGTTCTCCCATCTAATCCACCACCTTGGCTCACTCCAACCCCATTTGGGTTGTATTGAAGCTAACATTGGATTATTTGAGGTCGAACTAGGAGGGTTTAGTCCTTCTAGAGTCGATTCAATAAATTAAATTGCATATTTGGATAATATCCCAAAAGGGGATATTACGAGACATTGTGGAAGACATTAAACATCAAGTTACACTTCAAATCAGCATATCATTCATAGACATATGGACAGACAAAGTAAGTCAATAGGAGCTTAGGGAATTCGTTGAGATATTTGATTACGGGTAGGGCACGAACATGGGATAACATTCTAGCGCAAGCTGATTTCGCATATAATAATTCAATTAACCAAGAAAGACACCATTCCAAACGGTGTAAGATTCAAGTCCCAAAGGAGTTGAGGAATTGCATGACATGAGGAACGCAAAAATAAGGAGTGCAGATGTAGAAGATTTTGCAGAACATATGAGAGACATACATGAACAAGTGTGTAGACAATTGGAGAAGAGTTCAACATAGTACAAGCAACACACAAACATCAAGTGAAGACATGTAGAATATCAAGTTGGAGACATGGCCTCAACACATCTGCGGAAGGAAAGGTTTCCAAATGAGACATGTAACAAGTTGAAGCTAAAAAGGTTGGACCATGCAAAATATTGCGGGAATTTGCAAAAATGTATATGAGATTGTGTTACCACAAGGGGTAAACATTTCACTTATTTTTAATGTGGCAGATTTGTACCCATATCATGAAGTGCAAAAGGGCGAAGAAAGCGCAAATTCAAATTCAAAGTTGATTAGAGAGCGTAAATGTCGGAGAAGCAATGCGAAGAGGTGGAAAGAATACTTGACACCAAGATTAGCAAGAGGACAAGGAATACAAAGAATATCCGATCAAATGAGCGGGTCGAAGATATGAAGATGCAACTTGGATAAGTGCATTTGAAGTTGTAAAACATTGAATGCCATCAACAAAGTCATAAGTAGGAGCTTATGCTTTCTTTGTTACTTGGGGAGTATGATGCAGGAACATCTAGGTTCACTTGTAATCTTGCATCACCCAAATACATGTTAGTCTAGGAAAATAAGCTAAGACTAACAATGAGCAAGTTTTGATGGTGTTGAGTCTTTGTTTGTTTTGTTTTGTGCAAATCTTGTTTTGCACCTATATCTTGTATTATTTTTGCGTAGCTTGTGAGTGCACAAGAGTCTTTGTAATTTTGTGCTGTTGTAAGCACGCAAGTGTTTATTGTTTTTTTGTGCCGACATTTACAGGGTGCATGTGTTTGTAATTCAATAGCACACGGCAAACGTGTGTTTCTATCAGAGGCAGTCTCTACACATAGAATCACCATTTTGGTGCACAATATCATATGAAGCATTTTCAAAATCTCGTGTTACCAACATGAGTTCATCTCATCAGCGTGTCTTCCCATGAAACCATGAGGTCGTCGAAGTTGACTTGAGATAGCACACAAGAATTCATTTGAGTGACTAGTGCGTAATCTTATGCACAAGGACGTAATTGTGGCATGTAGCTTTCAAAGTTTCAAATACAAAATTGTTCAAGGAGTTGACATAAGTTCACCTAGCTCATAATTTGTAACCATTGAGCTGATTCAAGTGCATGGATTGCGTTATCATTTGGGTCATATTCTAGCATAGAGGATTGGGACACATCTAATGCCATATGGGTCGCTTGTTGTTTCGAGGTAATGTTGTAAGGTGAGTCTTACGTCTATATAAGCATGCCGCCACACTTGTGTTAGGAATGACTCTGGCACAAGAAAAACTATATAGCCTAAACTAAGTTCAGTGTGTTTGTGTTATATAGTTGTAATTGCTATCTGTTGTTGCCCTGTATTTCCTTTCTGTTGAATCAAAGTAATTCTGAGTTCAATTCCATTGCGTTGTATTGCATTTCATGCATATTGTTTTAAGTGCTGCATAGTCTAAGATTTCCCTTCATTGGGATGCCTAACCGTGATTGCATCGGCACTTCTCTCTAGAATGCTTTATTTATGATTTTATAAACTGGAAGTCTGATGAAGATGAAGCAAGGTGATCCTCAAATCAAAAACATAAAATTGAGGGGCTTGCTTCAATCTACTGCTGTTTTGAATGAACTTGGTCATAGTTCCTATTTCTATTGGATTTTGATCAGATTTTGGCAGTACCTGGACTCTGCTGTTTTGCTATATAGGGGATGAAAGCGAGGGAAACCGGCAGCCAACCTCTACAGGGTTTATCTCTACATGATGGATGCAATGCATGTAATTATTAAATTACATTTTTGTCTTTCTGCATAAGATGAGGTCTGCAGATGTTACCAAAGCATATACGCTTCTTTTTTGTACAAAGGGCAAGAAAAGTTAATCTGTAAGGGATTTTTGTTGTTGAAAAAAGTACTTGTATTAGTTTATTAGTATGAATATGAATATTTACGAGGATTTTAGATTTACTGAAGCCATTCCAAGATGCACAGATTGGCACGCTTTTTTTGTGATTGAGATTCACTGAATTACATAGATGTCAGCATCTCTGCCCATGTTTTGGATTACATATGGTGGAGTACAATGATATTCAATCATACATCTAAAGCAGTGAGTTCTTTCAGCTAAGCACCTATGACTGGGGGAATCCAATCAGTCAAAGTCACCCAAGCACTGACCCTGGCCCCTATCCATTCGACTCTCCCTATCGAGTATCTAGAGAGATTTGTACCCTAGTTGATCATCCTCACCAGTCAGGCTACAACCCTTTCAATAGATTGGCATATTTGACGTAATAAAACATTTTTGAATCTTGTATTAAGGAGAATTTTTTTATTTTTAAGCCACGCGATAAGAGAGGAGGGAAGCCAAGCAAGGAAAAATACTCATCTCGCAACCAATTAACCATTATATTACTAAGAGGACCACTTATATTGTGGCATCATCCCACTAGCATAACGATCATGTAATATAGTAGTTCAGTCAACAAAAGTTTGATGTATACAAAACAGTACTCCAGATCTCGATTCAAAAATCGCCATAAATCGCCGATAAATCGCGTTCAGCCTGCAAAACGATTAAACTTACTAAAAATCGCGATTTTCGAAATCTGATAAATCGCGGTCAAAAACCCTCGAAAATCGTTGAAAATCGCGGCTAAAATCGGCGAAAATCGGGGAAAAAAAACGCGGCTAGGGTATAAGACGAAAATAAAGTAAATCGATTTGTTTTTTATGTTGTTTTCTCTTTCCACGGGCTACAGTCGACGCGTGAGGGCACGCAAATACAGCGCGTATTTTTTACCAGTTCGTGTGCATTTCTTACCAGTTCGTGCGCGTTTTTACCAGTTCGTGCTCGTTTTTACCAGTTCGTGCTCGTTTTTACCTGTTCGTGCGCGTTTTATACCTGTTCGTGCGCGTTTTATACCTGTTCGTCTGCGTTTTTTACCTGTTCGTGGCGATTTAGTTCGTGGGGATTTCATTTTCTTGCTCATTTCAGTTCGTGGCAGCCTGCAGGTATGTGTATATTTAATATTTATTATTAATGTATGTTAATATTAATACTGTTACACTGTATAATATATATTATAAATATTAAATAGTAAATATTGTAAGTGTAAAACTGTAAGTGTATACTGTACAGTGTACACTGGTGACTGTATACATATTACAGTGTATAGTGTATACAACTGTATATTAATATTAATAAATACTATAAGTATTAATATTAATATTATGTATTATACTGCTAAGTTCTAACTATCAAGTATAAATACTGTATATTCTGTATATTAAATTATTAATAATAGTATATTCAAGAATCAATATTGTATAACGATTTTAAAAATATTATCTATGAAATTATCATGATTCATAATTTACTGATGTCTTCATTTTCAATATCGTTTTTTCGTAATTTTTTCTTCATGCAATAGCAATTTTATTCTTAATTTCGTCATGGTCATACAATTTAATTTCTTCAAGGCTGTAAATCTAAGACAATTGTTTTTTGTTTTGTTTTGTAGAATGGCATCGGGATCCGGTTCCGTTCAGCTGCTCGTAGTAAGCCTAAATCAAATGACCCCTCTTGGAAGCATTGTGAACCAGCAGAGGGCACTTGTGTTATATGCAATTAGTGTGGCATGAAGATGAGTGGAGGTGTTTATCGCCTTAAGTTCCACATTGCACGGATACCAGGGAATGAAGTGACAGTGTGCAATCAAGCACCGCCTGAGGCTCAACGAGAGTTGTCTGCTTACCTTGCAACTTATGCAGAGAAAAAAGAAGAAAAGAAGAGGAAAGTTGATGCACTTGCAGCCCCAAAGAAATAGAAGGGAA
This sequence comes from Taxus wallichiana var. yunnanensis, assembly GCA_018340775.1. Classification (NCBI taxonomy): domain Eukaryota; kingdom Viridiplantae; phylum Streptophyta; class Pinopsida; order Cupressales; family Taxaceae; genus Taxus; species Taxus wallichiana. The sequence continues at coordinate 683,680,524 of CM031242.1, read as the reverse complement.
GCGAGGGAAGGTTTTGACGTTGAGGCATCTTCTAATGCCGCAACTCCACGAGGTCAAACACTGGGACGGGGTTCATCCACATCCACTAATAGTAGTTCAGCAATGTTTTTTGTTCCTCGAAGTACACCTAGTTCACAACCTTCACTCGAAGGTACTGCTTGGAATAAAGAAATGCACAATGAAGCAAGAATAGCTGCGGCAAACTTTTGGTACTACAACAACATTCCTTTCAATGTGGCAAAAAGTCCATATTGGGAGAATTTGGTCACTGCATTGACTGTTGCTGGGAAGGGGTTCAAGGCTCCTACTCCCCATGATTTGAGTGGCCCATTGTTGGAGGATTCCGTCGCACATACCAAAACTCTTGTAGAAGAGCAAAAAAATGTGTGGATAAAAAAAGGATGCACCATTTTGTCTGATGGGTGGACAGATGGGAAAAACCGCACATTGATTAACTTCCTAGTGGCATCAGGTGGGCAGTTGGTCTTCCTGAAATCAATTGATGCCTCCCACCAAGTGAAAACTGCAATCACTTTGTGTGATATGTTAGATGAGGTGGTGAAAGAGGTGGGTGTGGAGAATGTCGTCCAAGTTGTGACTGACAATGCGGCGGCATATGTAGCAGCAGGGAGACTTCTTGAGGAGAGGCACCCTACACTTTTTTGGACCCCTTGTGCAACCCATTGTTTGGATCTCTTATTGGAGGACATAGGAAAACTCTCATGGGTGAAAAATGTGGTTGAGGACGCAAGAAATATTACAAAATTCATCTACAATCACACTTGGGTGCTAAACTTGATGAGAGAGCACACCAATGGAAAGGAGCTTGTGCGATCAGGGGTCACACGATTTGCCACAAACTTCATTACATTGCAGAGCATTGCAACCTCATTAACATCCCTTAAGCAGATGTTTGTGAGCACGCGATGGTTGGACTCTCCCTATGCTAAGAAGACCGAAGCGAAAGGGTGGTGAAGACCATTTTTGATGATATGTTTGCAAAGCAAATGGAAGAAATCATAAAGGTAATCTAAACTTGAATATTTGTTTATTTATCATTTGTTATATAATTTTTTATTAATTTCAATTTTAAATATATATGTTATTTTGTTTTAGGTGTCAGAGCCGTTGGTTCGAGTTCTACGGATGGTGGATGGGGAGAAAAACCCAATGGGTTATTTGTATGAGGCTATGGATGTGGCCAAGGAGGCCATAGCTAAATATTATGGGCACAATCAACGAAAATATGAACCCATTTGGCGTATAATTGATCGCAGATGGAACAAGACACTTCATCGGCATATACATGCAGCGGCATACTACCTGAATCCGAAGTTTTTCTATTCCCCATCATTTAAGGCTGATGAGGAGGTTATGGATGGCCTTAATACGTGCATAGAGAGGATGATATCTGACGAAGATATTAGAGATGCCATTGTTGATGAGCTGCAGATTTATAAGACTGCAGAGGGGAGGCTCTTTTCTTCGGCTCTATGTGTGAAAAGAAGAAACACTTCTCAGCCAGGTAAAAACAAATTGAGTCATTTGTATTTAGTCTCATTACACGTAGAACTAGAAACTAGAAGTCTAGAATTCTTTTATTTATTCAAGCTTAGTTAACTTACAAAATTATAAATGTTTTATTTGCAGATTTGTGGTGGGAAGATTATGGTGCAAAAACACCAAATCTTCAAAAGCTAGCCATCCGCATTTTGTGTCAGCCATGCAAAGGCTTACGGATGCGAACGTGGTGGAGCATGTTGAAGTTGTTCACAAAGAAGAAGCGCAACAGTTGACAACACAACGCCTCAATGACCTTGTCTTCGTGCGATACAATCTTCGTCTTCGTGTGAGACAAGTGGAGGGGGCACAGAGTTATGATGCAATCGACTTGGCTGACATTGATCCATATGATGACTGGATTGTTGAGCCTGATGATGCGGAGCCTATGTTTACTACAGAGGAGATAGCAGCTTTGGAGAGGGAGACTGAAGAAGCAATACCATCAGGGACATTAGAAGTTGGTGATGATCCAAATGATATGTTTGCAAATGACAATGTTGGTGTTGCGTAGAGGAGGAATATTTACCTTCCACTTCCACGAGGCAGCCCGGTCTGCAACAGACTTATTTTAGGCGTGCATAATGAAATAGAATATTATTGATATTTGATAGTGATACTTCAAAAGTCACATGTGACATGACTCTATGAGCATTTTTGTTTGCAAACTTTGTACTCTCTTTTTTGGTCAAAACTTAATCGAAAATATGCATATGGGCCTATGGCATTCTATAGAGTCACTTCTCGCATCATTTAACATTGTTTTTACATTTAATTTAAGTATATTTTATGAATTTAAATGTTTTTAAAAGTAGCGATAAAGTTGCCGATTTTTGCCGATTTTTTGCCGATTCCCGATTTTCGATTCAAAATTTGCCCTGCCGATTAATCCCGATTTACGATTTTTTGAACTATGCTCCAGATATATTATGAATGTGTGACTGGCATTATTTCCCAAAAAAGAGTTAAAAACTAAATTTCAGCTTACGTCTTTTAATTAATCTCATCCTAATTAATCGAGTCATTTGTCAGAATATCATAAACATGAGGTAACTCGTAATTGACCAATCTATGATAATGTCTTAAATGATTAGACATCTTCAATAATGGCTGTCATAGTTGGAGGAGAAGATATTATATCTTATGGATAGACTATTAAGATTTTATTCCTTTTTCAAAACCTTCGCTAGAAATGTGATGAGATACAAAGCTAAGTTTGACAATGATTGCAAGAAATTGACAAATCAAGGAGCAATATCTACTAAAAAGCATTGATATTCATCATTTGAATTGTTTATAAAATACTACTCATTGCATATGAGTTGGAAAGTACGTAGGAAGGGATGTCAATGTTTAATTTGCTAATCATATTTACATATGTTACTTTTTTCAATATGTTGTGGTATTTTGTCAAACAATTCATGTGTCTTTTGTATGCTTCCACATTTCACATACATGTCTATAAAGGCATTTCAATGACATCTAGTAAAAAAATGTTTTTATTATTTTTTATGGCTCTCCATGCCCTATTCCAAAGCTCCCATTTCAGCACAAGGTGGGAGGATCGTGCCAAAAGTTGCATATACCTGCCAAATGCATTTGTCTATCATTCCACAAGACATGATACGCTTGATCAGAAATGAAAACTTCAAAAGACTTGATAGGAAGCATATTTTTCTTGAACCCTAAATATTAAATGCTTCAACCCTGAACCATTGTATCCTCAACCACTATATTTTCAAATCTTTAACAACCACACATATCTGAAGTTCAAAATGTTGCCATAAAAAATATAAAATCTTTAAGAATCGATATTAATGGGTGTGGAGGACATTGATTATAAATGGTGAGGATAATTCAGTGGTGATTAAGAAACTCAAGACACACACACACATGCACAAAGGTTATATTCTATGAATTTATCAGCATATCATGCCAATATCCCAGACATAATATCACCTTGAAGATAGGAGAGAGTAACAAATTTCTGGACCATCTAGCATTTGCAATTTTAGTATCAGGCAAGCAAAAAAGGCGTTACTCGCAGTTAAAACTTTGCCAGGTCTGAAAGCTTCCTTTCATCATAATTCATATACGTGTGCTATGGTTTGCACGTTTAGTGTAAAATCCATTTTCTCGTGATATCTGGTGATTGCATCTTAGGTGTGGTTAATTAGTATATATCTTTATCTAAAACTACTTTTCACACATACAAATACATGAACACTGAGGAGAACTCATGCAGAGCCTGAGGCTTCCCTGATTGGTGTGTATGGTAATTCGAGAATGAGAGGATGATGAAAGTAAAATCCCTAAGCTGAGATAACATTGTCAGTATCCATTATACCCTTAGCTTCCATTTCCAGATCAATGCCTCTCCAGATGGGAATCAGTTTAAGAGAACACAATGGTAACATTCCTTTACAATGGAACTCTCATCAGCTTTGGACATGGCATTTTAAATTCCACTCTTACCTCTTCAGCTTGCCGGTACAGAAATGACCCTGATATCTGCTCTGTCTCAGGTTCATCAGGCTTCCTGCATTTGTATTTATTAAAAAAATGCAATATAATGTCGAATTCTGGACCGAGGCAACTGAGTCTAATTCTACCATTTTCAAGATGTTTATTCAGAGCGGAAAGAGTATCATATAAGGTCTCATTGTATTTCTCTTCTTTAGTTATAGCTAAGCATGGATTTTTAGAAGCGAGGGGTACTGAGAACCTCAATTTTATCATCTCCCACATCCACTTCAATAGTTGTCTGAATATCTTCAATCTTCATCCCAAATTTCTATGTACTCTTCTTGTACTGTTCCCAGAAATAGCAACAGTAGAGTAAATAGACCCCAACGGAGCAACAGAAGCTTACTTAAAGTTGTATTAATTTCAATCTCCTTGTGTGTCTGCCTATGCTTCAGTATTTCTTCAAAGACGGTGATATTTGAACAACCTAAAAGACAAGCTGATGCAGAAGCATCCAGGTCCACAGGCAACCTATATCAACCAAAGGTCCTCGTGTTTTGTGCGATGCCGCAAAGGTCTAAGCTATGCCACGATGGTCTACTCATGCCACAATGATCTACCGATGCCGCAAAGGTCTATCGATATGCCCCATAGGGTCGCAGATGAAAATTGTGATCATGCGGAAAGTCCGCACAAGCGGACTTACTTTGTATGGGTCCATTGGGCCTTATCTTTGAAACATCCCATGATTTTAGGAGTCTTAATGGGTAGTATGTAGCCAAGTTCGATGGTGCTTTGGGTGGCTTGGATGCCTATATAAAGGAACCCATGTGCCTTAAGAGTAGGGCAGTAGAAATAGAGTAGGAATTGGTAATTGTTGGGTGGCATTTGCTGAACACTCTTAAGACAGCAAAGATTTTTCTTTGGAACTGGCTGGGTCTAATTGTACATATCTCTTGGAAGATTGTTGAGGTTGTATCGTTGGGGATCGATCTGTGTATGTCATGTTGTTCCTTTGTGAATCAATAATACAGTCACTATGTTTCCATGGTCCATTTTATATATATAAATATATTTGTGTGTTGTTTCACGCGTTAACTCTGAAGGGCTGGGTGGTCTAAGGCTGCTCTTAATTGGGCTTCCTAACCTCTATTGCATCATTTTGGTATCAAAGCAAGGTTTTCTTTCTTTGCAAATGAGGCACAGCAGAGATAGGTAGTTTTCCACATTTGCGAGTGTGGGTAGAAAATTGTTGCAGATATCCTCCAGCAAGGCAATTGTTGGGTAGATGGTGTGAGAGTGGCACAAGCAGGCATTGGCATTTTTTCAGATTTGCGAGTGTCAATAGAATAGTGTTGTGTACATCTTCAAGCAAAGGCAATTGTTGGGTAGAAGCTGTGAAGGTTGCAGGGACTATAGATCTCTTAATTTTGAGGAAGCGCGACGGGCAAACATGGGAAGGAATAACCGGAGAGGTCAAGTAGGCCGAGGTGCAAGACTTGATGAGTTGGCGAAGTTGATGCAAAGTATGCAAACTCATTTGGAGGCTACGGAGACTGCACAACATAGAGGCATTGTGGTAGAAGATGTTAGTGATGATAAAGTGTGATGTTAGTGATGGTGAAATGGTACCTACGGAACCAAGGGGCAAGCCGTGGAAGAAGAAGCACAAGTTGAAGGGCCAAAAGAGAGACTCATACATGCTATTGGAAGAATGGGGAGTAAGCCTAGATTGGATACCCCAAAGTTGTTCTGGAAGTCTAGAGCCAAAGGTGCTCATTGATTAGATAACAGAGATCAAGAAATATTTGAGTGTGAAGATTTAGAAGATACCAAAAGATTCAAGTTTGCCTGCACCAATTGAAGGTCATGCATCTCTTTGGTGGGAGCATACGGAGAGTGCGGAGAGGTAAATTTCAGAAATCAAGACCTGGGCAAGACTCAATTTGTTCAAGAAGTGGCAGAATCTGCGACAAAGAGAACTCAATGTGAAGGAATACACTAAGGAATTTTATAGACTCGTCATTCTAGCGGGTCATATGGAGGATGATGCCAAGAAGATCTCATGTTGCATGAAAGGGACCTGTTTCTCAATTCAGGATGAGTTTGAGATGATCCAAGGGCAATCCGTGGAGGAAGCCTATCAATATGCGTTGAGGGCAATGGAGAAGTAGTCGCACAAATAACAAAGTGCGGCACAAGGGAAGGGAAAGTTCGCATAAGGCCATGGACGAGGTGGCAGAAGAGAAAACTCCATGCAAGAAGGCGAGGCTAGCACTTTGCCATGCATTGATAGCGCACAGAGAGGAAGAGGGAATTCTTCCAAGAGAGGAGGATCCCTTTCGATACAGAGGCAGTGATGGATTCAGTAGTACATGTTATGGGTACAGAGAGGGGGCATAGAGCTTTCAATTGCCCGCACGCACAAAATGATGGCAAGGGAAAACACAGTAATGTGAGTGCATTGCGCTAGCAGAAGAAAATGATGTGTCAATGGATTTTGGAGAAGGCCCAGAGATGGGAGAATTGTTGAAGTCAACAAAAGAAGTTGGTCCAACACAAGGAAATAATCTATTTAGAACCGCATGTAAGTCGGGAGGCAATATCTATAAGTTGAAAATGGATAGCGGTAGCACCAACAACTTAGTAGTGCTGGAAATGGTGGAGATGGTGGACAAGTTGGGGTTGACAAGGATTGCACATTCTAATTCCTACAAGGTTTCATGATTGCAAAAGGGACACCAACCCCTAGTGACTAAACAATGTTTGGTTAAGTTCCAAATAGGCAGATATGAAGACGAAGTCATGTGCATTCTAATCCCTACAAGGTTTCATGATTGCAAAAGGGACACCAACTCCTAGTGACTAAACAATGTTTGGTTAAGTTCCAAATAGGGAGATATGAAGACGAAGTCATGTGCAATATAATGTCCACAAACACATGCCATGTGTTGCTTGTGAGGTTGTGGCATTTTGATCGGAAGGCGCAACATGATGAAAAATGGACATCGGTACACTCGAATCCTATGTGGGAGCAAAGTGAAGAGGTGGAGTAGAGTCGAAGACGTTGATGTTAACAAGAAAGCAGTTCCTACGTAAAGTGAAATAGAATGATGCATGTTTTGCGCTGGTGGCGAAACACGGGCAAAAAGAAAGCACAAGTACAAGAGGCCGAGAAGATTGAATTACTTCCACCAGAGGTGAAAGATGTACTAGGAGAATTTGTGGAGATAGTATCAAGCATAGTTTGCTTATTCAAGCAGTACTCACCAAACTTTTGATTGGGTGAATATTCGCGATAAAACTCGCCATATTCGCGAATATTCACCGAGTTTGACCCTAAAATTTGTCCATTCACGGGTTTAACACAATAAACAAGAAAAACACAGATTTAACATTGAAAAAATGTAGTTTTTGTCTTGTAAAGGCATCATGCTGATATTTCTCTAGAACGGGAAGAGGAAAATGTAAATTATTGTAAATTCTAACTTGCATAGATATGCAATTTATGATGATAATTTTGAATGGCAATCATCATAAATTCATAACACTTATCATTGACTATTGCATTCACACGATGATACGATTTTGTGTTGTATTTGTATTCAAATCCACTAAAAACACTTCCCGGCATTTCACAAGTTCATTTGATATATTTTGTAGCTATATTTTGTATAAAATTTGCTTTCAAAATAAAATAGCGTATTTTTAAGTTGCCAAATATTCCCGAATATTTGTCGAGTCTTGTCAAGTCAATTTTTTTGGGTTTGCCGAATACGAGTATGTGAACTATGGTATCAAGTAACCTATCGATGGATTACCACCCGTAAGGGACATAAGTCATCACATGGATCTAATTCCAAGGTGGTCGAGTTTTCCTAACAAGGTGGCATACTGAGATGACGCCGCAAGAGAATACAAAAACAAGTTCAAAAGCTTTTGATAAGGGATTGATCAAAGAGAGCTTGATCCCATGCACAATCCCAAGCAACTCTAGCACTAAAGAAGGATGGAGAGTGGCACATGAGTACTGGACTCAAGGGCAATCAATAGGATAACACATAAGTAGAGTTTTCCATTGCCACACATGGATGACCTCATGAAGCTGTTTAAGCAAAGCGAGAAACTTCACCAAGATTGATTTGAAGAGCTTCTTATATCATCACATTCACGTAAGAGAAGAGGGTGAATGGAAGACCACATTCAAGATGCAAGGATTGTATGAATGGCTTGTGATGTCGTTTGGGTTGAGTGATACACCAAGTACCTTTATGAGATTGATAAATGAAGTGTTGAAGCCATTTCTAGGAAAGTTTATGATTGTGTACCTAGATGACATTTTGATATTCAACAAGATGCGGTAAGATCATTTGAGGCACTTAATGCAAGTGTTGCAGCGATTGTGAGAAGAGAAATTGTTGATCAATTTGAAAAAGTTGCAGTTTCATGCAAGAAGAGCTTGTATATCTGGGTTTTGTGATTTCTCATGCGGGCTGAACATAGATCCAAAAAGGAGGAACTAATACTAGAATGACCTTCACCGAGGAACATTTTTGAAGCACGAAGCTTCAACGGTTTAAGCGAGTTTCTACCGCAAGTTCATTAGGAATTTCAATAGAACGTGTGCTCCTATCACAGAGGTTCGAGAAGATAAAAAGGATTTTGTCGAGAGCCCAATTTCATAACAAAGTTTTCAAGAGTTGAAGAAGAGAGACTAAACAACCAATAATGTCATTCCCGATTTTGCAAAGGTATTTCAAGTGGAGTGTGATGCTAGTGGAACATCATTGAAACGCTATTGAGTCAAGAAGGAAGACCGATAGCATACTTCAATGAGAAGTTGAACGACGCAAAGAGGAAGTATATTGTGTATGATCAAGAGTTCTATGCAATTGTGTAAGCACTCAAGAAGTGGAGGCATTATCTATTGCCAAAAGAATTTGTTTTGTATATCGATCATCATGTGCTTTGTAATTCATAAAAAGTCAAAGGAGATTGAATCAAAGGCATATGAAGTGGGTAGAATATATGCAAGGTATACATTTGTGTTGCAACGCAAGAGTGGTACATATAACAAGGTTATTGATGCATTGAGTAGGCGTAATATTTTGTTGACAAAAATGAGAGTAGAAGTTTTATGATTTGAATCCATGAAGTTGTATGTGAGAGATGAAGATTTCAACGACATATGGAAGGCATGCGCAGACCCAATGAGTGTTGACAGGACACCTTGGTTGGAATATTTTGTGCAAAAAGGCATATTGCTCAAAGGTAAACAATTGTGAATTCCCAAAGGATCAATGCCTAGAAAATCTAGTGAAGGAAAAGCACAATGGAGGATTGGCAAGACACTTTGAAGTGGATGAAAACTCTGGCGCAGTTGGTTTGGAGGTATTTTGGGCCAAGGATGGGTGTGAATGTATGCAAGTTTGTGCATGAATGTAGTGTGTGTAAGTTGGCCAAGGGAAGATCACCAAATATAGGGTGTTGTGCTAATCTTTACCCACACCAAAGAGACCATGGGAGAATATAAGCATGGATTTTGTCTCGGGTTTACCTAAGAGACAAAGAGGAGTTGATTCCATCTACGTTGTGGGGATAGGCTTTCGATGACCGCACAAATCGTTTCTTGCAAGAAGATAAGTGATACAACACATATTGTGAATCTATTCTTCAAGGAGGTGGTGAGGCTCCATGAGTTGTCGTGAAGTATTATGTCTGACAGGGATACTAAATTTGTCTGTCATTTTTGGCGTACGTTGAGGAAGAAGTTAAATACAAAGTTGCAATTCAGCTCAACATATCATCCACAGATAAATGGACAAACAGAGGTAGTGAATAGAAGTCTTAGGAATTTGTTCATAAGTTTACCACGAAACAAACCACGAACATGGGATGGACATCTAGTACGAGTGGAATTCGTATATAATAACTCTGTGAACAGTAGCACAGGGAAGACGCCATTTCTAATAGTATATGGCAATAGCCTGAGGAGAGCAGCGGAGTTGCAAAATATCTGTAAAGACAAAGGAAAGAGCATAGGCGCTTAAGGTTTTGTGGAATAGATGAAGGATGTGCACAAATAGGTTGGTAGGCAATTGGAAAAAACAATTGTGCAGTACAAGCAGCACATAGATATGAAAAGGAGGGAAGTTGCATTGCGCATTACAGATTTGGTTCTAGCTCATTTGTAGAAGGAAAGATTTCCTAGAGGCACATATAACAAGCTAAAGTGGAAGAAAATAGGACCATGCAGAGTATTGAGGAAGTTTGTGACAAACGCATATGAGATTGAATTGTCGAAAGTCATATAGCTATCTCAAACATATTCAATATAGCACATCTCCACCCATACCATAAAGGGCAAAACAGTGCATAAAACTCTAGCACACACGCTGAGGAAGTTGATCGGAGACAACAGATGCCAAAGAAGGTGCACAAAGAAGCAAAAAGAGTGATTGACACAAGGGTTAAGAAAACATGCAACAAGGAATGCTTGGTAAATTGGAAGGGAAGATAGATTGGAGATGTGACTTGGATGAGTGTAGGAGTTGCAAGGCATGGAGTTTGGGTAGAGGAGCACGCATGAGCCTGAGCTCATGTTTTCAAATTACTCGAGGTGTATGTTGCAAGAACATCTAGGTCCACCAATAATCTTATATCAACCAGAAATAGTTAGAGTAGATTGTTGTGTTTTATGTGATGCCGCAAAAGTCTAAGCCATGCCACGAGGGTCTAAGTCATGCCGCAACGGTCTAAGCCATGTCGAGAGGGTCTAAACCATGCCGGAGAGTACCATTGCCGCGAAGGTCTACTAATGTTGTGATGGTTTATCAATGTCACATAAGACAGTCAATGAAGATTGTGATCCTGCAGAAAGTTTGGATCAAGCCAACTAACTTTGTATGGGTCCATTAGACCTTATCTTTGTAGCATCCCGTGATTTCGTGATTTTAGGAATCTTAATGGGTAGTGTGTAGCTAAGTTCAATGATGCTTTGGGTGCCTTGGATGCCTATATAAACAAACCAATGTGCCTTAGAGTAGGGCAGTCAAAAATGGAGTAGGAATTGGTATTGTTGGGTGGCATTTGCCGAATGCTCTAAGACAGCACAAATTTCTCTTTGGAACTATTGGCTCTGATTGTACGTATCTCTTGGGAGATTGTTGAGGGTGTATCATTAGCGATCAATCTATGAATGTGTTTGTTGCTCCTTTGTGAATTAATAAAACAATCACCATGATTTGTGTGTTCTATTTACACACACACACACACACACACACACATCTTGTGCTGTTTTGCATGTTAACGCTAAAGGGTTGTGTGGTCTAAGGTTGCTCTTAATCGGGCTCCCTAACTACATGTACATCACAAGCGTGATGGGGAGGAAATAGATCGATCAAGCAATGTGGAGATGTAGGACCATTTTGTTCACAGACCCCACAAGTTCTCCTATATTGAGCTCCTTGATGCCATGAAAAAATCAGCAACAATGAAAAGCTTGGAAAGGAGGCTTGAAGGAGTTTACAAAGGCATCTTTCCCCACACAAACAAGGTTGTGGCAGTAAATATGTGTTTGTATAGTGTTGTTTTGCATGTTAACGCTAAAGGGTTGTGTGGTCTAAGGCTGCTCTTAATCGGGCTCCCTAACTATGTCTACATCACAAGCATGATGGGGAGGAAACAAATCAGTGAAGCAATGTGGAGATGGAAGTCCATTTTGTTCACGGACCCCACAAGTTGTCCTATGTTGAACTCCTTGATGCCACAAAAAAATCAGCAACAATGAAAAGCTTGGAAAAGGCTTCAAAGGAGTTTACAAAGGCATCTTGCCCCACACAAACAACGTTGTGGCAGTAAAATGAGTACCCTAGGCTTCCAACTAACGCTTTCAAACATAAAAAGGAGAAAGAAATATGTTTCAGAAATAAGAATAATTAGTAGGTTGAGACACCACAACCATGTGCAGCTCTTGGGATAGGGCTGCATTAAAATGATTCACAACCATCTTGCAATGCAAAAAAATAAAGCACGGATGAAATGAAAGAATTCACATCTCTCGAGTGCTTCATTATTTAGGGACAAAGATATACCAGATAACAAATCCTAGTAGTTGTTTTTGAAAAAGGTGGCAGTAACCCATTTGCAAAGCAGATGAAAAAAAGGAGGGTGTTTCTCATAAAGAGATGCCGCCAGCATCAATATATATGATTTGGCACTCTTTGGGCAATTACAATATCTAATTTCCATTTGAAGTGGATAAAAAACATCGCAAATTTATGAAGTGGTTGCTTTGCTAGTTAGAAATTGGAATAGAAGTCTTTCTAGACACATTAATTGACTTACTAACAAAAAAATTGTGTAGGTCATCGGCGCATTAATCTCCCCAAGTGCATGTCTAAAGGAGTGCATTGGGATCGAGATGGGCCGCTACTTAGGAAAAAAAAATCTGCAAGCCGTTGACGCATTAATCTCCCCAAGTGCATGTTTAAAGGAGTGCATTGGGATCAAGATAGGTCAGCTTGTAGCATGTCATGGGAGATCACTGCAGCACTTACCCTTCCTACCACCACCGTAGCACCATTGTACTACCTCCTTATAGTGTCGTTGAATCACCTTTTCACCTGCTCCAAGTGTCTTCCATTATTCTTCTTTCCCTTCTTCTTGCTTCACCTTTTCATGGCTTGCCTACGATCGTCTTCGTCCACTCAATCGATGAAGTTTTACATACCCTTATCTCAACCGACGTCGTTGTTTGGGTCGATGAGCGTTGCCTAAGACGGAGTTATGACTTTAGGGTGCATATCCATATATCTAGGTTTCCTTCTTGTCATTTCTCAATATAAGATGCGAACAATCTACTCTATCTTTGCTCACAAATCAACTCTTAGAGGTTTGAGAGGTTTTAGTGTTTTGTGGAGCTAACACATAGAGATTATCAATGGCACATTTACTTATTTGGAGAGCCATGAATACGAGTTGGGCCAATAAGGTCTTCCTTAGTCTTTGGAGTCCCCAACTTTGGTCTACTTAGGTCTTCTTCCTATCCTTCTTGAGCCTCCCCCACAACAATCTCCCATAAAGTGCTACAAGCCAAGGAGGGAGATTAATGCACCGATGGTGTCCACTCAAAAGGTAAGTATCCTTATCCCTATACTATTTCTTTTATTTGGTTAATGATTGTTCAAATATATCATGTACTAGATAGGACAGTGTAACATGTCCTTATCTTTTACATTATAGTTCTTCATACTATAGTTCTTGCTTGCCATCAAATGGCATTTTGCAACCTTTAGTTAAATAACTCTTGTTTTGGCCTACAAGCCGCCCCTAGGACTCTAGTTATGTAGCACATCCCATATGCCTAGTGATTAAGCTGTAGATTACGCCTCTTAGATACATTACAACCCCTACTTACACCCCTTGGTTATAGCCCCGAGCCAATGTTGTGGACTATCTCTTTGTATGTGTGTTGGCTCTAACATGGCCTTCTACTTTATCCTGATTTAGAGGAGGATCTTTATATAGATCATCTTAACTTACATATAGTTTGCCTATATAAGAAATAGATACCCCGACCTAATTTTGTGTGGTAAGTAGTCTTTACTCCGTAAACAATAGAGGCTTTCAGCAATATTTACTATTATCAATTAATGAACACATATTTTTGTGGGCTTACAAGTTAACCCAGAAAAACATGGGACCATCAAAGTTTATCAACGGTAACATGAGAGCTTGGCTTTTGTTCATCCATGATAGGAAGCCATTTAACACTTACTCTATTGTTTTGTGTTGAATACCAAATTGTTTTAGGCATATTATTTGTAAGTTTCACCTCGTTGAAGAAAACAGTGATGATCGTAATGAATTTGAGTATTAAAAAAACTCTTACATTGTGAAAAACTGCCCAAAATAAAATAAGTGAAAAATACTAAAATAAGCTTCAAATTACTTGGAAGAAACAAAAACTATCAAGTTAATGACTGCAAATTAAAAAAATAGGTCAATGGAATGTAGAAACAGTGTAGACACAACTTAAAATAGAGAAACTAAACACAACCAGTATTGATATCTTTTATATTTCAAAGCCTCACAAGGATATACATCACTATTCACACGAATACTATTAATACTCAAATACAAACTTTCTATGAGTTTATAAAGGGCAGCCATTGCGTCCGATTCACAGTCGTCCACACAACCGTTAAAACGTAGTTACTGACATTAAGTGCCATAACAGAAAAAGCAAAAACCTAAATGACTTATATAACTTGACTACCTAGGTTTTGTGTGACAAGGCACTGGATATAATAGCCATGACCATCACTGATTAAGATATTCAATAAAGTTGTAATACGTGATCTTAAGACAGTATCTAGCAATACACAGTTGTTTAATCCACACTTAAGGCAGAAAATTATTCTAACTGAGAAGGTGGTGTTGGAGGCGCTACCAGCAGCTCCTCCAAGTAATCCACACTCAGAACTTCCAATTCTAATACTGTCTCATCACTGTCAAATTCCACCATCTTACTTACCTCATCGTTGTTGGCATTCTAGCTTTCATCTGAGCAGGCTGTTTCGTTGAAGCTTGGCCTCTTAGGCTTGCCCTGATCCTTGTCATCAGGATGTGCTGAGGGTGGCATGAGTCTTTTGTAGGACCTCCTGTCCACGGGCCTGTCCAGGGGCAATGAGGTGGGACTGGAACGGTATTCATCTGATGAAGATGAGGCCGATTTGGTGGTGGTGGGGGGATAACTATTTCAAAGGAGGGGTTAGTGTTGGCTATTGTTGCCGCTGATGTCTGGTGCAAAAATCTGCACCCACCATCATTTGGGAAGTTAAGAACGGCCCGAGAGCCTCTCATATTGAAGGCAGCCTGGTCATAAGCCATGGCGGCTTCTTCCGCAGTGTCAAAAGTCCCTAGCCACACACGGATGCCTCGCCTGTCGGAGTCCCTGATCTCCGCTGCATATTTTCCCCATGGCCTGGTTCTCACTCCTCTGAAATGCTTCTCCACTTCTGGTAACTTTTCATTTATCATCTTGATTGGTGTCTTCTGCTTCTTTTCTGGGGCACTTCAATCTCTGATTTCCCCTCCTCCTCCTCCTGGCTTGGACTCCCATTATCATGCTGAGAGTCAATTGTTTTCTTTGTGGGTTCCCAGCCTATGTTGATTGCTTCCTGAGAACCCCATACAAAACCATGTCCTCCGAATCATTCTCATCCAGAGATAAGAAGTTCAATTCCTCCGAGAGGCAACGAGGAAAAGCAGGGGGCATATCTCAGAATCCTTGATATTGCTCAAAAACTCGGAACTCTGCAAATCCCACAAACCATTGGTGGGCACGAAAGTAGTAGAGCTGCTGAAATCGGGCTGAAGGGTATCGTTGCTTAACATCAATTCCCAGTTATTGTTATCGATTCCGAAGCCGCAGAGATCAGATCCCGAGTTTAATTTTAGGGACTCCATTTGTGGGCATGGGTTTCGTTCACAAAAACTTGAATTAGGCGAGGTAGTATAAGATAGATTGGAGGGCCGGGCAAAGGTTCGTACAAGTTGCGGAACAAATAAAAATAAATGGGAAAAAAAAGGCAACCTAGGTACTTACCTATCCAGCTATCTCAGCTCATATTATCAAAAAATAAAAATTTGTGTCGATCTCTAACTGCGACTTTAGGACAAACTACCTGGCCTCTGCACTACATTTATAAAAACAATTATAAAACAACAAAATATCTTAGGAATATTGGGCCCACGCTACAACAAATTTGTTTTTAGATATTGGCGTATGCCTGCAACTTCATCATCGGGCTCAACTAGGTCTATTAGATATTGTGAATAATGTTTTCCATTTTCAAAGGGACGGCACATACACAT
Source organism: Taxus wallichiana var. yunnanensis (assembly GCA_018340775.1). Taxonomy (NCBI): domain Eukaryota; kingdom Viridiplantae; phylum Streptophyta; class Pinopsida; order Cupressales; family Taxaceae; genus Taxus; species Taxus wallichiana. The sequence continues at coordinate 683,664,618 of CM031242.1, read as the reverse complement.
AACCCGGTTGTTGGGGATATTATTTATTAATACAAAGGTGAAAACAAGGCGGTTGTTGTGGATAACATTTTATATACTTATGCACAAAAATTAACAATTTTAGGAGGTTTAAGACAACAACAAACAAGGCCATGATATATAAAGTACACTATTGGTGAATTAAAACCTTAGAATAGTATTTTTATATATTGTGTTTGCATGGTTGTGCCATACAATTATGAATTAAAACCTTAGAATAGTTTGGATAAACTATGTATGCATGTTCGGTGAAAAGCATTTTATCCCATTAGGTGTTGTGCATAATTGATATGTCCTATATTATACCGTATGGCAGTATGGCATCGTGACATGGCATGATTTTCCATTCTTTTGATGATGGATCATGGAGTGTGATCAAAATGCCGATGATCCAAAAAAAGTATACACACCATTATCCAAAGTCGTTGTCGCCAACTTCTTACATTTGGCATAATAGTTTTTATTTTGGCGTTTAAGTAGCACCTCTTGATCTTATCAACAGGATGATTAATTAGGTTCGAGGTTACATGTTTTTCTTCCGATTTTTTTCTTTGTGCATTGAATTTGTTTATGAAACGCAGTTTAATGAAAATAATCATTTGGTGAGTGTTAGCCACTAAACATTTGTCTACACACCAAGTTGTGTAAGCTGCAGTGTCATGGGCTCCTGCTTTGGCGCGCTTGGATGTACAGTAGGGCAGGCTTCGGATCCTTTCCAGAAGCTGGTCTCTGGTGGCTGTGACAACACGACTAAGGTATGGAAGTTCTACAATGGCTCCTGGAAGCTGGATTGTTTTCCTCCTTTGCAAATGCATACCGATTGGGTGTGTGATGTTGCCTGGGCACCCAATTTAGGGCTTTCCAAAAGCACTATTGCAAGTTGTTCCCAGGATGGGACTGTAGTCATATGGACTCGGGGAAGGAGGGAGATAAATGGGTGGGTACAGTTCTGAATGATGTTAAGACTCTAGTGTGGAGGGTCACTGGTGGTCGATTTGGAAACATCTTGGCATTCTTTGATGGGAATAACAATGTGACACTCGGAAGGAGGCAGTGGATGGGGAGTGGAATCGAGTCATCACAATACAATAATTCATTGTGGGTTTCGTGGTTTTTGTTACTATTTTTCACTCTTTTAATGGTTGAGATTGTGTATTAACATGAGATCTCTTATTGAAGTAGGTTGAATTGAAGTAGGAGTATCCTGGTAGTTCCATTAATTTAGCAGATATTTCTTTGTTGATATCTCTTAATTGATTTACATAAGTTACATAAGTATGTAGTTTTGGAAATGTGGCGGTAAGCTTTCTAGTATGGTATATGGATTCTTTTCTCATTCCTTGACATTGTGTGGATTTTTCCTTTCCCCGTAACTTGGATGGTAGTACTGGTTGTACAATGAAAGCGTTAGTCGCTTGTTGAAGATGGGGTACACTATTGGGTTGTTGTTGTTGCTATTGTATTTGTTGCGGTGTTGTGTGAATGCATGGTTGTGCGATTACATTGTTGCTAGTATTCGTTTGGCGAAGTATTGTGCGATTGCGTTGTTGCTAGTAGTCGTTGTACAATGGAAGCGTTGGTTCTTGGTCGAAGATGGCAAATACTATTGGCGAAGCATTATTCGATAATGTGGCTGTAATTTGTTGCAAGGATGAGTTGGAAAGGAAAAGCGGCAAGTATGTTGGATTCAAATTTAGGGTACTAGATCGATGTTGCAGAAACATGTTTGAAAATGAGGGTCGTTGTAGAGTATAAGGATTAATAAAAGATGAGAAGTAATATGTTGTGCGGGATTGGTTTTAGGATTTGTAAAAATATAAAGAGATAGCTTTGTTTACACAATTTTAAATGATTCAAGGGTTTTGAATAGAGATGTATGAAGTCTAAATATGGTATTTGTGATACATATTATTTTTGAAAGTAGTATAATATTTTGAAAACAATTAATATATAAAGGGATAGGTCGTATTTATATTTGTTTCAAAGTTACGTAAGAAGAAGATTATTATTGTTTTAATTGCAATATGGATTTTGGGTGATATTTGAGAAGGCTGCGATGGATTAGGTAGATATTAAGGCGGGAGTAATAGTCACATGCTTGTATTGTAATGGGATTTATTGTCATTTGCAGAAGGCGGAATGGTGATGACAGGTGTTGGGAGAGGCTAGATACGTGTTATTCTGTGCCTTGTTTTTGGCTGTGCTTTGGAAAACTTGTTTTTTGGTATTATGGCGTGGCAATGGCGGAATTGTGGAGTTGTGTTTGCAGGGGACGGAAAGAGTATAATCGTAGAGATGAGTTTTTATCTGTCTCTGTGCTTTAGCATTGTCTGAATTTAGAGTGACTAAATAGAAGACATTGAAATTATTTTGTTGTGCAGTTGTATTGTGTTTTTCGTGACTTAGATTGAGTTTGCAGAAAGCATTTAGTTGAAAACGAGGTTAGACCTAATTTCGTATCAATGGGTTGGTAAATTGAAGAAGTTTTGTATTTGTAGTTTGGTTCGTGTTATATATAATTTGTCATGGGCGATGCAGGTAGACGGAGAATAAGGTCTTTTGGTTTAGAGATGGATGTGCGGTCAAAAGAGAGTAAGGTGTAAGTAACATTATCCAGTAGCCATATTTCAGAGAAAGCTTAAAATTAAAATTTTTTCAGTCGTTTTTCTACTCTCCATTCGAGTTTATGGTTACAGTCAAGCACTTTGCAATAGCCAGCTGAAACCAGGTCAGAATGCTTGCATATATGAAGACAACCACTTAGACGGACCTGCAAAGTTTAATTATTATTTGTTCAAGACTGAATATAATCCTTACGTGTTTATATGCACCGGATGAAATCATATGTATATGTTCCTCCTATTAAGGTTTTAGGGTCAGCCAGTTATACCCTAAAGAAATCATAAACGTATCATTATGAGGATCCAGAAATATGAAAGGATTATCTTTTGATTCTGATATCATTCTAATTTCTAACAAGCTTTTACTCTTTTTAGCAATAATGACAGATTATGTTTTAAAATTGCTTAGTTTATCGGTATCCTCATTCTATCTTGAAATTCACTGTGACAGTTACTGCTTTGTGTATCACGTTGTCTATCAGGCATATCTACTGAAATGTATCATCATTTTTTGTATATTAGCGGTTACACTTGATTTTGTATAACTTGTTCATCTTAAAATGAATATTAACAAGATTAATGTGTGCCATACAAAATTTTCTAGGAATACGTTTGTTGTTATCGATTTTTTAGATTGTAGATTTGATATAGTAAGAAGTTTGGGGGGTTAAGGATTTGTCCCACTGTGAAATGTGTTCTATGAGTTTCTAATATGGGACAAACATAATTCTGTTAGACACGATTTAAGGGTGATTGACTAGCCTTGATTTTGAGTCTAACTTCACATTTGTTTGGGCAGTTCCAAGGCCTGGCATGCAGCTTGATATTTGTGAAGCTAAGACCACTCGCAGTGTCCTAATCTGTAAAAAAACGTTCAAAATCTGTTGCCCTAATCTGTCTCAGGAAATAGTATCTTTAAGGAGGTTATGGTAATAGTCAGGTATATGTTTACAAGTCAAGACTGGAGAAATTATTATGAGACATTTTGTTAAGCAAAATGTAATCAATTAGATATAGGTCTACCATATTTGTAAGTTAGTTTTATTGTAGCATGGCATTAGGTACAGAAGGGCCTAATGTGGATATCTAGACATGTAGCAACGATTTAAATTAGTAGCTATTTCCAATTGGCATAATTGACTTGTTACAATGCAGCATATTGAGTACAGACATTTAGTATAACAATTATGACCTGTAGATATGAGTTTTTTGGACTATTTGGGGTGGCTTGAGTGAAGTTAGCCATTCGCTTACATATAGGAATGATACAGCATACATTGTAAAAAAACTTCAAATTCTGTTGCCATAATCTGTCTCTGAAAGTAGTATCCGTAAGGAGGCTTTGGTAATAGTCAGTTATAGATTTACAAGGCAAAACTGTAGAAATATGACACATATTTTTAAGCAAAATGTAGTCAATTAGATATAGGTCTTCTATATTTGTAAGCTTGTTTTATTTTTGCATGGCATTAGTTACAAGAGTGTTTAACACAGATAGCTGGATCCACCACAGATTCAAATTGTTTGTTTTGTCCAATTGGCATAATTAACATGCTATTATGTAGCATATTGAATCCAGACATTTAGTCTAACATTTATGACCTGTGGATAGGAGCTTTTTGGAGTATTGACAATGCTGGTATAGATGATCTGCAAACATATCAGTTCTACGTCAATGACGGATGAGTGGTTACCGAAGCATGTTTCAAATTAGAGTTAAAAGTAAATCTGTTTTTGTCAGTGACAAGAGAAGGACATTCATGTGAACAAGTACTGATTTAAAGCGATTCTTTATAAGCAATGTTTGTAGCATTGTTCTTTCAGGAGGCAATGGCTCTTGCTTTGTTGTAGCTATGCTTTGTCTTGTATTTCGATTAGTTATTGTATGCATTAACATTGTAAGAATGGTTACAATAACTAGTCAGAGTAAAAGATAAAGAGCAGGAAAAAACAAAGTGTTGGCCAGCATCTATTGCAAGAATGGTGCTGCACATATTGCAGTGTGCATAGCACAGGTGCTTAGACGCAGAGTAGACAAAAGCAATACTAAAAGTGGATACTGGAAATGCCTTCTCCATGTTCTAGTTTCAAAAATGTTATTCATGGAAAGCATGGTTAGACAAAAAAAAAACTGACTAGGTTTATAATTAAATACAAATAGCACGGTAGTATGGCAAAGCTTTTTTAGTCAGCATGAAAGACATGTGCGAAAAGATGTAGCTTTGAACATATTTATGAAATATTTGAACCATGTCTGAATGAATACACTGCCTGAGATGTCCTTTTCAATGAAACAAAGTATCAGCAATCACTATTGTTTTTTTTTTGCTTCGCGGTGCTGTTGTGAACAGTGCGTTTGTTGGACTTTCCATAGATGTGGCATTTGCCACCTGTTGCTTGGTATGTGCAGTGCACATTTTACACAGTGTATTCATTCACACATGGTTCACAAACACTGCCTAGACAAGCTTTGCCACACCAGTACGCTACTTGTATTTGATTGTACAACTGGCCAGTTTGTTTTTGTCTTACTGTGCTTTCTGTTGATGACTTCTTTCAAACAGCTGAGCCGTTGTAATTATTGCTAAAAAGAGTAAAAGCTTGTTAGAAATTAGAATGATATCAGAATCAAAAGATAACCCTTTCATATTTCTGGATCATGATAATGATACGTTTATGATTTCTTTAGGGTATAACTGGCTGACCCTAAAACCTTAATAGGAGGAACATATACATATGATTTCATCCGATTCATATAAACATGTAAGGATTATATTGAGTCTTGAACAAATTAGGTCCATCCTTAAGGGACTGCACTGGGTTCAATGGCTTTTTGAAAGTAGAGCATGGAAAAGGCATTTGCAGTGTGCAGTTTTAGTATTGATTTTGTCTATTCTGTTTCTGAGCAGCAGTGGTATGCACACTGCAATTTGTGCAGCATCATTATTGCAGGAGACGGTGGCCAGCACTTTGTTTTTTTGTTGTTCTTTATGTTTTAGTTGGAGTCTTTGAGCAAGGTTTGTTTCTTAGACTGTTTGTCTGTGTGGAACTTTCACACTGTTAATTAATACAATAACTAGTAAAAATAAAAGATAAAGAGGACTGAAAAGAAAGTGGTAGGCACTGTGTAGTGCAGAATAGGGTTGCAAAGATTGCAGTGTACATAGTGCAGGTGCTCTGAAAAAGAATAAACAAAATCAATAGTAGAACTGAATATGGAACATGCCTTTGCCATGATCTAGGCTGAAAGAAGGTATTAATCGAAAGCATACTGTAGTGACATGTAGCAAGAGATGTGTCTCGGAACAGAGCTTTGACCATGGCTGTCAATAAACAAAATTCAGGAGAATAACAGTTGTTATGTGCTGTTTATCTTTTAGTTTGAGTGGTTATTGTATTGATTGACACTGTGAAAGTTTGACGCAAGGAAACAGTCAAAGAGACAAATCTTGCTCAGAGACAATAACTACCCCAAGTAAAAGATAAACAATAGTTCCTGAAAATTTCAAGTTCGTAGTTAATCTATTTGCCAGAACTATAATAATGCAAATCTGTGTTTGCTGTCACCTATGAGAAGTTCCCCAGTGATAAAATTTGCTGCGGATTTCATACTTAAGTTGTTCCAATGCTTACAAGAGCAAGTTTTGTGGTCGCCTATGACACTCAATCCTACATTTGCGTATTCTTATCATCAATAAAAATCAGGCGCATTATTAAATTTGATTAAAAGAAAGGGAATGAATGGTAACCCTGAGTCCTGCCATGGTTGTTCCATATTTCTTGTACAGTTGTGTACAAAACTCTGTGACTTTGTTCCTGTGAACTCCAAGTATGGTCTCATTTCTTGTCAATGTAAGTAATTTTTTTACAACTACTGGCATGGAGTTTAAAGAGATTGAGTTTTGACAGTATGGTCTCACACTTAGTATGTTATAGAATATTTTCTTCAGAAACCAAACTAAAGAATTACAAAAACGATATCAATATTAAATCCCATTAGTTGTAACATATTCAATTATTTGAAGCTCCTATTTTTATGCTTTTCAATGTTGCATATATATTGATTTAAACAGAAAGAACATATGTTGCTAGACTATTCATGGTTTGGTAGCGTGACAAGGCATGGTTTCTGTAACTGGTTACGTAATCTGTTTCAAAGCGAGGCAGTGAACAGGCCATAGTAGACATAGAACAAATTTGTAAGATGTAGTAAACAGCTGTAGGCGGTATAGTAAAAAATAGGTGACAAGAATTAATGTCTTGATATAAAAAGAAAAAAGTCAGAGATATTAGATGCTTGTATCCAAATCTTGTGAAAAACATGGTATGCTACAGTGAAGTAATAGTTGGATATGTAAGCAAATGGCAGGAAAGTAAAGAGTAATGAAAATAGACAAAAAGAGTTGTATTAATTGTCTGATAGTATTGTAATTACAAAAATGCTAAAACAAAAGCAAAGCCTATAATATGTAACAAGTAGAGTAGGCAATTGTTTGTTGGTATTGTCAAAAACATAGACAGTAATAGTCGATTGTTGCCGGTTATACGCGGAGCCTGTTATCAAATTTGTTTGTGTATGTGAGTGGCTTGCAAAAATGTTCCAGAAATCTGAAAGAAGAAAACGAGTATGTTAGACTGGAAACAAAGAATTAAACTGATGTGTAATTCATAGAAATGGAAAATGCAGATACTTACCAAAGATAAGAGGAAGCTATGTTTCTTTGATTGTGGATATTGAGTTGTCAACTGTCAAAGTGAATGTACCTTTGATTTGGAATTGACGGAGAAGAAATACAGTCTTTGAGATGTCTTGTTGATATTCTTCATACTGTGTTTGACAAAGGAGAGGGAAGGCTTTTTGCAGTAATGGCTCTCGCAATGTGCAGTGCAAGGAGTCATCTATTGTTTGCAAGGAGCAATGGAGAAAGTGCTTATATTTGTATGGTTTTGATGTATTGCAAGTTGCACAAAGTGAGATTTGTTTCAGGTCATTTGGATCAGGTTCTGTGAGACGGTCACATTCTACACAGAATGCTTGGAAAGGAGGAAGGTATATGTTCTTTGTGCGAAGTATACCTGCAATCTGTACAAGGAAGATGAAGTTGACATAATTGATAGATTTGAATTTGTCAATGGAAGATAATTTAAAAAGAGAAATTGCAGTGTACTTGCCTCTGTGTTTGTGTTTATGAGAGACTGTAAAAATGTTTTTGTAGATTCATCATTTAATGGGTCAATGAAGGATGAATGGCCTGCACGTACAATACGCGAACCCTGTATTCCTTGTCTGATAAAGTTTTTGAAGAGCAATAGTGGTATGTTGCCTGCTGCAATGGCATCTCTTATTGTATGACACAATGGAACATGAAAGTTTCCCAAATGTACCTGCAATGACAAAGCACGATGCGTAGTTAAAATTGAAGGGAATAATGCAGTGCAATGTATATAAAAATGAAAGAAGGGAGTGTGTCAATACTGTTGCTTTTCCATTTTCAGTGTCAGAGTCTTTAACGTAGAGGGTGAAAAGGTCATTGATGTGGTGGATTCCTGTTACAATTGCGGCAAATGACCCAACAGAGAATGTTGCATTTGAATGTAGAAGCTCTTCTATTGTCATGTCAGGTGTAAGTTTTCGTGTTTTGCAAACCGTGGGTATGTTTTCCATGGTGGTTGTTGCATTTGCGGACAAAGAACAATTTGCATCTCCTCGTTCGTACTTTGTTTTCTCTTTGACGGTGAAACCAGTAACACGCAGGCGCAGCCAGCGACCACAGTGGATGCAAATTTGTGCACGAAGGTGTTGCTCATGTTCAAAGTGATTGTCATTTGACCATTTTTGTCAACCAAATCAGCATGGAGGATTTCAGCTTTTGAGGGGGAGATGTTGGTTGCATGTGCTGGACCATAGACAACGAGTATATCACCTTCAAATACAGTTGCAACTTTGCCTGCACAAATGTCAAGTATGGAGGATGGCTGCGTTGTGTTGCTGGTTTTGGACTGCATTTACAATGGTGTTAGGATGCTTTTATTGAAAGAATAAGTCGATAATAAATGAATAATGAAAAGAAAGTAAAGAAACATTAGAAAAAGATTACCGTTTAGAGGATTCTTGCAAAATATCGTTGCGTTGTCAATGTCCTTGTTCTTGGAGGTGTGTTCCATGTCTTTGTTGTTGTAACTATCTGCAAAGTATTCAAATATGTAAATGGTTGTTGTAGAGCGCAAATAAAAAGGAAAGAAAAGAATGAAGAAACTAGATATTTGTTTTGCTGATTCAATAGAACAGTGTGTGTGCACTTACAATTGTGCAGTGCTATTGTTGGTGTTTTTGAAGACAGCAAAAATTGTTGGGTGGTCAGTCCAATAAGCAAATCTTTCGAATGTATTACAGGTTTCAAGGATTGTGTTTGACCATATATGGTCGATCATGTTTTTAGTGAAGACACTTGAATGTTGTATATGGAAACTGAAACTGTTTTTTTGCATAAATGCTAAAAGCATTGTTGTTTTCCTATTTTTGTTTTGCATGTCGATGTTGAAGTCTCCAAAAATGTAGGTGGGAATGCTTAAATCAAGGGATCGGAAGACATTGTCGAGAACAATGAAAATGTTTTCCAGATTTGCATTTGGCGCAACGTAGACATTGACAATAGATATGCATTGATGTTGCAGTAATATCTTTGTCGAGTAGCGACTCTACATGTGCGTTGTGAAAGCAATGTTTTTCTACAAAAGGTATATTGTTTGCAATAAAAATTGCTAGACCATGGACATGGTGTGCAGATAAGCATTGGTATCCGTCTAGGTAGTCAATTGCAATGGGGGAAGCAATGTGAGTTTCTTGTAAACAGAGAATGTGAGATTGCATTAATTCATGGTCATGTAAAATGGCCTCTCTGTGAGCATGAAGACTTCGGGTATTTAGCGAAGCAATTATAATAGATGAAGAAATATCAGCTGTGGACAATTCATGCTGAATATTCCATTTAGCTTCATTTCGGAGTCGTTCCATTTCTGTGCTGATGGTCTGTTTGATGCTGAAATTTTTTTCGTAAGCGGGGACAACAAGTAAAGACTGGAAATGGTTCTGACTCGTGATAGAGCAGTATATGCCAATCCATGGGACGACACGCCAAGGGGGCTGAAAGCAAGTCGTTCAAGTGTGAGGCCTTGCGCTCTGTGGATTGTGCGTGCTGAACAAAGCTGTACAGGGAATTGCTTTCTTATTGTGACTGGTGTCTTCAATGATGTTCTATGCAAGGGTCTAGCAACTCGAACAATAGGAGTCCAATCTAGTTCTGTTGCCATTGTTGTCAATTGCGGATGTTTTGATCTTTGTTGTTTTCCAATACAAGGATCATTGAATTTTATCCATATTGCATCAAAGCCATTTGTTGTTGTATATGTTTTGAAAACTCCGTCAGAACCATTGACCAATCCGTCTTGGATGTCGTAGTTCCCTGCGAAAAGTTCAATTAGCATGTTGACTTTCAGTTCTATATGTTGTGGCAATTCCATAGTTTTAGAGTAGCTTTCCATTTGTTCTAGTGTTGTATCTTGTTCATCGATAGAGTCAATGACAATTTTGCAGCCTGGAGCAAGTGCAAGCATTTTTTTATTGTGTTGGAGAACATCTATGTTTTTGTAGAAAAGGAATGGAAGTGTTGGATCAACTGGGATTGGCCGAATACAAGTATGGTTGAGGTATGCAAGGTCAGAGTCTAAATGTTGTCCAATGCGAATTCTGTTCAGGACAGAGACAAAGGCAACATCTTTCTGACGCATTGTTTCAGTCAATTCATATATTTTGACATGTGTATTCCAGAAGTCATAGGCAATCAATTCTCTGGAAATTTTGGGGTTTTTAAACACAAGACAGTCATTGACTGGTTGTGCTTGGTAGAAGTCTCCGCAGAAGATCATGTCAATCCCTCCAAACCAAGTTGTGGGCATGTGTTTTATTTGACGCGAAGTCGCTGGTCTGTGAAGTATAGAAGTTGACCTCCGACCAAAGATATTTCATCTATTAGAGCAAGTTGTAATTGTTGGTAGTGCTTTGCCAAGCAATCCAATCGTTCATTGCTTAGTGGGCGTAGTTCAGATCGATTGAAAGGCAAGAGGAAAGCAGAATGGAGTGTTATTCCACTGGCATTGTAAGCAGCTTTTCCCGTGAATGCCAAGATCAAGCCTTTGATTTTCAAGGGGTCGCTATGCATGGAGCTATCGTAAATACGAGCCAATGTTTCAAATATCAATTTTGCAACAAATGTTTTACCTGTTCCAGCACCTCCTGTGAGAAAAAGGTAGATAGGAATTGATGGGTCTTTATTTTTCTTAAAGCAGATGTCTTTCAAAATGGTTTGTTGTTTCTTATTGAGAAGTTGCATTTGTTTGAAATATGTTCTGTTGTCTTGGATGGTAGGGTGTTTTGCTAGTTGAAATTGTTTCTTTGCAATGTCTGAATGTTGATGTCGATTGTGAAAAGGTAAATCATGTTGTATGTCATAGTCTTCAAAGGGGGCTGTTTATGTGTAGTTATGTTTGTCATTTTCTCAGAGGATTCAAGAGACAATTGCACATCATGAATTGTTGTGTCCATGTCACCCCATTTGTTGTTAGTAGTGTAGCGGTATTTGGATTCATTGGAATGGATAGTGTGTTTGTGAAATGCATATGCATCTTTCCAAGTTGCAAATTTGTTTTTAGGCTGTGTTCATTTTCTGTAAAAGGGATGTAAAGCAAAAGCTTTTCACGGCAATAGTTGTCTATGTCAAGATATTTGCTATAGTTGACAGATCTGATGATGAGTGGCTTGGTTCGAGGTTTTTTATTTTTGCTGCCATTGTGAATGGAAACAAAGTCAGCTAAGCAAATGGAATGCAAAGAATGAGGTCGTGCTATGTAGTGGTCTATGATAGAGCGGCACATGATGTTTGTTGATTCATCTGGTTCTTGCTGAAGTAGAGTTGGAGGTTTTAGAATGAAAGTGCGCTCTTCGGGATTTGAAGTGTTTATGAAAACACATTTTCGTGATGTATTGTTTAAAGGGATAGAAAGAACTATGTGGACTGCTTGTTGTGCAGACATTTGGTGGGTATTTAGCATTGCATTGCCTAGGCTTCGTATCATTTGAATAGCATCGAGGTGCATCTTTTGGTGCTCAGCACGAATTCTAGTGAATGCTTTTGTCATTGTTCGGTCAATCTTGGTCATGTAGGAGCAGCAATATGTTGCTGCTGCATAAGCGTTCAGCACATACTGAGCATCGGTATTTGCTTGCCAAACCATTGGCATTTTCTTAGAGAAGCTATTATTCCATGCTTGAGCTGGTTTTCTTTTGAGCAGCAATGTTGGTTGTTTGAGTGTTGATTGTATTGCTTGTATGTATGTTATTTCGTCAAGACCTAGTTCATGGAGGAACATTTCATGTGTTATGCAAGTATCGTATCGTTTGCTCTCGAGAACAAAGAAAATCGAATGTGCAATTGCAATAGCAGATTCTGTTGGTTGTTCTACAGGTTCAAGTATTTTTGTACAAGCCATTGGAGGCTGGGGGAAATTGTATCTGCACTTGGATTGTTTTTTTCTGCAGCTTTGTGTGTGGTGATGGCATTGCAATTGAGCAATATGTTGAGGGAACAAGCTAGTGTCACATGTAATGTATTGGTCAACGTACGACTCTATAATGTCATTGGCATCGTTTCCAAAGACCGGTGCATTTTTTGTCCAAATTAGCCAATGGCTATGAGCATTCCCCTATTTTGGAATTCCGTGACCCAAAAGAAATCTTCTATATGGCCAAAGAAGGATTTGTCTTTGCAAAGTAATTGTCTTAATGCATAGAGTCTATGTTTATAGTAACGAGTGCATGTAACGGGATCGTTTTTAACAAGAAAGTTAGAGTTGTTGCAATCTGAACGTGTTGGCTTTTGTAAAGGGACATTGTTCGATATTGGGTGTATAAATTATTGAGGGCCTCGGTTAGTGGCTGCCAACAATGCTCTGCGTTGAGAATGTTGCAAAGAAAGTAGGTGGGCCGAGTTGTCGAATCATTGCAAAAAGGTTTTTCCTTGTTTGTTGCATGTAGTCTGGGGAAATGCGTATTTTTTTGAAATCGATGTATCCGATGTCAGATCTTAAGATGTTTTCTAGGTTCGGTTTGTATTTAACGTCTTTGGAAAATAGTGTTCGACCTTTTAATTGGCCCTTTCTGATTCTAAGCCATATCGAACGATTGACTTGGTCAATTAGTATTTTTATTGCTTTGAAAAATATATTTGTTATGTGATAAGAAAATCTACGATCTGAGTGCATTAACTCCCATTGTGCTATTTTTTGATATGCGATTGTTTTTGTTGTTGTTTCATTTCGAGGTTGCCCAAAAAACAAAGTTGGGAAATTCATCTCTTCTGAGAATTTGTCTTGAAAAATACCCAATGGTGTAAAGCCTTCTGCAGGAGCAATATTTATGATCTTGTCTTTAAGGTAGTGGATAGTGGAGGAGTCAGTGAAACCATGAATTAGTGTGTCATGTGCATTGTCATTATCGATGTCATCATCAGATGAGCTGTTTTCGGAGGAGATATGTTCATGTTCTTCATTGTTAATTGTTTCAAAGTTGAGTGTTGTAGAGAGTGTTTGATCCCAGTCATGGTTTAGTTTGATTTTATGCATAAGATATAATGTTGTTGCACATAATTGTTTAAGAGCTGCCATAATGATTATGGGGCACACATTACCGAATGATATGCTTTTGTGTATTCAAGGCGTCGTTTAAGTGCAACAACAATTGTTTTTGTTTCTTCTGGGTATCTTGGCAATGCTTGTTGGATTATGTCAATATTTGTTGGAACATTTATTATTGCTCCCTTTAACGTGTATTGGGGACGTTTATGGCTTTGGCATCGTATCTGACCAAATGCAAGTCGAGACACGAGCCTTTCTTCAAGTTCAGAAAGCATTGCCACAGCTGGAAGCATTGGAATCAGTTCAATTCGCTGAGGGCATGTCAATCTTGGCAACTTGGCATTCAACAAGCTTGTTGAACATGGTCGACAAATTGTATTGGACTTTGGCATTGTTTTTGTTGATGTCAATTGAGCATATGTTTTTTTAGTTGAATTTGTAAAATATGTCAGATTGTGCTTGAAGTGGAGCTGGTTACAAATACCGCATGTATGGATTGGTGTGTCATTTGTTTGGGCATGAAAACGGGCAATGAATTGTGCAGAGTTGCTTGTTTGTTGTGTATGTTTACGTATAATTGTTTTTAGCTTTCGCAGGGACAATTTCGGTATTGCCAACCTGCATTGTTTTATGGCGGATGGCATTTGCAGTTGCGAAGCAGTCTTTTGTCTTTTTTGAACTGTTTCAGCAGAGACAATGCCATTGTTGCAGTCTTAAGCGATGTGGACGTAAGAGCTGTTTTGGCATTGAAGAAATTGGCACATGAATCGCCTTTGAGTAGCAGGGAATGTATAACATTGGGATCTGTTACAGCTTTGCTATGTGTGTGTGCTTGCGTATATCTCTTTTTGTTGAGCGAAGCGAAAATTTTGACGGTTTCTTGTTCGGTTGTGCTTAGCGGGTTGCGCATTTGTGTGCGAAGTTATGCTTTGAGTTTCTGTATGCATGTGGACAGTTGTATATTCCGATGTATAAATGGCACCAAGTATTGGAACATAGCGAGGGTTTGTAGCCAATAGTTCATAGTGGAAATGTGATTCGGGAAGCGAAAATCGGATGAGATTATATGCTTTTCCAAGTTGTGCATTGCCAGAATAAATGTTACAAACTTGGAAAGGATGCGAGTCCCACAATTGGATATTTATTTTAAAAAGTAGACATAACCAATGAATAATGAAGTCGTCTGTGTGTATATTGTTGTGGTCATGGAAAGTGGCTATGTTTATCACAAGACCTTGCCATGTGCCAATGTGCGGTATGTTTGTTATGGGGTTCTGATGAAGCCAAGTATGGAGGAAGTGAAGAGTTGTATGATCTTGTCGAAGAATAGAACTACAAAAAGCCTGAGCAGCATATCTGCGCAGGCAGCGAGGGTCGAATTCATTGTTGCGAATGTGGCAAAAACAACTGAAAAGGCTATCAGCATTGATATTGTCATTTGTCTCTAGCCTAACAAGGCATAGTTGTTGTAGTTGATTAGATAAACTGCTCCAAAGCATTTCTACAGAATTTTGACGGGACATAGATGAGCATTGTTTGTTGGTTGAGGGCAAGGTGCATTTTTTTCCGAATAAGGGTTCATAATGGCCACTAAGAGGGTTGGAATCATGAAAAAGAATACAATATGGTAGTATCTGGCTATTTGGGATGAATTGGAGATAATTTCGCCTCTTGTTGCAGACCAAACCCATATTGGCAAGTTCAGCCATTTGGAAAGCCATTTTATGCAGAAGACGTCGCCCCATAGGCCTTGTTCAGTAGCTTCGGGCGAGTACACTGCAGATAGTTTCATGCGATGTAAGTATGTTTCCCAGCTATGAACACCGTGCATAAGAAAAAGGCTTTCAGGATCTAGTTCTAACTGTAGAGAAGCCAATGCTTCAGGATTGGAGGCAGAGAGCAAAGTCTGGAAGTGTTCAATGGCACCGATTCTAAGTTCAAGTGATGTGTATCGGAAATGAAGCAGTACTGCAAAGGAATCAAAC
Organism: Taxus wallichiana var. yunnanensis; assembly: GCA_018340775.1. Taxonomy (NCBI): domain Eukaryota; kingdom Viridiplantae; phylum Streptophyta; class Pinopsida; order Cupressales; family Taxaceae; genus Taxus; species Taxus wallichiana. The sequence continues at coordinate 683,649,305 of CM031242.1, read as the reverse complement.
AAGCAGTCACCGACACCATACTTGAAAGCATAGTCTCGGAAAAGGTTGAACCTATGCAAGACATTGTCTATGCTTTGTACGATGTTGTTTGACAACGTATATTGCTCAACATCAACTTTGTCGCAGGCATGAATGTTCTTTTGCATTCAGTTTGTTCTATCTCTATTTTAAAAAAACTTTTCTGAGCAGAATATAGAAAAGAAGAGTAATGTTTATACCTTTTGCAATGGAGCAGGAGCAATTCAAGCAAATAGCAATTAAATGTCTTTGGTTCTGTGATTTTGCTTTTGTCACGAATCTGAAATGCACACAACACATGTTATGCAGTTAGTGAATGTTGCAAACCAAAGTAGAGACGAAAAGAATCTTTGTACATACAATGAAGCAAGTTGCGCAATGAAATACACAAGAAAAAGCAGTCATTTGTAGCTACAGCCATGTAGAATCAACCAAATCTATATTGTGCTCCATGCAAATACACAAGCAATGCAGGGAAAACATGTATTTCAATAAACTTAGTAGAGCGTTGAAAATAGGAAGAAGAAATTAGAATAGTTATAACAGCATATTCAAATGCTGAAAGCAAAGGACCCAGAAGCTTTCATCTAAAAATGTTGGAAGCCATGTGCTTTGAAGCATAGCATGAAATTAGTTAAACAAAAGTTTTTTTGCAGATGCTGTTTTTGGAAAACTGATCTTAGAGCATGAAACAGATCTGTCCACCCATGCAGTCAAGGGTAAATGCAACAATGCCCTTAACTTGGTCGTTGGCTTTATGTGCACTGTTGATTGAAAAAACGTAGCAGTTATGAAACATTAATGCATTGACTGTCATGTACAGATTAGGTCGCTTTTGACAGTTTTGAGTGACTCAAGGAAAACGCCTGTTTGTTTCTTACACGCTGTGTAATTTCTCATTTCCATCTGTGCGCCAGCAGGTGAAGGACTGCGAAGAGCAAGTGAGTTTTCATGGCAAGGCGATTTAAGCTCTCTGTTCTCATGTTTTTTGCCTGCTGTTTATCTTTTAGTTCGAGTGCTTATTGGCAAATAGAACTATAACAATGCAAATCTGTGGCCAGTGCCATAATCTATTTGCCAGAACTATTACCATAACCTCCTTAAAGATACTATTTTCTGAGAGAGATTAGGACAACAGATTTTGAACGTTTTTTTACAGATTAGGACACTGCGAGTGGTCTTAGCTTCACAAATATCAAGCTGCATGCCAAGGCCTTGGAACTGCCCAAACAAATGTGAAGTTAGTCTCAAAATCAAGACCAGTCAATCACCCTTAAATCATGTCTAAGAGAATTATGTTTGTCCCTTATTAGAAACTCATAGAACACATTTCACAGGCACAGATTAATGTTGTTAATATTCACTTTAAGATGAACAAGTTATACAAAATCAAGAGTAACTGCTAATATACAAAAAATGATGATACATTTCAGTAGATATGCCTGATAGACAACGCGATACACAAAGCAGTAACTGTCACAGTGAAATTTCAAGATAGAATGAGGATACCAATAAACTAAGCAGTTTTAAAACATAATCTGTCATTAAATATTGGCCAGGTCAGGTCCTGAGAAAGTGATATCCAAATACGAAAAAATGATAAATCCAACAGTCTAGAGTTTTGGCCTGCAAGGGACATAATATGAGAACTGAAATCATTTACAATAGATAGTGGCCAGCACTTTGTTTTTTTCTGCTCTTTATCTTTTACTCTTGAGTACTTATTGTGTCTGACCAAGTTTTGTCTCTTTGACTCTTTCTTTGTGTGGAACTCTTACAATGTTAATGAATACAATAACTAGTCAAAATAAAAGACAAAGAGTAGCTAAAACAAAGTGACAGCCATTGTCTACTGCGAGAACAGTGCTGCAAACATTGCAGTGTACATAGCACAAGTGCCCAACATGAAAATAAACAAAATCAATACTGGAAGTGGATAGTGAAGATGTCTTTTTCATGCTCTAGTCTAAAAGAAGCCATTAATTAAAACCATGGCAAGACAGACACATACGAAGAGATGCGCCTTCAAACATAGTTATGAAATTTCTGAAACAGACTTAAGAAGATGCAATCGGCAAGTTTAAAGGCCAATAGCACAACAATTATGAGGATCTTATGCATTGCATCTAGCTATACGTCATGGCCACCGCTCTGTTTTTTTCTGTTCTTTACCTTTCATTTCGGGTATTGTGAAAGACACAGTATATAGGCTCCTCGAATGCAAACGATTGCAGGTTTAATGATCTTTACACTTCTATGTGCATCACAATGGTCGAAAGCGAAGGGGAAAACGTGTTTGCCAAAGCAACTAGGAACACATTTAAGCAAATACAGCTATGCGTTGCTTATATGTGTGCCACATGTCGAAGCATAGTCAACGTGCACAAACTATTCGATAAAATGTAAATATATCCAGTGTCAAGTACAAATAACTTGCTGCTTAAAGCATTTTTTAACAATATTGTATGCACATGCTGTGCACAAGTTTTTTGATAGAGAAAGCAAAGTATCTAAGGTGAAGAAAGGTTTCTTTACAAGCTTAGGCTTGACAGAATGTAGCTCAAATATGATATGTTTTCAGAAGTCATTTTGTTAAAGAATCACTTTAAGCAGCAATTCATTTTCAGTTCGTGCTTGAAATGGTTACATTTTATCAACTAGACAACGTACCTTCACTATGCTTCTACACGCGGTATACATAAGAAGCAGGGAATTCTTATACATGACATGCAAAGAATGTTATTTTTCTGCCTTTAAACCTTCCAATTGCATTTCCTCAAATGTGTTTAGGTTGCTTGAGCAAATGCAGTTTGACCTTGTGCCTAAGACCGATTGAACAAATGAATATAAAACTGTTACAAGATTTTAGATATTTGTAAAAGTCTTTGTGACTGTCACAAATGTACTCATTCAGACATGGTTCAAAAATTTAATAAATTTGCTAGAAGGTATATCTCTTGGCATATGTCTCTGGAGCCTTAAGACTGCCCAAGTTTGTCGATGGCCAGTCTGCCAGAAAAGCTGATGATCTGAACATGATGACAACTTGAATATTATATGCAATGTGAGCCTTCTCTCTGAAAAATGAACTTGGTTCGTTGTCTTCAAATATGCTGAACTTCCAGAAACTACTAGCTAATTTGGCAGTGGCAATCAAGTATGGATCAGCTTCTACTTGAAGTTGGTGTATCTTGAACGCAGAGAATTCACTGAGCATACCGAACGAGCCAATTAGAATAATTAATGTATAACAACTATAATGACTAGTTGGAAATACAGACACCAATTGAATGACATGCAAGTTCATGGTGTTCCACTTCCCTATATTCCATTGTAAATGTATAAGAAGAAATGCGTGATAGACAAGAGGCGTTGTTATCACTGTCTTCTCTTCGGTAAGTATAAGAAAAATACAATCTTTGTTTTGGAAAACCAATACCAAGTTTGAAGTGTGTTTTGTAGCCATTTTCCTAGACAATTCCTGATTTGGTTCGTGTTTTCTTTAAAGATCTTGATGATACATTACACCCACTAAGTTCACGACTCGCTGTAGCGCATAGCAAGAATATTGCAGCCAATGCCGGCGCTGAAAAAATCATTGGTAACTGCATTTTATGATTTACGTTTCGTAATTTATTATTGCTCTTCATAAGTTGTGATGATTTCTTGTTCTATTTTTTTGGTTTGTTTTCAATGAAATGATGAAGTCTGAATTCTGCATATGACAGATTATGCGGTTAAGAGACTTGGAGTTGACAGGAACAAAGTCACAGAGTTTTGTAGAGAACCGTACAAGAAATATGGAACAAGCATGGTGGGACTGAGGGCTGGTATCCATTCCCTTTCTTTTAACGAAATTTAATAATGCACCTGATTTTTATTAATGATAAGAATACGGAAATGTAGGATTGAGTGTCATAGACAACCAGAAAACTTGTTCTTGTAAGCATTGGAACAACTCAAGTATGAAATCCATCAGAAATTCCTGGGAACTTGCCATAAGCAGGAGGTTTTCATTATTATAGTTCTAGCGAATAGATTAACTCTGAACTCGAAATTTTAGAAACTATTGTTTGTCTTTTATTTGGAGTAGTTATTGTCTCCGAGCAAGATTTGTCTCTTTGACTGTTTCCTTGCGTTGAACTTTCATACTGTCAATCAATACAATAACTGCTCGAAGTAAAAGATAAACAACAGGCAAAAACATGAAAACACAGAGCTTAAATTGCCTTGCCATGAAAACTTACCTTGCTTTTCAGAGTCCTTGGCCTCCTGGCGGGCAGACGAAAAAGAGAAATTACACAGCGTCAACAAACAAACGAATTTTTTTCCTTGAGACAATATCCATGCCTTCGGCAAGACAATAAAGTGTAATAAAGCGACTTCGCAAAGTCACATGAACATTGTAAGACCAAAATGATTCAATCAAATTGTCTAGGCATTAATCTTGTGCATTGCATTTATACGATACAAGAGAACCATGATTTGTATCCACATGCAGCCTTGATTTTGTTTGTTCTGTTTTATGTCGAGTAGTTATTCTATTGATCAACAATGTCAAAGTTCAATGCAAAGAAAGAGTGAAAAAGACAAATCTTGTTCAGAGACAAAAGCGGAACAGCAGCAAAAGCAGCTCTGACAGTGTTAATCAATACAAGAACTACTGAAAAATAAAAGATAAAGACCAGCAAAAACAAAGCGTTAGCCATGATGTGCAAAAGCAATATTAAAACTGCAAACTGAAGATGTCTTTTCCATGGTCTAGTTTCATAGAAGCCATAAATGGAAAGGATGGTAAGACAAAAAAAAAGTGACCAGGTTTACAATCAAATTCAAGCAGGGCAGTACTGCGGTGAAGCTTCTCTATGCAGCGTTTGTGAACAATGTCTGAATGAATACGCTATCTAAGATGCGGTTCTTAATTAAATAAATTATCAGAGAGTTCAATGCACAGAAAGAGTGAAAGAAACATTTTTTTGTGAAAGACACAGAATATAGGCTCCTCAAATGCAAATGATTGCAGGTTTAATGATCTTTACACTTTCATGTGCATCACAATGGTTCAAAGGCAAGGTGAAAGAGTGTTTGCCAAAGCACCTACGAACACATTTAAGCAAATACAGTTTTGTGTTGCTCATATGTGTGCCACATGTCGAAGCATAGTCAACGTGCGTAAACTATTCGATAAAATGTAAATATATCCAATGTCAAATGCAAATAACCTGCTGCTTAAAGCGTTTTTTTAACAATATTGTATGCACATGCTGTGCACAAGTTTTTGATAGAGAAAGCAAAGTATCTAAGGTGAAGAAATGTTTCTTTACAAGCTTAAGATTGACAGAATATAGCTCAAATATGATATGTTTTCAGAACTCATTTTGTTAAAGAATCACTCTAAGCAGCAAACCATTTAGAGCTCGCGCTCGATATGCTTAGATTTTATCAACCAGACAACACACCCTCACTATGCTTCTACACGCGGTATACATAAGAAGCAGGCAATTCTTATGCATGACATCCAAAAATGTTATTTTTCCGCCTATAAAGCTGCCAATTGCATTTCCTCAAATGTGTTTCAGGTTGCTTGTGCAAATGCAGTTTGACCTTGTCTTGAATCGTGGCAATGAAAATGACATTGTCAACTTGATGCGCACAGTTTTTCCTTGTTTCTTGTTGTTGATTCGCTTCATTCATAAATATGCTAGAAGCTATATCTCTTGGCATATGTCTCTGATGCTGACTAAAGACGCTTCATTACATTAGTATCCTACTTGTATTTAATTGTAAATCTGGGCAGTTTTTTTTGTCCAACCATGCTTTCCATTAATGGCTTTTTTGAAAATAGACCATGGACAAGGCATGTTCACTATGCAGTTATAGTATCGATTTTGTCTATTCTGCTTCTGAACATCTCCGGTACGCACACTGCAACTTGTGCAGTACCATTCTTGCAGTACACGGTGGCCACAAAAATGCCTATATCTACTCTATCCACGTACACGATCGCTATGGGCTGTTGCGCCACGGTTTTATTTTGCTAAAGTCTCAGAACTCTTATTTGTCTGATCCAAGATAAAACGCTGAACATTAATAGTATTCTGTCTGTTATATCTCAGCCAAACAGTTCGGAACCTAACACGGGTTTTCATTTATGCTCTGAATATATGTTTTCCATTACAACTACTCCTCGATCTGCCAACTTTTTTTTTTTTAATTTTGGGTTATAATCACATTGCTTTTGGTGGATGTATTGCTGTTCTGTATTTTAACAATGGAGCTCGACGAGAGATACATGGTAGGCAAGTGGCCTCGTTATGACTGTCTTCTCTTCGGTGCGTATAAGAAAACTACAATCTTTGTTTTGGAAAAGCAATACCCACTTTGAACTGTGTTTTGTAGCCATTTTTCTAGACAATTTCTGACTTGGTTCATGTTTTGTTTAAAGATCTTGATGATACATTACACCCATTAAGTTCATGGCTCACTGTAGCATGCACCTAGAATATTGGAGCTAATGTCGGTGCTCAAAAACTCATTGGTAACTGTATTTTATGATATACGTTTCATAATTTATTATTCCTCTTCAGAAGTTGTGATGATTTCTTGGTCTTTTTTTTTGCTTTCTTTTCAATGAAATGATGAAGTCTGAACTGTGCGTCTGACAGATTATACGGTTAAGGCAGTTGGAGTAGAGTTAGACAGAAACAAAGTCACAGAGTTTTGTAGAGAAGTGTACAAGAAATATGAAACAACCATGGCGGCACTCAGGGTTCGTATTCATTCACTTTCTTTTCATCAAATTTAAAACTATCCACCCATACCCGTCAAAAATTATTTTAGTGACAGTATTTCTCAGTATTGTGATCATGGTTTATATTTGTACTATAGACAATGCCATTAATATTATAATATTAAATAGCGTAGCTATACATTTACAATGGAATATAGGCAAGTGGAACACCATGAACTTGCATCCCATTCAATTGGTGTCTGTATTTACAACTGGTTATTCTAGTTGTTATACATTAATTATTCTAATTGACTCGTTCGGTATGCTCAGTGAATTCTTTGCCTTCAAGGTACACCAACTTCAAGTAGAAGCTTATTCATTCTTGATTGCTACTGCCAAATTAGCTAGTAGTTTCTGGAAGTTTAGCATATTTGAAGACAACCATCCAAGTTCATTTTTCAGAGAGAAGGCTCACATTGCATATAATATTCAAGTTGTCATAATGTTCAGGTCATCAGCTTTTTTGGCAGACCGGCCATGGACAAACTTGGGCAGTTTCAAGGCATGTTCTTGTTCTTCTTGTTGTTATTGTTTCTTATATTGTAACTGATAACAATGTGAAAACATATATTTAAGGAGTGTGACAAAAAAAAGTTTGGAATGGAATGATTGATTGCACACTGAAAACAAAAGCAATCCACACCAATTTCTATGGAGGATGTATTGCTTTTGGTGGATGTATTGTTGTTCTGTATTTTAACAATGGAGCTCGACGAGAGATACGAATTGTGCTGCACAGCATGTATGATAATGATCTTCTTATCTAGTACAGTCTTCTGTTGTGACCAATGCGTTCACAAATCCAGAGCAGCCTATTATCCTTTCTCTCAGCCTGTCAATGGTATGTACATCTTTCTTCTAAAGCCTATTTTCTTCATTGTCAATTAAAATGAGATATTCAGATTAACTTACGCCCTTGCATAAAAGCTAACAACTCTAATGTGCATTGTACATTGCAGCGCGAGCATGTGGGTACGATTCCTTTGCAGCATCTTTGAACCGTGGAGCGGTGCATATGGCGAGTGCCAAAATATACAGGGAAGGGGTTGGATGTGGCGCTTGCACCAAGAATATTGGAGCTAATGTCAGCGCTGAAAAACTCATTGGTAACTGCTTTTGTATGATATACGTTTCATAATTTATTATTCCTCTTCAGAAGTTATGGTGATTTCTTGCTCTATTTTTTTGCTTTCTTTTCAATGAAATGATGAAATCTGAATCGTGGGTATGACAGATTATGCAGTTAAGAGAGTTGGAGTAGACAGGAACAAAGTCACAAACACAGCAATCCAGAACTCTTCACATTTGAAAAGTAGTTTTTGTTTTCCATTGCTTTCCAGCAGAGACTATAGGTCTTAATATTTTATGCATATTTGTCTAAGCTCTACCAAGTTAAACAATTCTATTATTGCAGAAACAAAAAAGAATCAACTAAAAAGAAAAAGTACTTTTGTTAAAGAGGTAATGCAATTGAACCAAAAAAAGTGGTAAAAGCCTGCAATTTTCTGCATGATGCAAGGATAGAAATTCATCGGGTTTGTAATTATAGGGGATGGCAATTCAAACCAATAAAAAGTGGTAAAAGTATAATGCATTTTCTTTTTGTGTGATGCAAGGATAGAAATTCATCGGGTTTGTAATTATAATTTGTATGAATTTCGTAGATTAGTTCATGATTTTTGTAGTGGATTGATATATGTAAACATCACACATTGTTTGTATTGATACTTTGTAGAATAGACTCTAGGTTATATAAAAGATAATAAATCTAGGTTACAAAAGATAATAAATCCTGGCTAATACTTTCAGTCTGCTTACAGCTTTTGATCCATTAAAAATAAGATTGCGTGGAACATCACAAGACAAAGTCATATACGATGTTGGAGACTTGAAGCAACCTTGTCATCCTTTTCTCAAGAATGTTTCTGTAATGTTTGGATTCATGGATGGATGCCTTCCCATGTCAAGATGGGATGCCCTGAACTTGTTTTTCAGGAAAACAGGGTATGTTCTATAATGACTTTGAGACTGTTTATCCTTACAAGCTTAATCTTTTATTGCTCAATTTCGAAGATGTAACCTGATATTAAAGTGTGACTAAAGGGCTGTAATAGCATTTGGATTGAATGCATTGAATGGAAGGAAAGAAGTATCGAAGGGTGTTTTGGGAGGACCATGGGATTCAACCAATGCTTATGATTTTATTCAACACACAGTCGATCACGGTTACCAGATAAATGCATGGGAACTAGGTGAGCTGCTATTTAAGTTGTTTTGGCATCTTCATCCCAAGATATTTTTGAGTGATGTTATATGGCATCCATGAGTATCTCATTGTAATTGATTTACGAAGTGTGCGCAATCTTCTTTCAAGAACATGACAAGAATATTGATATTTTTGGGATTAGGAAATGAGCTGAGTGGAAGTGGTGTTGGAACAAGAATCAGTGCTTCACAGTATACTGCTGATGAACAAGTATTGTAGATGTTGTTGCCCATCATATCTACAATCTAGGGGCAGGTATATGAGTTGTTTTTTTTCGTCAAAGTATGTTCATCGTATTAAATTTTTAGATGCTGTCATTTTCTCTCTGGTTACAGGTGTCGACAAACATCTTGTGGAGAAGATATTGGATCCATCTTATCTAAGCCGAGAAGAGTCTATGTTTAAAGGCCTCAAAACAATCTTGGAAAATTTTGGGCCTTGCTCAAGGGCTTGGGTTGGTGAAGCTGGTGGAGCTTATAACAGCGGACACAATCTTGTCACCAATGCTTTTGTCTTTAGTTTTTGGTAAGCTTGTCTTTTGTGAACCTTTTATTTTGATTTACTCTGGAAATTGTGACTATAAAGACTCACTGTTTTCTTTTCGAAAAAGGAATGAAAAATTTCAAGAGCCAGCCTTCTTCAACATAAGACATGCTGAGAAACAGAAGGTAACTGACCAACAACTACAAGACAAAAAAACATATCCAGCCATTATTATAAATAAAATTGCTAGATTTTCCATTTTTTGCCGGTATTGAAATAGCATTTGATCTTGAAACACTTTTTACAACTGCTACAGGTATATAGATCAGCTTGGCATGGCATCTGCATATAACACAAAGTCTTACTGCAGGCAAAGCTTGTTTGGTGGTAATTATGGCCTTTTAAGCACAACTACCTATGTGCCAAATCCTGATTATTACAGGTACAGCCTTAAGATCTATCGTTTCTCTTAATTCCTGGTTTACGGTGTATTTAACCAAATGGAGAGCTTCATACTGAGTATGAATCCTTAATTTTACACAATTTGGACACATACATGGTCCTGACACTTCTTGAATTGTGAATCAGTGCACTTCTTTGGCACCGACCGATGGGAGTCCGTGTTCTTTCCATAAGTTCTAAGGGAACACAGTACCTGCGTGCTTATGCACATTGTACTAAGACCACTGTAAGTATTTGAGCTTATTTCATCCAGAAGTCCAGCATCGTACAAACACAAGCCATGGACTTAACATGTATGCTACTGTACAGAACGGACGTACTATATGACCATAATCTGCATCCTTCGGATGCCATCATTTTTTTTCTTTTGTAAAAAGGGAAGAGGCAATTCTGATAGTTCTCATTATAAAAATGTGATTAACTAGTTTCCTGAAGTCTTATTCACTATACATTTTAATGTATGCTTTGTGTTGATTTTCTTCTACCAATCTTGCGAGACAGGAATATACTAGGACATTGCAAAGAGAAAATAATTGAGCGATACTTGATTTTGAGGAATATGTAATAATTATGCAAATGAGTTTTTTTATGCAACAAGCTTCAGCCACACTAAGACTATTGACCATCCAAGTTCATTTTTCAGACAGAAGGCTCACATTTCATATAATATTGAAGTTGTCATCATGTTCAGAACATCAGCTTTTCTGGCAAACTGGCCTTGGACAAACCTGGGCAGTCTTAAGGCATGCTCTTGTTCTTCTTGTTGTTATTGTTTCTTATATTGTAACTGATAACAATGTGAAAACATATATGTAAGGAATCTGACAAAAAAAGTTTGGAATGGAATGATTGATCGCACACTGAAAACAAAAGCAATCCACACCAACTTCTATGGAGCATGTATTGCTTTTGGTGGATGTATTGTTGTTCTGTATTTTAGCAGCGGAGCTCAACAAGAGATACATGGTAGGCAAGAGGCCTTGTTATGACTGTCTTCTCTTCGGTGCGTATAACAAAAATACAATCCTTGTTTTGCAAAAGCAACACCCACTTTGAAGTGTGTTTTGTAGCCATTTTTGTAGACAATTTCTGACTTGGTTCATGTTTTCTTTAAAGATCTTGATGATACATTACACCCATTAAGTTCACGGCTCACTGTAGCATGCACCAAGAATATTGGAGCCAATGTCAGCGCTGAAAAACTCATTGGTAACTGCATTTTATGATACACGTTTAATAATTTATTATTCCTCTTCAGAAGTTGTGATGATTTCTTGCTCTATTTTTTTGCTTTCTTTTCAACGAAATGATGAAGTCTGAATTCTGGGTATGACAGATTATGCGGTTAAGAGAGTCGGAGTAGACAGGAACAAAGTCACAGGGTTTTGTAGACAAGTGTACAAGAAATATGAAACAACCATGGCGGGACTCAGGGTTGGTATTCAGTCCCTTTCTTTTAAATCCGTACTGTAGACAACGCCATTAATATTATAATATTAAACAGCGTAGCTATACATTTACAATTCGAATTCATTCAATTGGTGTCTGTATTTCCAACTAGTTATTATAGTTGTTATACATTAATTATTCTAATTGGCTCGTTCGGTATGCTCAGTGAATTCTCTGCCTTCAAGATACACCAACTTCATTCCTAGTTTGAGCGTCAATGTGACTGTGTTGTCATCTGACAGGTTGTGCTGATATCTGCAACTTTACCACATGAGATTTTGGAGATGACAAACAAATTCATGACTGATCCTGTTCGGATCCTTGTCAAACGTGATGAATTGACGCTAGAGGTATGTATGAGACTGAATTTACTGTAATGCTATTGATTGATTAGTTTGACATACTTTATATGATTTAGATTTTTCCTTGCATTGCTTCTGAATCAAGCATACTCATGCAATATATTGTGAATTATAGGGCATCAAACAATTTTTTGTTGCTGTTGAAAGGGAAGAATGGAAGTTTGACACCTTATGTGATCTTTATGATACTCTTACCATCACTCAAGCTGTCATATTTTGCAACACGAAAAGAAAGGTATGGCATGTAAAATGCTTGATTGTTTCTGTCATAGATATTATATTAATCTGACCATGAAACCTTTGTTTTGTATCTATAGGTTGACTGGCTTACAGAGAAGATGCGGAGCAATAATTTCACAGTTTCGCCTATGCATGGAGATATGCCACAAAAAAAAACGAGATGCAATTATGGCTGAATTTCGTGCTGGTACAACTCGGGTATTAATCACCACAGATGTTTGGGCTCGTGGTCTTGATGTTCAGCAGGCAAGTTCTTGTCCTTGGCCCTTTCCTCTGTTCTTTCTATCTATTTTGAAGTACATTTACATTTTACCTTTTATAAAGTTCAGGTTTCCTTGGTGATAAACTACGACCTTCCCAACAATCGTGAGCTTTACATTCATAGGATTGGTCGTTCAGGTCGTTTTGGTCGAAAGGTATGGTATATCTTGGAAGATATTTCAATCATTTGGTGAAATTGTGGATGTTGCACTTAATCATGATGTAGCATTTTTTTTCTAATTTCAATCCAATTCTCATTCAACTCCCATCATTTGGTGCAACTGTGGATGCTGCACTTAAATCATGTTATCTCATTCCTTTGAAATTTTAATCCACTGCTCATTTGGTGGCCCTGGTTTTGACTGATGCCGGGATTGGTTTTTGTGTGAAATGTGCAGGGTGTTGCTATAAATTTTGTTCGAAATGATGATATAAGAATTTTGAGAGATATTGAGCAGTATTACAGTACTCAGATATGCCATCTGTCAACTATGGACCTCTTATACCAACAAGTATTGCTTGTCTATTGCAACACTGTGATGTTCAAAATACTGCACCAAGTTTTTTCCATATGTTTTTCTTGTTCTTCATGAATTTAACAGAATGGATACTTCTTAATCCTTAAAACTATCTACCCTCTTAAATAGACGACCACAAAACTCGCTTTTGTAAGCATTGCAACAATTTAAATATTCGCTGTGACAGTCAGTGCTTTGTGTATCAAGTTGTCTATCAGGCATATCTACTGAAACGTATCATCATTTTTTTATATTAGCAGTTATTCTCTTAGACACGATTTAAGGGTGATTGACTGGTCTTGATTTTGAGACTAACTTCACATTTGTTTGGGCAGTTGCGAGGCCTGCCATGCAGCTTGATATTTGTGAAGCTAAGACCACTCGCAGTGTCCTAATCTGTAAAAAAACGTTCAAAATCTGTTGTCCTAATCTCTCTCAGAAAATAGTATCTTTAAAGAGGTTATGGTAATAGTTCTAGCAAATACATTACGGCACTAGACACAGATTTGCATTGTTATAGTTCTATTTGCCAATAACCACTCGAACTAAAAGATAAACAGCAGACAAAAACATGAGAACAGAGAGCTTAAATCGCCTTGCCATGAAAACTCACCTTGCTCTTCAGAGTCCTTCACCTCCTGGCGCGCAGATGGAAATGAGAAATTACACAGCGTGTAAGAAACAAACAGGCGTTTTCCTCGAGCCACTCAAAACTGTCAAAAGCGACCTAATCTGTACATGACAGTCAATGCATTAATGTCTCATAACTCCTATGTGCGACCTGATCTGTACATGACAGTCAATGCATTAATGTCTCATAACTCCTACGTTTTTTCAATGAACAGTGCACATAAAGCCAACGACCAATCAAATGTTGCCACAACAAAAAAATCAAAAGCAAAAACTATAGTCCAGCCTCATTTAAATACACATGTCACAATACGATTGGAAACATGCAAATGTTTAATTTTTGGCGAGATAAAAATCCCTTGTTTGACCATTTCACATTTAAGTGTTGGAGAAAAACCTTTTCCAAACCATCTTTTATATATACCCACTTTTGCTAAATCCAACAATTGAGACAAATCCCTTTTTTAATCCTCCCTCTTATGCCTTCACCACCACCCCCAAAGAAACAAAATTTGCTTTTTTGTTAAAATGACCCATTTAATATCTACCATGTGGCATTTCTTCTTTTAAAATCTAAGTTAGATATTAATTTCTATTGATAAAAGAATTTCTTTTGATATTAGTGGGTGGTGCCTTTGTCCTCATCATGTGGAGATATTGTGCACTAACATATTTAATTAAATACAAAAAGTAATGTATGTGGGAAAATAATTAAGCAACGTACATTTATTAATTTTGTAACAATTTTTAAAATTAATCATTGTCACGTTGAAGTCATATTGCCCTTACATATGTAGACACTTTGTGTACACTTTATGTACTAGCACTTGTATCAAAAGAAGGTGGAATGGTTACGCTAATAGCAATATAGAGGAGTTTTAGAGTCGTTGAAACAAATTCCCATATGCACCAAAGATGTGTATCTAACCCAATGTTTCACCGGATTCTTAATAGATTAATGAAACATATAAGGGTAAAATAGGCCAAGGAGGAATACCTATTGTAATGTTGGTTGAAGGTTGTGCGCATGAATTTGATTTCGATCCAAGTTGATTGTGTGAGCTTCCTTTTAGCTAGGAGGAACTACCTAAAATGCAAAGCAAGACCACAAAACATAGTTAATAGCAAAAGGTTAGTGGATTGCCTAGCGTGAGCTAGATCCAAGAAGTGTGATACTTCTTTTACGATTATCAATCCACTGATATGTATAATTCAATATAAAATAAATGAACATGCAAATAAAAGAATCTAACACTAGTATTCTAATTTAGGTATCTCATATTATTATCAATGTTAATTCAATTAAATGCTTTAATAATTAAACTGATGAAGGTCATGGTTCGGTTACAATTTGGGTAAGTGGTCTGGAGATCACAAGCAGGGTCTGGGTAAGACTTGGTGGAGTTTGGGTTGGTCTTGGATAACTGGGAAGCTTGTTGGTCTGAGGTAGTTTACAGACACAAAGATCGACGTCGATCAGTGTGTGACCGATGATGGTTTAGGTATGACCGATACCGGTTTAAAATGACTGATATTAGTTCCCATGGGAGTGGTCGAATGTCATAAACAAGTATCCATGCTCTCTTTGTGTCTGCACAGAGAGTTGGGAAGGTTTGTGGTGAGGTTGTAGTTGGGAAGGTCTATGGTGAGGGTAGTTGCGGGTTAACCGGCGTCGGTTAGGGTGGGAAATCCTAGGTTTACCAAAAATAACATATCTTGGCTATTTTTGGTGTGCTGCTTGTTAGCGGTCCAGTCTCAAGTGATGGTTAGCGCTTAGATAAGTGGGAGTGTTGTTGGAGAAGGAATAGGAATTTAATGTTAGGGTTAGACTAAGTCCCAGTTGGTTAAGATAAGTAGAGAGACTCGAGTCTTAGTTAATTAATAGGGTAAGAATAATTCCATGGTGAGGTGTCTAGGTGAGGTGTCTAGGTGATGTGGTTGGGTGAGGTGTAAATTAACCTAATTAAAGTAATTAAATTAATAAATAATGTGAGGATGGGCATTAATTCAATTGTAAGTAATTAAATTAACATGAATGTGGGGTAAAGGGGTCGTGGTTAGGTGAACACGTTATGTTAACTGATTGAAAGGGGACTAAGGGGAGTGTGACCCAAATTTGGTGTCTACACCTAGTTAATAAGGCATGTATCAAGAGGATATTGTAAAGGATGTTTTTACGCTTTTGAAATCATTCGAAAGGAGAGCGGAAGGTCGTGGAAGAAAACATACGATCTTGCAACCAATCACCCATTATGTTGGTAAGTAGGCCCTTCTATTAGTGTGTCATCCTATTGGGGTAAGGACCCTAATATATTGGGGTTTATATGTTATCGAGGTTAGGCCAACCAGCCAATGTGGAATTAGTATGATGATTAAATGATGATTTTTGGAGTCCTGACCACTTCCATTGTGACATCACCCTACTAGCATAAGGACCATGATATATTGGGGTTTATATGTTATCACAAACCAGGGGCCACCAACTAATGTAGAGTTAATTTTTGATGATTGCAGATTTTTAGAGTCGCATAAACAATTCCAAGATGTATTGAAGAGGCATATCTAACTTGGGTAGCAAGGCAACAAACATACTTATCCCACAACCAATCAACCATTATGTTAACGAGAGGGCCACTTCTATTGCGACCTCACCCCTATTAGCGTAAGGATTATGATATATTGGGGTTTATATTAAAGGGTATGCCATGCTTGTTTTGTTTGTTTTTCTCGACCATCTCTTAATTTTATTTTAGTTTTAACTTTTTTTTTTTCTTTATCTTTCTTGTGGAGAATCAATTGATTTAGTAGAGAGAGTTGTTGGGGTTAGCACAAGTTTGTACAGATAATATATCAAATCTAAGCATACATGCAATAAAAGCATATATTCTACCAAAAGAAATATACAAAACAAGAGATATAAATCAACACCAGATTTAACGTGGCTCACCTAGTGTGGGCTACATCCACCAAGAAACAAGCCAATCTATTATCCAAAGCTTTCAGAAGATATACAATGAAGATTTATAATCTTCCACACCTCTTAAGTACATGTAATTTCTTTCTCCCAAGATTTTCCTTCTTCTCTAAGAATTCTCTCTCTCTCGCAATTATTCTCACAATAATCATTAACACACACTTCTAAACCCTAGCTTTCATGCTTATATAGGCACATACAAACTTAGGGCACTTAGCCATGCAATTGCAATCAATAGATATGTTTTAATGCTAAAATTAGATATAATTCTCATGAGTTAAATAAAACACCCACGCACAGGTAACCGACGTCGATTAGCCCTAACCAATGTCGGTTCCTCCTTGCTTGACCGATGTCGGTCATAGGTGACCGATGTTGGTCCCTCCATAACCGATGTCGATTATTGTGTTTTCCTGCAAGTTTAATATAGCATGTTAATTTGAAGTAATTGAGCTCCACAACTCAACAATCTCCCACTTGGAGATAAATTACTGCATTATACATGTACAACATCATTCTTGGATCCTTTCCTTATATTTGTTTCTTCCTCTTCGAGTCTCAAACTTGAAGACCAATAAAAGTGGAGTGTAGCTCCAACTTATCTTTTGCTAATGGCTTTGTTAGCATATCCGTAGGGTTTTTACTCGTATGAATCTTCTCCAATTTTAGTTGCCCATCCTCCAATACATGTCGTATGAAGTGATACCTCAACTGAATGTGTTTCGTTCTAGAATGAAACGTTGAGTTCTTTGCCAAATGAATTACACTGACTGTCACTGAACAATTTGCAATCATCATGCTCCTTTCCTAACTCTTTCATGAACCTTCTCATCCATGTCATCTATTTTCTAGCCTCTATAGCTACAACATACTCTGCCTCTATAGTAGACAAAGCCACCACCTTCTGCAATCTCAAAATCTAGCTAACTATCATCCCACCTACTATGAAAATATATCCAGTAGTGCTCCTTCTACCATCCATATCTCCATCCATATCCTAATCAACATAGCCACATAAAGAAATATTTGAACCTCCATAGCATAAATGCATCCTAGATGTCCCTCTCAAATACCGAGAATCCGTTGGACTATTTTCCAATGCTCTTTACCTGGATTGGCCATAAATCTACTCACAACTCCCACCGCATGTGCAATGCCCGGTCAGTACAAACCATATCATACACGAGACTCCCAACCGCTGAAGCATATGGTACTTGTGTCATGTATTTGACCTCCTCATGCGATGAAGGACACTTTGGTCTTTGCTCAATTTGAAGTATCCACCATAGGTGTACTCACCGGTTTTGAATCTTTCATGTTAAACCTTTCCAACACCTTATAGATATAATCCTTCCGAGACAAATACAATTTCTTGTTCTTCATGTCCATGTGTATTTTCATGTCAATGGTTCTTTTTGCAGTTCCTAAATCTTTCATAGCAAATGTGTGAGCTAGTTTTCTTTTAAGCTCACCAATTTCCTACATACTAGATCCCGCAATAAGCATATCATCCACATCCAATAACAAAATAATACAGTTCCCATTTTAAAGCTTTTTTAAATAAACACAATGGTCAAATTCACATATCAAATAACTATGCTCATGTATGAAACTATCAAACCTCATGTGTCATTTCCTTGGAGCTTACTTGAGCCCATATAGACTCTTTTTCAACCTACACACTAATTTCTCCTTACCCCCGACATTGCATACCCATGCTATCTGCTGCATATAAATCTCTTCATCTAAATCACCATGAAGGAAAGTTGTCTTCACATCTAGTTTCTCTAAATGCAAATCATGTACAACAACTGTACTCAATACAATACATATGGAAGTCATTTTAATAATAGGAGAAAATATTTCACTAAAGTCAATACTTGTTTTCTATGCAAATCATTTTACTACAAGCCTTGTCTTGTATCTTTTTTTCTACCCTCTTCTTCCTTGATTTTGTAAATCCACTTGTTTTGTAATGTCCTCTTACCTGCTGACAACTTAACCAAATTCCAAGTTTGGTTTTGTTCCAAGGAGTCCATCTCTTCATCCATGTCATGTTCCCACTACACGTGGGTCTTATCAGGCATTGCTTCTTCAAAATTTTCTAGTTCACCACTATCAGTCAATAATAAATAAGATAGAGAAGGTGTAATTCTTTTCGGAGGTTTACTTCCCCTTTGTGACCTTCTCACGGATGTTTAGGGTACCAGAGGTTCATTCTGGACCTCCTGGACATTTGTTTCCAACTCGACAGTGATGGACCGACGCAGGTCACTCTAGAACCAACATCGGTTCGCTAACCGATGTCGATTTGGCTCTTCAGAATCGATACGGTTTAGGTGACTAATGTCGGTCGTGGTCAACCAACACCGATTCTAGTGTAACCCTATCGGTATTATTTTTAAATCTAAGAGTTCATTTTCATTCACAAAATTCTCAACCGGTTCGTCCTTGGGTACCAAAATTTGATCCTTGTACATTCTCTTTTCATTCCATTCAATGTCACGACTCCTAATAATTTTAGAATTCTCTAAATCCCAAAAAAAGAATCCAAAATCACCAGATCCGTAACCAATGAAAGTGCATCTCTTGGATTTTACATCCAATTTTTTCCTATTTTCCTTATCAATATGCACAAAATCTTTTGAACCAAAAATTTAAGAAAAGAAAGATCTACCTCTTTTCCGATCCAAGCTTCCTTTGGTATTCCTCCATCTAGTGAAGTCAAAGGCCCATGGTTAATCAAATAAACCGTTATATCAATTGCTTCGCCTAAAAGCGCAAGGGCAACCAACATGTATCCTCATACTTTTAGTACATTCCATGATTGTTTTGTTCATTATTTTTACAACACCATTCTCTTGTGGTGTTATTGGAACCATCATTTCTCTATGTATTACATTCTTTGAACAATAATCATTGAAATCATTCTTCTACAATATTCACCACCATTGTTAGACCTAAGACACTTTAACTTTGAATTTGATTCATTCTCAACAAGGGTTTTCTATCTTTTAAAAGTATCAAAAACATCAGATTTATGTTTAATACAATAAACCCATACCATTCTTGCAAAGCATCATCAATGAAAGTAACATAATATTGGGATCCTCCATGAGAATCTACCTAGGTTGGTCCCCACACATCTGAGTGTACAAGCTCTAATTTATGCTCCTTCTTAGTTGCCCCAACTTTGAGAAATCTCACTCTCTTTTGCTTTCCAAAGATACAATGCTTGCAGAAATCAAGATCTAAATCTTTTAAATCTGATAACTTAACCTTAGCCTTTAAGATTTGTATTCATTTTTGACTCATATGGCCCAACCGATTATGCCACATGCATGCATCTGAATTTGAAGTAGATAACACAGAAAAGGAATCAATAACACAGGTGGATAAATATAATGTTCCTACCTTCTTACCTCTTACCATAACAAAGGCACCCTTGGTGACTTTCCAAGAGTCTGTTGTGAATGTAACCATGCAACTAGCTTCACCTAGTTACCTTATAGAAATAAGATTCCTCTTGAGGCTTGACACATGTCTCACATCTTTCAATACCCATGTATTTCCATTTTGTAATTTTAGATGAACTTCCCTTTTACCAATAATACTACAAGGTTCATCATCACCCAAATAAACATGTCCAAAATTGCCCTGGACATAATTTTTGAAATAACCCTTATTAGGGGTTGCATGGAAAGAAGCTCCTGAATCTAAAACCCATGATTTTATTCTATTATCCAAAGAAAGAATAAGATCATCTTGCATTACCTTTACTGCAATATTTGTCTCCTTATTTGACTCTTTACCTTTTTCTAGGTGTTGGTTCTCTTTATCCTTTGACCAACAATATTTCTTTGCATGTCCTTTCTTTCCACATTTCCAACAAGTAATTCATTTACCTCTGGATTTAGATTTGTCATCATTTGACTTTGATTTCCCATTATTCATACTCTTGGATCTCTCCTTCTTCCCGCCTCATCTTTCTACATTCAAAGCATTCCCTGGATGATGATTTCTCCGTATTTTTCCCGTGAATTTCTTCATTCAAGATTATACTTACCACATCATCAAACTTACAAATATTATTAACATATGTTGTATTACTAATAGCCATTACCAAGTTATCCCAAACTATCGGTTAAAGAACATAAGAATAAGAGTGATTTCACTTCATCATCAAACGAAATATCAACCGATTTTAGCTTATTTACAATAGATCGAAATCATTAAAATGACTAGATGCAGTTCCACATTCATGCATCTTAGACCTAAATAGTTTCTTCATCAAATAAACTTTATTTGAAGCACTAGGTTTTTCATATAAATTAACAAGAGATTTCATTAACTCTACCGTAGATGTCGCTTCTGTAATATTAGAAGCCGCAAATGTTGTTAGGCTCAATCTTATAGATCCCAAAGCCTTTCTGTCAAGAATCTTCCATTCTTCATCAGTCATCTTCGTAGGTCTAGACTTTTCATCCAACGGTAAGTACAAATCTCTTTGATACTAATTGTAGACACTAGAATTAGGTCACACCCCCTTTTGGTCCCTCGACAAATAAGCACCCTTCATCACATTCACCTAGCCATGGCCCCCTTTACCTCACTAGTATTTAATTTAATTAATTTAATTAAATTAATTCATTATCCTCACCATATTTATTATTTAAATATCTTAATTTAGATAATATCCACACATACACCTCACCTAGACACCTCATCAAGCCAACTCACCCAAGACCTATTCTTAGTAAGTTGTCATAACTAATTAAGACTTACCAAAACCCTAAAAATCAATGCCTACATTCTCTCTAACCACATTCTGCATGCTTACAAGAAGCTTCCGGTTTAATCAGCAGTTAACGACACGAGATTCGAGAAAATCAAGAGGATCTCCTAGTTTAGTAAACCTAGGACATCCCACTGACCGATGTTGGTTACCCCTAACCATTGCCGATTAGGCCGAAGCGTCGCTTGCGGTTACCCTTTTAACCCCTAAAACAACTCCGATTTTCAAGGTTCGCAAAGATTGGAAAAGGTGGGCGAACATTAGCACATCCCTGAGAGATATCACATCTTCTGAGATTGAATTCCAATGAGAACATGCATGCAAGGAGGAGATCAAGCATTTTTCTCTTGCACAACCATCCAACACTCACTCCAACACTAATTTGATCCAACCAAGCAAAAAGGAATGCCCATGCAGCCCATGTAGAAGCTCTCCTACGATTGGTGATCACCTGTAGTCTTCAACCTCTTACCAACACTTCCATCCCTCACTCACAGGCGTCCAGGACCAGAATCTAAGTAAGTAAAATGTTATACTTCTCTGGTTCATTTCATTTCATTATTATATTATCACCTATTGTTTACCTAGCCACCCATTAACCTCCTTCAACACTCCCCTCCTTATACCAAGTAAAACCTCACTAAATCCCTCCCAAGCTACCAAATACCTCATTCCGACTAACCAAAGTCCTTTGTGCAATCACAAAGGAGAGCCAAAACTCATTATGTGGCATTCTAGTCTTCCATAGAATCGACACCAGTTACACCTAACTGCCATCGGTCACCCTTAACCGGCATCGGTTTCTGTATTTGCCCATACAACCTGCATGTGACCTATCCACCTAATTCTATATCACCCTCATTCACCTGTGATTTACCGAGACCTCTGTTAGACTTGCAAAGATCTAGAACCAGTTATTTGACCTTCGGATCCTACTCTAACCTAGCCTGTTAGATTAGATATTTCTTATTGTGTTTTAAGTGAGATACCTAAATCATTTTGAATTACAATAGGATTTACTTCATTTCTCGCATTAAATTGTTTAAAACAGTGGACTGATAGTCGTCTAGGAAGTATCACACTTCCCGAATCTAGCACACGCTAGGCAGTTCACTACACATATTGTTTAACTCTTTATGGTGGTCTTGCTTTCCGTTACAGGTAGTTCCTCCTAGCCAAAAGGAAGCTCTCACAATCAGCGTGGATTCAAAAGTTGTTAGGAAATAAGAGATAAAATATGCGGAATAATCCCTTACAATTTCAACAAGTAGAAACTAATATGCGAAAATATTACAAATCTCAAATAAAAGTGCGAGAATAAATAACACAATAGAGAGAGACAATATTTAACGTGGTTCACCCAATATGGGCTACGTCCACCAAGAATCACTTGCTCGATTTTATTACAAGCCTCCACTCTCTCAATACAATACCCGGATCCGTTTTGAGCTATGCTTAACAAACTCTATAGAATTCACACCGAATTCAAAACACATCTGCAATACATTTGCTTGTCCATCTATCATATGCATAAGACCATATAAATAGATAATCGCTTAAGTAGTTTTACAAAACCATCCCATAAACCTATGGGTAGCCGAAGAGGCGGTTTTACAAAACAATGGGTACCGAAAAACCATGGGCCCAAAAAAGCCAGCCCATAACGGTTACCCATTACCCATGGGTTAATAAACCACCCATGAAAATTTACTTCGGGGGCTTCGCCCCGAGCCCCCTTTTTTCGATCGGGGGCTTCACCCCCGAACCCCCGACCCGCTCATCGGCGAGCGGGACCGTCGTAAAAATACCCGAGTGTAACACATAGAAGGTGTACCACACTCTAACATGAAAATAGTCTCCGTGGGTTCATATTGAGGTAATTAAACATAAAAAAGTCATACGCGCATGAGGGGGTGAAAGGGTTTAATTTATTAATGTTTTGAACCCAGGAAAGGGAGGTTTAATTTTAATATAAAACTAAAACCAACATTTGAACATGTCATAAATCCTCCTACGCCCATTACAAAGAAGTATTAAGATGGTAGAAAAGTAGGATTGTGTATGCTTTTCTGATATTATTTCACCATATTAATTATTCGAAGAACTATTGATAAATGATACTTAACATATAAAGAAACGATGGCTTCAAACTAAGAATCTTAAAAAAATTGAGGAAGTTAAACATTTAGGGTAGAAATAAAAAGGGGTAAATAAAATTGTAATTAAAAAATGGGACCCATCCATGGGTTCCTTGCATTTTATTCATTCTTAGGAAAAGTTGTGTTTGTTTCCCTTTAATTTGAAAAGCATACACATTAATTTTCTTCCATGGTAACCCACATTTTCTTTCTATTTGCTTCTAAAGGAAACCATTTTCTTTTGGTGTAATTAGAAAAGAACCATTTCTTTAACCCACCTTTTTTCTATTTTTAAAGGAAACCTTTCTTTTGGTGTAATTAGAAAGAACCATTTCTTTATGCATTGTAGTGAAAGAGCATCCTCTTTCTCTTCATCTTTTTGTGTCATCCAACTTCACACTTCAATTTGGGCTTAAAAATAAGTGCATTACATTCGATTTATCGCATTAGCTCACATTAATTGTGGGCAACCTATACGTTGGAAGTCATGACCGGTGATGGTTGACAAACAAACCATAGAAAGCACTTTCTTTCTCTCTCTCTCTCTCTCGAGTCTTACTAAACCTCACAAAAATTGAAAATACACACATTCTTAAACAACATCTTACCTGGAAGAAGTTGTAGGTGATCACATGATCATAACACGGTGGGCACCTGACTTGTTGCTCTGTCGAGTCATACTTTGAGCGAGGCCCGCCCCACCATAACATACCGAAACCTCACCTTTTAGATCTCCTTCTTCGTAGGAAGCCATCCTCACCAAAAAACTCTATTTCACAATTCATGTGTCAGTCCTTAAATAACATAAGCTAAACAAACATAATAGAAAAGGCACTCCTAGGATTGCATTTTTCTTAGTGTTTCTGTTTGGCTTACGTTTTGAGGTGAGAGATCATGTTCTTCATTTTTCTTGTTCATCCTTGCACGCTCCTCATCACAATTTGGTGTATTAGGATTCACCGAGTGTGCTGGACCATATTCTCATCATCCTCGAATTTTGGGTTTGATTCCACGTCGATTTTAATTCACAACCACTATTCTTTCATCACTATTTCAATTTCACGGTGGACGGTGTCGGTCAGTAGTGTAGTGATCGGTGTCGATCTAGTGACCGTCATCGGTTACCCTCGACCATCGTCGGTTATACCCTACTAGCGTCGGTTCCGTGTCCTTTTGTTAACCTACTCAAAGGGATAATTATTCATCTTCATCCTTGTTATTTATTCATCTTCTTCCACTTTTCACAGTCCCTGTCACTACTATCATTCCCATTGACGTTGTAAACCTCATCAGATTTGGCATACCTGTCAGATTTGACCTTATACCTTATTTTTCACTCACTGTCCATTTTCTACAGTGACCGGCAACGGTTACCCCTAACCGAGCGTCGGTTTGCCCTAACCGACATTGGTTAGCCTATTTCACTTTCCCACCAACATTTGGTACCGAATACACTTTTTACCGTCAGATTCACCTATTCCTGTTGTTTTTCGTGTCATTTACAGAGAAGTGGCCCTACCTGATTAGTACGGGTTCACATGGTGTTGACCTGAAAATAAGTAAGCGCACTCATATTTCACACCAGTTGTCAACCACTCCCACCTAGTCCTTCACCACCTTCCATTTTATCACCAACCATGGATCCCATCTAGCCTATCACTATCGCTACCGGAGATGAGGAGTTCACACGACTCCTTGACCAAAACCCTGCCGCTTTACAGTTTTACCTTTCCCACTCATCCAATCGAGATGCCGCGGGTAAGTTGATATACGACATGCCCGTATCTATCCCCCAACTCTCGCTCCCACTCCGCATCGACCCCATCTGGCTCTGTGGCCGCCCGCATCTACTTTACCCCGGTCGTTTTAGCAGCCTAGGTCCTATACCCCCTATAATCAGCTGTTGATCTCGCCACATCTCGTGGCACCCACCACATCCACCATACCTTCGACAACTACCCAAAATGCGACCTCATCTGCCCCTAATGTCTTGTACATACCCATAGCTACACTACCACCCTCCACGGTGTCGGTGATCCCTACCCCTTTTAAAAACGTGGTACTTTCCATTCCACAATCATTAGCCCCCATTGCCACTAGGGTCACCACGACCCTTCCACCTCCATATACATATTATCAGTAGCCTCCTGTTTCATCTATTATTCACTGCGGTGCACGTACCCCCTGTTTCACCGCCTGCCTTCTTCTCAATCAACCTACCTTACAACACCATATACTGGAGTGTCACCCCCGTTATATGCCCAAAACCAACCCTCTCGCGCACGCTACAGGAGGCACCTAGCCATCGCAACCTACCAATGACCTAATCAAATTGATGATGGACAAGATGTAAAAATTGGAGGCATCGGTCTCTCGGCTCCCGCAATGCTCTCACCTATGACGAGATTTGCAACGAGCCCATCCACCCATCCATTCCTATCCACCCATACCCCGTGCATTCGGAAATGCCTAAATTCAATCGTTTCAATAGTAAAGAAGACCTGAAGAGCATTTGCGGTCGTTCAAACATGGGTGTTATCGATCACTCACGATGACACTTTGCTATTCTGAGCCTTTCCCATGTCTCCGATTTGGACTGCATTAGATTGGTATAGTGGGTTACCTAGACACTCTATATTCTCATACAATCAGGTAGCCCAAGCCTTCTTAGATCACTTCTCTATTAATATCGTCAAGAAGGTTACTATGACCAACCTATACTCCACGCGTCGTATGAAGACGAATCTATCACAGATTTTGTCGCTCACTTTGGCGTAGCGATCAATCAACTCACCTTCCAATCGCCGCAAATGGAGCTCATCGAGCTTTTCACTGAGCTTGTGCTAGACATATCTCACCGACCTTGCAGGTCCAAACCTTCTAAATATTCGATGAAGCATTCACTATGGCACGAAAGTTAGAGATTCAGGCCATCGAAGAGAAGAAAATCCAATTACGCAATAAGAATTCGACATTCAAGTCAAATGATACCTCTTCTTCTTCCAAACCACAAACTAATTATTCAAAAGCTAAGGGCACCACTAACGCAGTGGTACTCAAGTTGTCAGCCGAGGTCATTCGTCAAATCAAAGCTACCCCCAATCTAATCTCTCGCCCGTCCAAACTTTTCAATTCAGATGAGAACAAAGGAAATACACCCCAATTGGGGAGCCTTACTCTTTTGTCTTAGAAAAGCTTATCAAAGCTGGAGCCATTACCCTTCCACCTATAAAACCACACACTAGTTTTGACCTTGCTTGCCCCATGCCCGCATGGTATAAAGAACATGACTTCTGTAACTATCATCAAGTAAAGGGTCATAGTGACAACAATTGTATCACTTTCAAAAACATTGTCCAAGAAATTCTCGAGAAAGGCGAGTTAACCGTGGATAATCCTAACGCACCTACTAACCAAAACCTACACATCTTCAAGAAACCATTTCCCAACCATGCCCCTTCATCTGATCAAACCGGTGAGACCTCAACTCATGATACCCATACCATGAGGTCCACGCTATTTTTAGTGACGCATCCATTGTTACCCAATTACCTCACATTCCTTCCATATAGGAAATCCTAGCCCGAAATCCTCCCCGCGTTGGAACCCACCACACCTATTCCTCCAACCACAGAGGAACACCTTTCATCCCCTTCATCACCTACGGAGGAGTCTTCTGCTAACATCGAGTCCATTTCACCTTTGGCTTCTCCACTTAAAGAACCGATACCCACAATACTTCTTTAGTCTAGGAGGATACTTATTTACCTCCTTCACCCACGAGGAGCTTCCATCATCTCCTCCACCCATCACTGAGACCAGTTGAGATACATTTGCCTCTCGGTGAGCATTCTCCATCGCCTACCCAAAATCCTGTGAGACCTACTTTCGACTCTCTTACCCACATAAGTGAAGCTAGCCAATTTCCCATCTCTAAGACACATTTTATGGGAATTGCCATTAAGTCCTCATCAACTCCACCCACAGACGTGTGTTCTCACATTTGGCCGATCACTTAGATTATGTGGATAGGGATTTATTATGGGGTCATCTTCGCCTCCGGTCTCAACACAAATGCAGATGTCACTTACTGATACTTCCACTATCTACCCAAAATTATTTCGACCAATCAAACCAAACACAACCACCTCTATCACAACTCCTAGACACCTATCATAGCTCAAACCACACCCTTACCCATAACCCAACCTATATCTAAACCTAAACCCACACCTATGACATCTTCCTCAACTAAACCTATTACCATTTTAGGGGTCACCCCAACCACCAGCCTTACTCATCCACCTATCAAACTGGATTTAGCTGCATCCTCAAAAGTCCACACCACACCTACTCTGACACCCAAACAGAAGAACCAAACCTATCGACCTCATACCTTGGTTGCACCAATCACACCAGCACCTATCCCATTTATCTTAGGACCTCAGTTTCCCAACATGGTCAAGAAACCTCCACCCATCAATAAACCAAAAACACAACAACCCATTCCTTCCTCACAAACCTCTAACCTACCCAGACACCCAACACAACTTACACCCACACCTACAACATCGCTACCACCCATACCTCCAATACCCTCAGCTATTTCTTCACTACCCACTACACTTCAGTCGTTGTCCCTCACACCCCATGTGCGACCTACATCATCTACCTTCACAACACCTCTGTTATCCCCGTGGGTAACTCACCCTCTTCCCCATCTACTTTTCCTTCTAGACCTCGTACACCCATATCACCTTTACCCAAGAAGGTGTAACCCAAAAACAAAACTCCACTACCCCACAATAAGGTAGTCAAAACAACCACACACCCTCCTACCCATCCATCTACTATACCCCCACCTAAATAGACATGACTAACGCCGCCCAAGACCAGGCTAGCACCCAAAATGACAACTCAACCTACTCCCCCTCTTCCAAAGACCGTTCCTCAACAATCAACCGCACCTACACCCAAACCCACGTTCACTTCCCATTGCGATCCACTAGCAGGGTCCTATGCCAAAATTTTAACCAACCTCCTTGAGACTTTTGTCATCACATTACCGCCACTCAGACCTTACGACCCCCTCAAACCCAAGCCAAAAGGGTTTGATGACACAAAATTTGCACATACCATCGTGTGCCAAGGCACGATGTGGAGAACTGCAAGGCTTTGAAAGCCATCCTTATCCAGTTGTGTCCTCCTGAAGGCAACTTTGACGATGACGACCTTCTCGACACGGATCTTGCTTCACCGACACCCATTCCCATACCGCCAACTCAACACCCACGACCTCCCACAGTCACTGACTCCTAGAGCCACCTCCAAGATTTGAAATTAACATGGTTTGTATCAGAGAACTTGCCACGCCACCACCCAAATGTCATTGCACCCAACTCACCTCACAAGGTTATTCTCCTCTGGTAGGTTTTTGTCTGTCATGTTGTTATACCACTCACCCTACACCTTCTCCGTTTGCCAACTCCCCTCAGATCAACATGATACACATCACTACCCATGCTCATAAGGATAAGGGTAAAGAAAAGGCAACCGACCCACCAACTAATCCCATACCCAACATACCATCTGCACCCATGCCTAAAATCACTATCCGCGGCCCCACATATCCTATTTCCAATGGGGTTACACATCGCACCCTACTCAAACAATTACACCAGTCTCCCCTCAAAATGTCCTTATATGACCTCATCCAAACCTTGAAATCCCATCGTTAAGCTCTCATGGAGGTTCTTCAATCTATTGAGGTTTTACCCAATGACCCTAAACCCGAAGCCTCCATTATCACACCCCATCATGTAGCCTCTCTTACCAAATTACCACCTTCATCTTTACCTCATCCTAATCACCAAGTAGCCTCCCTTAGCTACTCAGAGGAAGAGATTGCGCCACACCAAAATGATGACCCAGACCCAGCTCTCTTCATCTCTATCCACATCGATGACATACGGGTACGCCGTGTGATGATTGATGGGGGCACTAACATTAACATCATTTCATCCCATGCATTTGCTCAAATGCGCATACCTGACAATTACATGCATAAACAACCTATCATTTTGCGTTCATTCAATGATGCTATCACCTCTACACTAGGCACCATCATCCTCCACATTCGCGTGGACCCCCACACTATTCCGAACTATTCTATGTCTTGGAAGGAGAATTCAATATAACTTGTTGCTTGGGACCACGGATTCATGTCATGGGGTGTGTTCCTTCCACTTTGCATTGTTGTGTAAAGTTTAAACATGAAGGACACACCTATACCATTCTAGCTGACCCATCACCTTTCAAAACATGCAACATGCTTTACTGACCCAATGATGTGCTCATACCCATTAAAGCGTCTACCTCCACAACCACCATCGTTTCACCTACACCTCCACTTACCAAGTAAAGATTCTTCTTCTACACACACACATCGTCCTCCATTGCAACCACTACCACAACCTCCACGGCTACCCATTAGCCTCCCAATCCGTCGGCTCTACCTTTGCATTGAACTCCGACACGTCATCTATCCCAGCCTACCTATATACCAACCACTGATCCCTTAGAAGGTGTTTTTCAATGCCTCACTCTAGGGGAATACCACCTATATAGTGTCAACACATTCCTTACTCCACAAGAGTACGGAAGCCTTCACCAATACCCACGTTATGATCACCGTATAGGAGAACGTCTCTTGTATGGTCCTCCTCACCTTCATACTAGTCTCACCTATGGGGGACTTGATACTACGACTTACACACCTGAACCACCGTTACAAACCCACCCATTTTACACTGACTTCCAATCACTTACCAATCGTCATTTTTCCCACACCTTCCTGCATCGATGTGCGTGGAAGGGTTTTGGTTTTTACCTTTACGAGCAAAGCTACCATATAATTAATGCATGTACCACCCATAAACATAACGACCGTAGTGGTATCAGCTTTCCTGAACCACCTACCAAATAGGCCCGCATTGAACTCATCAAGGACACTAGCCCTTCTCCACCTTCTTCACCCGCTCCACCTTCATCACCACCCTCACCGAAAGAGTCGATGGATCCTGAATCTATCCCTCTTAACTTTTTTTTTTCATAAACACCATTTCCTTGGGGCCTCTGACTTATCAACGTGAGGGCGAGGCCCCTTCCACTCTTCCCTTCCTGTATCTTGAAATGATCGATGACGATACACCTTCAATTAATGTTGTTCAATGTCAGGATGATGAATCTATACTCACCTACCTTGGTGCTAGAAGACTCATATATTCATCGGTCATTACCTTCTGAGATGTAAACCATGTTGAATGAATCGACTATCAAGATCAACATTCATACTCAGGACGACCTACACATCCTAAAGATCGGTCAATCTTTAGATGATGTTAAACAGGAAGCCATCAGTTATTTTCTCAGAGACCATAACCACGCTTTCACTTGGTCTTACGCAAACATGCCGGTATTGATCCCATTATAGTGGTCCACAATATCATCACTGTTCCCGATGCCAAACCCATCAAACAAAAGTTGAGGAAAATGCACCCTCGCATTGCCCTTCTCGTCAAAGAAGAACTTCAGTGCCTTCTTTCCGTTTCCTTCATCTTACCCATTGATTATCCTTGTTGGATTTCTAACATTTTCCTTGTCACTAAGGCGACAAGGGGACTCCGTATTTACATGGACTTCCGTGACCTCAACCTAGCATGTTCGAAAGATGACTTTCCCTTACCCAGTATTGACCAGCTGGTTGACCTTACCGCTAGCCATGAGATGCTATCACTCATGGATGGCTTCTCGGGTTACAACCAAATCTTGCTTGCCCCAGAGGATCAACACAAAACCTCATTCATCACCCCTTGGGGGACCTTCTACTATCGAGTCATGCCTTTCGCCTTAAAAACTCTTGGTGCCACATATCAACGGGCTATGACTTACATCTTCCATGACATCATGCATCGCATATTGGAAGATTACATGGATGATCTCTTGGCCAAATCTAAAGCGTTGCTCCGAGCACCTTGCCATCCTAAAAACCATTTTTGACCGCCTCATTAAATATTGTGTTCGCCTTCAGCCTAAGAAGTGCATCTTCACGGTCCTCTCAGGAAAACTCTTGGGCTTTATCGTTTCCCTACATGGTATAGAAGTTGACCTTGCTAAAGTCAAGGCCATTCTCGAAATGCCTCCACCCACTAACCTTAGACAACTCCGTAGCCTGCAAGGTAAGTTGCAGTCTATTCGTCATTTCATTTCACAATTATCAGATCGGTGCCAACCATTTCATCATCTTCTCAAGAAGGATGTCTCATTTAGATTGGAGGATGACTGCCACAACGCTTTTGAGGCCTTAAAACAATACCTTCTCCAACCACCCGTCCTCATTCCACCTAAAGATGATCAACCTTTTTACCTATATATCTCAGCTACCGATCATTCCTTGGGAGCCATGTTCACTCATTGCGATGAACAACATAGAGAGCAGGTGGTTTATTACATAATTCGTACTCTTTTGGAATATGAAACCCGATACACCCATCCCGAAAAACTTTGCTTAGTCTTAGTTTTCGTTGCCACAAAACCTATGTTGTGACCAACACCGACCCCTTACACTTCATGTACGCCAAACCTTATCAAAATCAATGTGCCGCACGATGGCTTATGCTTTTAGCTGATCTTGACCTCAAATTCATTCATCAAAAGTCCATCAAGGGTCAAGCTATCGCCAACCAATTGGCCGACGCACCTATTTCTGGGGATCAATCCTCTAATTTTGACTTTCCAGATGAGTCGATTCTTACCCTTTCCCTGGATGAACCCCCTTACCAAATGACACTCTTCTTCAACGGTTCCAAGTGTCAGTGTGGGGGTGGGGCTGGTATTATCCTCATTCCTCTTGATGGTGAGCCCATGCCTTTGTCTTTCAAACTATATTTTGAATGCACCAACAATATTTTGAATATGAAGCGCTCATACTAGGTCTCAAGCTACCTACACCCTAGATGTCAAATCCATCAACATCTTTGGTGATTCTCAATTGGTCGTAAACCAAGTCAATGGTATATACCAATGTCGTAACGAGATACTTCAAAAGTATAAACATCATGTAGACATACTTTTGACCACCTTTTGACCGTTACACCTTTCAAACCTGTCCCACGTTCAACTAACAAATTTGTAAATACCATGGCCTGCTTGGCTTCTCAAATACCTGCTTCGCCTGTCGATTCTAAAATCTTTGTCACCATACAATGACTCCAATCACCTTCTTATTTATTGTGCAAGGTTTACTCTAATGGAACCACTACCCCGGGCCCGAGTGACCTTTGGTAAAAACAATACTTTGACTATCTTTTTCTCTCCATCTTACCTCCTGATCTCACCCGTAATAGGCAACACACCTTCCTTAAAAAGGTCTCTCGTTACGTCATCCTCGGGGACTCCTCTATAAATGCTTTGATGGTATTCTCTTCAATGCCTCACAAGTTTCAAATTCCTTATACCATTAAGGAAGTTCATGACGACATATGTGGAGGTCACTTTAGTGGCCTTACTATTGCTAAGCGTATTCTTCACCTGGGCTATTCTTGGCCGAACCTTACCCATGATTTTTGCGACTACGTCAAAATTGTGTAAAATGCCAACAACATGCCAATCTTCATCATACACCCAGTCATGTCTTACGGGTCACCCGTGATCTTTGGCCCTTCTCTCAATGGGGTTTGGATCTTGTCAGAGAGATCAATGCCCACTCTTCTCAATGCCATCAATGGATCATCACTGCTACTGAATACTACACAAAATGGGTGGAAGCCATACCACTCATCTCCACGAAAGCTGAGAAAATATGTGAGTTTATTTACCACCACATCATTTGTCGCTTTGGTGTTCCTCGTTGCCTCATCACTGACAATGGAAAACAATTCAAAAACAAAACATTGTAAAAACTTTACGACACCTTTGGCATTCAACTTAGTTTCTCATCACCTTATTACCCACAAACCAATGGCCAAGCCAAATCCACTAACAAAACCCTAAACAAAATTCTTATGAAAGTGGTTAATGATATTAGGAAGGATTGGCATACACACATTCATTTTGCCCTGTGGGCATACCGCACTAGTATTCGCACTTCCATTGTGGCCACACCCTTTTCTCGGTCTACACGTGCATGAGGCGTCTTGCCTCTCGAAGTCCAAATTCCCTCACTCTGCATTTCTCTCCATGACATGCTCAATGATGATGACTTTTGTCAAGGCGTAGCCACGCTTGAGTTATTAGGACGAACGTCATCTTAACGCTCTTGACCACCTTCAAGTTTACCAAAAACGTATCAAACGTGCCTACGACAAACGTGTCCATGCACGCATACCTTCTAAGTCGGTGATCTTGTCTCAAAGAAAATCAACATGTAACTAAAGCGAGAAAAAAAGCAAATAGGGCAAATTTGCTCCTAATTAGCTTGGACCATACATCGTAAATCATACCTATGGATCAGGTGCTTATCGTTTATCTTCACTCGATGGTAAACCCAAACCTGAGCCCCTTAACGCCTTGCATCTTTGACCATTCTATTGTTGACTTTTAAGTCCTACCTCACCCTTTGTCTCTTTCCATGCTTGTCCCTTGAGCGCTATCCACTTCATACACCTCACCAACAATTAAACAAGAATCATGTGAGTACCCGTCACTTGTTATCTTCTCTTGAATATGTGTACCACAATGCGTTGCACATAACATGATTCTCATGGATACTTTTCATCTACCTTTAGATGAGATCCCATGGTCGTTTCACCTTGCCTTTTGCATGAGAGTCCTATCCTCCACCTTGGTCTTGTCCATGACTTCAAAGCCCTCACATGGGATATAACTCCTTGAGTCAAACTTCCAATCAAAAGATGACTCCCTCAAAAGGACATCTTCCTCTCGACAATTGCCACTGTAAATAGACTTCTCCCTCGAAGGACAACTATGTAAAGCTCTTACAAAAACGAGAGCAACCGAAGCTTCCCGCATCGATCAGCTTCATGAAGACCTCAAGGAGTTAAATTTTCTTCATCCCATATAGACTTCTCGCATTGATCAGTCTATCTCAAATACAAATCAAAACAACAAACCTTTTAGTCATGGATTTTCCCATTGTGACCTAGGTTCTCTTGCCTCGAAGCGCATGCTACCTCATACCATAAAAAATTAACTACCTTTCACCCTTCTTACCATTCCCATTCCCATTTCTTACTGCCTCAAGGGACCTCTCAGAAACCACGACATTTGGTGATCATGTGACTACTTTTCACCGTAGAACAATCAATCATGCAATGTCTTTATTGTCTTACGTTCATCACCACTTTCAAGGTGTGATCTACTTAGTATGATCCTCGCCAATCGGTGGCTTTATTGCCCCCTCTTATCTTTTAACCATATTTGTTTACGATTTGATTACCTTATACAGGACTTGGTCCTCGACACTTACCTTTGGGGTAATCTTCTTCTTTCGCCATAATCGACCCCACCTACATCACTTTACCTATAATCCACCCACACCTAACAAACCTAAACCCACACCATACCTAAAACCTACCACCTCATTTTCACACCCTCTCATATTCTTCCCTAGCTTATGGGAGAACTACATCGGCCTGAGGTCCCTTTTCACCGGGACTATGTAGGTAGCACTCCGAGGGCATGGGGCCCTTGGAGGTTAGCTCAGCCATTCTCTACCCTAAACAATTCATCTTCCATGTTCCTCACATTACATCACACCTCACTTAGTTTCCCTTTTCTATCCCAAATAGGAAATTTAAACCACATACATAACAAGTTACTTCATATTTTAATCCTTATCACAACATACATTTATTATGCCTACCATTTCTTTATCATCACTATGCATAGATTATACCACATCTCACATATGACCCATATTATCATTCATTTCACAAAATAATGAATCACAACTTCACCAACTTTGAACTCAATCATGCCTAGAAAACCCGACTCGATCCATGCCTAACAAACCTAACTTGATCCATGCCTATACCAACTGACTTTATCATGTCTAACCCACCTAATTTCCATCCATATTAAAAACAACAAATCAAAATCTCATCAACACATCAACAAATCTAGAAATAACATGTATCTCATCATATAAATAATCTGTGTATCTCAATATAATATACATGGCTATCTCCTCATGTCCATCATCTCAAAATCGTTGGCACACAAGCCGATACACAATACCAAATATCATCGGCACGTAGGCCGGTCTCATATATACAATAAAATAATGAATCAATACAAAATCTCTTCGGCACGCAGGCCGGTATATGCTCAAAATAGACAAAACCTCTCATACATCCTCACTATCATCGACACGCAGCGCGTATGTGATCAAAAATACAACTATCTCTCTCGCACGTAGGCCGCAGTATAAATCATAAAAAGGCTATCATACATCAAAAACTAGGTGACCACATATCAGACATCTTGGCGGATGTCCTCCATCTCTGTATCACATGTACCCTCCGCATCCTAGGTCCTCGCCGACACCTCAACCGGAGTTGGTCTCCATTGGTGGTAGCCTCTACTCGATCTCGGCCTTGAGCTCGCTAACCCCTTGTGCTCTCCACACTGTGAGTGCAGGATCTCATCCTCTCACTGGATGCCTATTGTGCCCTGTACTCGGCATAGGATATGAAGTCTATCCCAACCGCCATTAGCTGGTCCTAGTAATATCTAGCCTCACCTAGGGCATCTCGTAACTTGGATACAGGCACGGTCTGTGGTGGTCCCATAGGTCTCGGCCCTGTACTTGTCTTGCGGGACCGCCCCGCTCCTACATATGAAGCTGGGACCGGTCCGGTGCATGTGGTAGTGCCCTGCCCCTATACTCGTATTGGGCTGTAAACCCAAATCGTGCCATGATTGTGGCTAATGGCCTGTAAACTCGCCACTGGGCTCGTAAAGCTGCCACTGATGATCACCCTCCTCTCCATCTAGATCTCCTCCACCGGCCATCTAGGCTCGTAGACTAGCCACTTGTACATGTAGCTCGCTACCTCTACCTTAGAGCTCTCAGGGTATGTCTGCAAGCAGATACCCAATGGGTAATGAGCGTAGCAACTTGCCCTCGTAGGGCATCTCTCGCATCGTGATGGTGGCTAAATCTGGCTGCCCCAGTTTGGGTGGTATGGCTCATACATGAGCCACCCACCACTGTCTTTACACCGGCATCATCTATCCGCCAATCCAATCCACTCGCTGCTCCTCGCCTGTGGGTACTATCGGTTGTGGTAGAGGTAAGGGCCTCTCCACGTCGTCTCTCCGATACTATGGGAAGGGCAAAGGTATGTCTGTAGTAGCCCAAATCGCCACTGATTCTATCACGGGGATCATCTTGTACTCCCTAACACGATGACCCTGTATCCATTTCTCTAGCTGAGCTCATTAGCTCCTCATGCATATGCCTATATGAGGGGAATCCCACATATGGCCTCCAGATAATGTCCACTCCGGACAAACCCTCCAGTAACTACCGGAAATAGGCCACATCATGTGTGGGCCTCTCAGATCTCCGCTCTCCAATAGCGGCACCCATCTCCTATACCCCACCCACACAAATCTCGGTGGGAATGCATCTGCTCAGGGCATCCCTATAGGCCGCACACAAACTATGTGCTCATACGCCTAAGCAGATGTAATAAAATGTACAAAGACATTTGAACTGCGCAGATCGTCCATATGCCCACAACTCCTATACAACCGCATTGCAAGAATGCTGGTGCCCAGGAAAAGTGGGTCTCATTTACCATCATGTTGTGGAGTACCCCATCGGTGATCGGGAAAACATCCACCTCTCGCATCTCGATAAAGGCAAAGTAGCACACTACCTCCATCAATGAGAACCACTAGACTCGTCTCCTCCTCCGGATGGGCTAGGTACATCTCTCCATAGCTCAAGCTGGCACTATGGAATGTCAGCTCGGCCATCCCCTCTCCAAAAACAGTCACAATCAGCTCCTTTGAGGCCTCGGAGGAGACAAAGTAAACCTATGTACCCAATATGGGTAGCTGTAGTATCCGAAGACGTCCTCTCCGGGGTGATAATAATCTCACTTATCGGCAGGTGGAACGTGTTGGTCGCGGAATCCCATCTATCGATGAGCGCGACCATCAAACTGGGCTGCCGGACTACATGCCGATAGTGATGAACCCCACTCAAGCCAACTACCTCCACATGCTGCAGCTCCTCAGGGTCGCTACGCCGCGTACTGTCACGAGCAGAGGTGGAACCTTGTCCCTGCATATGTAGTTGCGCTCTCCCCTACATCCAATACAAACAAAACATTAATCTACATTTATCATATCCATATTTACCAATTATCGTTTTCCCACACCCTATTTTCACCCTACCCATCTCAACCACCTAGCCCACATCACTTTTGGACCCTTGTTCCTAATAACTTTGGCCGTGCAGTTCATCTTTACCGACCTCGGTCACCCTTAACCGACATCGGTCACCTGTTTGGTGACCGATACCGATTCACTCCTTACAACCCCGGTCACCCCTTAATGCATTGGTCACTGTTTGGTGACCGATACGGTCGTTCACCCTTTATGTTGGCCAAACTTGACCGACGTCGGTCACTATCATGTAAAACCCACGATTTTCCAAAACCCCCTTTTCTAAAAACCTTCCCCTTGCCCCTTTACCCACCTACAATGACCTAAACTACCCTTGGACCTCCACCCACCCCCTATCCTATTTATTACCCTCCCCATTCATCTTTTTACCCACTATTCCCCCATTCCCAAATTTAATCCATCCCCACCCACAAAAAAACAAAACAAAACAAACCACCACTACAATAAACAATTTCCTAATCCCCTACTCTATCTACTCAAATACACGTAGAGTAGGGTGCTTACCTCTCGCCGCACTTGTCGCCATCGCAATGACATGTCTGGCCACTACCGGTGGCCCGCCTTTGATCCCTCTCGGCCTCCGCTATCACCAAATCACTACTGCAACCTCTACCCAATCAAATCCCTGCACATTGATCCTATGGACCCGATTCTCACCAACCGATCACCTGTCGTTCACACCGCCAACTCAATGCTCTGTTCCATCTAAGCACTTTTCTCTCTTTCTCTCTCTTTTGTTGTTTTCTCGATTAGCTAAAAGACAAATGAATAACAAAAATGTGGATTTTTTTGTTTTTATAACAAACATGACCTAATCGACGTCTGTTACCCTTGATTGGCATCGATTGCGTGCCCTAGCTTACCGTCATTGGTTGACCTATCTTGACGTCGGTTATCCATGACCGGCATAGGTCATCACTCACTGCACATTGCCCTAAATTTTAGCCTTTTACCCTACCCCTACCTATTTTTTTTCCTCACCCAACCTTCACCCTGATCATTTACCCCACCCCACCTTTACCCAAACCATTTACCTCACCTTCCCGACCTCATCATTTACTACCTCCCTTTGTCCTCCTTTGGGGACTCATTATTTTACCCCTACCTTGGCCTTACCCATGCCGTGACCTAGATATTTGGACCCTGTACCATCGCTAGTGACCTTTGACCTCATGTGTTCGCTATACCTTATGGCATTGTTACCTGTGTTGTTGACCTAATGACCTTACCTAGCCTATTGCCGTGACCATTTATCCTGACCCTACCTTTGGTGTACCGGAACATACCTAAACGTTCCTACACCTAACCTACATTGTGCTTCTTGACCATATCCTATACCTTGGATACCGGAATCACTTCAACCTCGTTTGGATAAACCTATCGACCTTAGACAATGTAGAGTTTGCCTACTCTTCAACCTGGTAGCATGTTGCAGTTTATACGTGTGCGTACGTTTGACTATTGCTACCTTTGACCCTGACCCATTACCTAGATTTCCGCATAGACCTATAGGACCACCACACCTTCCCCTTTCTCACATTTACCATTTTATCAAACCACTCACCGATTCTACCGTCGGCCTCATCAGTTCCTGGTTTGAGGGGGATCACCTTCACCCACACATGGGGCAACCACATCTTATTTTTGTTAGCGTCGCTTACCAATACAAGCTACACAACAAAAAGGGGCAAAATGTAGACACTAGAATTAGGTCACACCCCCTTTTGGTCCTTGAAAAATAAACACCCTTCATCACATTCACCTAGCCATGGCCCCTTCATCTCACTAGTATTAATTTAATTAATTCATTATCCTCACCATATTTAATATTTAAATATATTAATTTAGATAATATCCACACATACACCTCACCTAGACACCTCATCAAGCCAACTCACCCTAAGACCTATTCTTAATAAGTTACCATAACTAACTAAGACTTATCAAAACCCTAAAAATGCCTACATTCTCTCTAACCACATTCCCGCATGCTTATAAGAAGCTTCGGTTTAATCCGCGGGTTAATGACACGAGATCTGAGAAAATCAAGAGGATCTCCCTAGTTTAGTAAACCTAGGAAATCCCACCTTGACCGACACCGGTCACCCCTAACCATCGCCGATTAGCTAGGAACCACCGCTGCTCGGTTACCCTTTTAACCCCTTAAACAACCTGATTTTCAAGGTTGATAAAGATTGGAAAAGGTGGGTGAACATTAGCACATCCCTGAGAGATATCACATCTTCTGAGATCGAATTCCAAAGTGAGAACATGCATGCAAGGAGGAGATCAAGCATTTTCTCTTACACATCCATCCAACACTCACTCCAACACTGATTTGATCCAACCAAGCAAAAGGAATGCCCATGCAGCCCATGCAGAAGCTCTCCTATGATTGGTGATCACCTGTAGTCTTCAACCTCTTACCAAGCACTTCCATCCCTCACTCACAGGCATCAAGACCAGAATCCAAGTAAGTAAAACGTTATACTTCTCTGGTTCATTTCATTTCGTTATTATATTATCACCTATTGTTTACCTAGCCACCCATTGACCTCCTTCAACACTCCCCCTCCATATACCCATTAAAACCTCACTAAATCCCACCCAAGCTACCAAATACCTCATTCCAACCAACCAAAGTCCTTTGTGTAATCACAAAGGAGACCCAAAACTCATTATGTGGCATTCCTATTCTTCCACAATAACTGGCACTAGTTACACCCAACCACCATCTGTCACCCTTAACCGACATCAGTTTTTGTATTTGCCCATACGACCCAGGCAAAGTGACTCTATCCACCTAATTCTACATCACCCTCATTCACCTGTGATCGCCTGAGACCTCGCTGTCGGACTGTAGAGATCAGAACCGGTTATTTGACCTTTAGATCCTACTCTAACCTAGCCTTTGTTAGATTAGATCTTTCGATTGTGTTTTAAGTGAGATACCTAAATCATTTTGAATTACAATAGGATTTACTTCATTTCTCGCATTAAATTGTTTAAAATAAGGTGGGTGACGATGTCGTCTAGGAAGTATCACACTTCCCGGATCTAGCACATGCTAGGTCAGTTCACTGCACATATTGTTTAACTCTTTCTGGTGGTCTTGCTTTCTATTACATGTAGTTCCTCCTAGCCAAAAGGAAGCTCTCATAATCAACTATGGATTCGGAAGTCATATGTGCGCAACAACCCATCAACCAACATTTGAACAGGTATTCCTCCTATGCTCGTTATCCTATCTGCATTTCATCAATACTTCAAAGAAACGTCTAAGAATCAAGTGAAACACTAATAATCCTTAATATGCATTTTCTATAATTGATAATTTCAGGTCATCAAACTTCTCTACCTTGTATTTGTTTTCTTTTGTCATTGATGTAGCTCCCAATCAATCGAGAATACCCTTTGTGAGTAAATCTGTCAACACATAAAACCCTCAAACAAAGCTCTGATACCAGTTGTTGGGGTTAGCATAAGGTTGTATAGATAATATATCAGATCTAAGCATACATGTAATAAAAGCAGATATTCTACCAAAAGAAATATACAAAATAAGAGATATAAATCAACACCAGATTTAACGTGGTTCACCCAGTGTGGGCTACATGTACCAAGAAACAATACAATCTATTATCCAAAGCTTTCAGAAGATATACAATGAATATTTACAATCTTCCACACCTCTCAAATGTAAAGTACTTTCTTTCTCTCAAGCTTTTCCTTCTCCAAGAATAATCTCTCTCACAATAATCATTAACACACACTTATAAACCCTAATTTTCATGCTTATATAGGTATATACAAACTTAGGGCACTTAGCCATGCAATTACAATCAATAGATCGCTTTAATGCTAAAATTATATCTAATTCTTGTGAGTTAAATAAAACACCCACGCAAGTAATCGACATCGGTTAGCCCTAACCGATGTCGGTTCCTCCTTTCCTGACCGATGTTGGTCATAGGTGACCGATGTCGGTCCCTCCATAATCGATGTCGATTATTGTGCTTTCGTGCAAGTTCAATATAACATGCTAATCTGAATTAATTGAGCTCCACAACTCAACAAGAGTAACCCCAACAAAGCAGAGAGGTGACATGTCATATCTTGGATTATGGGCCATGACAAACAACAAATGTGGGATTGATTTTATCATTAAATGTGGATTTAGAGATTTGTAGAAGCAATTCAAGGATGCATTGAAAAGGCATGTCTTACTTGGGTAGTAAGGCATGTATTTAGAGGAAATTTAATAGAATGTTTTTGGATTTTTCAAAACCACAAAGGAGGATAAGGGAAGATCGAGTAAGTAGACATACCCATCCCGTAACCATTTTTTTCTTTGCATTAACTATGGGGAATTAATTGCTTTCATAGGAGAAAGTACCCAAATAAATAAATAAATAAATGTGGAGTGTTATTAGGTTCTAAGTCATCCTATCGATGGCAATGATGTTGTGGAGGTGTCGATATTGGTACTAGGAGTGTTATATGTAGTAAGCATTTAATAGTGGTCAAAATAACATGACAAACCTCCCACTCTGGTCGTTCATTTTGAACAAGCACGAGTCACCTCTTAATGAGGAGTTTTCATCTCTTTTGTCTCTGCTAAGAAGTTACGAAGAACATGCTAGTTTTTAAAGAATGAGAATATGATTCAAACCCCCAACCACGTCTACGTTTAAGAGTCGTCAAGCAATTCCAAAATGCACTAAAGAAGCATATTCAATATGGGTAATGAGGCATGTATTGAGAGGTACTTGTAGAGTATGTTAAGACTACCACTTACACATTGTAGCCTCACCCATATTGGCACAAGGACTATGATATTTTGGGGTTTACATGTTATTATGG
Source organism: Taxus wallichiana var. yunnanensis (assembly GCA_018340775.1). Taxonomy (NCBI): domain Eukaryota; kingdom Viridiplantae; phylum Streptophyta; class Pinopsida; order Cupressales; family Taxaceae; genus Taxus; species Taxus wallichiana. Next base: position 683,606,617 of record CM031242.1, on the reverse strand, counting down.
CCCAGCTAACTAACCAATATGGAATCTGATTGTTTTGGAATGTAAATTGTTATAGTCGTAGAAGCAATTCCAAGATGCATGAAGAGGCATGTTTTAGTCTTTCATATGGGGAATTTATTGATATAGTATGAGATAATAACCCCAAAAAGTAGATTTTGAGTGTTATTTTATGATTCTCGATTCATCTTGCAGCCTTTAGGGAAGTGCACTTGTTGCCAGGATACAACCATACCATTCAAATATCTCAATTTTAGGACATAAAAACATACAAACTTATAAATCACTGCCAAAATTATTTCTAACTCCATTTCCTTTGATCACAACAATATACCGGATATATTATCCCTTGCTTAATATCTTAAAGCCTCGTCAAGAACATCGTTTTATGCATATCTTGCAACCATAACAATCTGTTAAACCATATTATTTTTGGGTGTTTTTCCAAATAGTTTTCATACCTTATATACCCTTGCACATGTTATATACACATCTATTACAACATTTACAACTTCAACATGTGACAAAAATTCCCTTTCTATTATAATTTGATGTATGCCCATACAATGCTCTAAATCTTCTATTTTGACACGGGATCATAGTATTGTAAAAGGTTGTGGATTCTATATTTATACCCTCTAATTACATGTGCTTCAAAGTTTCCAATGCCTTTTCAACAAACCCATTTTGTGCATACCCTACCATCATAGCAATCCATGAGACCACATTTCATTGAGGCATTTTGTCAAATAGTTCTCATGCCTTTTGTATTAAAATCATTACATTCTATGAGATGACATCTCTCTAAGGCATTTTTTCAAACAAATCACATGTCTTGTATATACTTCCGCATTTTTCCTTCAAATCAACCAAGGAACTTACAACTACAAGATCTAAAAAAATAGTTTCTATTATGCATTGATGGAGGTCCACGCCTTATTCTAAATCATATGTATGTAGTAGATAAAATGTGTAACACATCCTTCAATTGCACTTCTTTACATAATGATGTGTGATTAAGATTGGTTGTGGGTGGCTTTAGAATTTTATATGATTATAATCATGGTGGTAGTAGTTGTGTTCTCTCCCCATGAATTGTTTGGACTAATACATGCCCAATCTAGAAGCATACACAATAGAGATAATGCTCATAACCCCTAGCCAAATCGCATATGTTTTTTTCTCATAGCCAACCAACTATCAACAAAATGTAGTCACTAAATCACCTACTTTGATTCAATATTTAGTTTCCTCATTATGCTATTCATATGGTTCTTAAGTGAAAAGATCAATAATCAACCCATGTCTTTAGCCATTTTCATATTGCTTGTTGTCATAATTTTGATCTAACACCTACACTCACCCAGTCTGTATTGTCATTTTGCATCTTTCCTATCTTTAAGCTGGGGTGCCCGAGGTGCCTTTGTCCCCTATGGGACACCCCTGTTCCTCTTTGTACTTTACTTTCATCTTTTGGGCACTTTCTAGCCATTTGAGCTTTCCATATTTTTAGTGGTAAGCCTTTTTAGGTTAATTACAAAATTAGAACAAGAGAACCATATAAATATAAAGTTAAGTGAGCATAATGAGGGACCAAGCACTAAGAATCTACTATCATCATCTAGAGTTGCATCCATCAAGGCACCTAAAGCTACATTTAGATCCATCTAGCTCCATCACAAGGCACACAAGGTTGGTTCATTTGCATCACACTTCATAGAAGGGGAGTTTATTGTTTCCATGCACACATTTACTACATTCTACATCTAGTTATTTGCTTGCTACTTCACAAAGTATGGGCACAAGAGCAACCTAGAGCACGATTGACACACACACACACACACACACACTTATAACTACATTTGAGTCTAAGATGTAGCGCAACACTTAGTAAGTCCACCATTGTGGTTGTTGAGACAGTCGACCCATTCATATGCATCTTTTTTTTTTAGGGTTTTGATGTTTTATCTAGGGTTTTGCAGGTGATTCTTTATTACGGGTCTTACACCGACATCTAATGCGCTTCAACAACATATACATGACTAAAGGTGAATACCTAGCGACAACTTAGAGGAGGTTTTAGGCCATTTTCACTTACCAGGCACCTAGATCTCAAACTATGATGCCCACTAGCACTCTCTGTCCCCTTCTAGGCATCCCGGTCCAGTCAAAGAGCCCATATTTGTACTTTCTCGGGCTTATGTGTGATTATTTCCTCCTCCTGTTTACTGGTTCACCTTTGCGACATAGTCCAAGACCTTTGTTGAATCGCCTAAGGATTTATTAACCCTCTCTTGCACATTAGGGTTTCACATTTCTATTTACTTAACTGCTTGGGTCATTTTGTTTATTTATTTAGTTGTTATTTACTCATTTGCATAACATTAGATTAGGCTAGAATATTACATTTTAGTTTAATTGTTTTGGTGAACCCGTCCGATCAAACCCTTCCTTCTCTACTCAATCATCTTATCCTTCTTTCACACCAACTAAAGTCTCGGTATAATCACTACGGTTGTTGATTTCATGTAAGTACATACTCAACATCCTCCTCACTTTGTTACACCTAGGGTGACTCATCCATCAATGTAGTTACTAATCACCACACTCTTCCTCCGATAGCTCCACCTATTCCAATTCCTCCACCTATCACTTTGTTGGATCCTCTTATTTCCTCTAAGGGTTATGACATCATTAAACAACTTAAAAATACACCCATGAAGATTTCTCTTTATGGATTATTGTGTAATGCGCTTTGATTGTCGTAATACACTAGAAGCATCCCTTCATGTTATCCATATAAAAGTCATAATTCGCGGTATCCTTTACACATCTCATACAATCTCTCAGAAATCTGCCACATGTTATATATTTCACTAATGAGGATTTATCACCTTTGGCTAAAAGCAATCCATGTGCACCCTTGCTCATTATCGCTATCATTAACACCACCGCATCAAGTGATTACTTATTGTTAATGAGTCACCGTTAATCTATGTACTCATTCTATTTTAAAACAATTGGGTATTAACGATAATCTGATTTCTAAGAATTATACTCTCATTCGAGGTTATGATTCTACCACTCGCACATGTCAGGGAATATCTCATTACATATTCAGGTTGGGACTAAGACCATTCTCACTGATTTTTATGTTGTAGATGCTTCATTTCAATTTAATATATTATTAGGAAAACCTAGGATTCACGTAATGCAAGCGAGTCCTAGCTATTGTCCACCAATGTGTCAAGTTCTTACATGATGGCTATGAACACACTATTATTGCAAATCTTTGAGCCATTCAAAGATTGGCGTATAGACCCCATTACCGCTATGCCTTGACACATATGACATTGGTTAGTCTAGTGCTTCGTAGCCTTCTTGACCACTCAAGTGCTCCGACTATTTCTACTCACACTACAACAATCATCTCACCTCCTATACCCACTCCAAAGAAGCATGTCTTCCCCACCTATCGAGACACCTTCCACTCCTCCACCTAGTGTAGCTCCTAGCAATATACTTGATAGAGCCATATAACATGATAATGCTCACATATATGATTCGAGGACTCGATGATGAAGTTGATCTTTGTCAAACCGAGTGATGAAGCATTAGGACAACTAAATTTCACACCTATTGACATAAATGACTCTTACTTCGAAGACACATTTGTGGCTGATGTCCCAGTGAATATAAGTTTAAGACCCCTCCTTCTACCAATGTTTTGATAATTTATCTCGGGATGCACATTACAATCTTTGAGGCTATTCCATCTCCTACCACCAGTCTACATCTCCGCCATCACCTTTCACATGCACACTACTCATCAACAACTCCTTTTGGCATAGCATTTTGATTGATTGTACTTGCTCGAGATACTATTTACACACTTAAAGGCTTAACTAGACTTAGTTTGACACTTAATGATATCTTACCACCAATTCACTCACCTCATCTTTATCATGGTTATTATCACATTACAGTTGTTTATGGCCTTCATGTGTTTCATTTGACAATCTTTGTTGCAAGATCCCCTTGCACTTCTCCACTCACACTTTGGAAATCTTGGCTTAACTATATGTGACATTGTAGATATCAATCACACTTCTCTTAAATTTCCTATGCCATTCGATAATGTATCCATCGACAATGATTCATCTCCCGCTTATGCTCTGAATATTTCTCGTTGGTATGCACATGATTGTCCACTAGCCCTTTTCATTGATTGAATAATATGTAATGAGTATCTACAAACTATGTCACAATGGATCTTTGTATGATCCACCTCATTCTATTGCTTATCACGTCTCCAATGCCGCTCCAATTAGTTTCAATCATGACAGTGATGATCTTTTAAATAGTGTCACATGATCATCTTTACCACTACACACTTGGGGGCATAACATCTATACACTCCCTCCTTTTTTCTCATCAAAGCATCTTCATCATATTAAAAACTAGCACATTTTCAATCCTCACTTACACATACTCATCTCGCATGTTAACATCATCATTACCCGATGACACACTCTTGTGCTTCAGTTCACACTTGATTGTTGAGGGAATTTTACACACATGAACCCCACACACTTTGCACAATAGTTATTACAAATTAGGCATCGTATATCATCACATGATCCTACATTATCTACATATTACACACTCCATCATAGGTTATAGGCATTGCGAGTCTTCATACATCCTACACTTTACATCTTACATCTTGTCTTACATACATCATACACATACTACTCACGACTCACCCACTACACCATAACTATCACATGTTGTACCTTTCTCACAATATTTAATATCTAATTACCTTAATTTCTACCCCACCACCTCACCTAGACACCTCATCTAACCACCTCACCCTAGACCTATTCTTGGCATGTTTCCATAACCAACAATAACTAAGTCTTACTTGCCTTAATGAGCTAAGATTTGGTCTAACCCTAAAATCAATCCCTAAAATCTCTCTAACCACATTCCCGCTCATTAGAAGGGAAGTTTTCCATTCTAATTGTGAGAATAAACTAACTGGGCCTAAGAAATTAGAAAGATCTGCCCATTTTAGTAAACCTAGGGAATCCCACCTTAACCGATGTCGGTCACCCCTAAACCGACACCGTCAACCGGAACCATCGTGGTTACCATTTATTCACCTAAACAACCTTTTTTTGGGTTGGCACATTTTGAGAGCAAGGAAAGGAGATCAGAGCTGCATGCAAGTGAAACCAACATCCTTTCATGCATCCAGACACATCTAAGAGCCATCACCAGGATAGATTTTGGAAGCATTGCACTCACACGGAATCATTCTGGGAGCCACTGCTATGATATCCAACACTATTCTTCTGATCAACAACCACCTCCATTCAACCATCTAAATCTACATCACAAGTAAGTACATCTCTACCAACATTGTCTATTTCAGCATAGTTAACTTTTTTCATTCTTGTCATTAGTTTATACTTTGCATGTTCATTCCTCCATTGCTTAATAGCTTGTAATCTCACCATTTCCTTACCCACACCACCAAATCACCATTTCGACCTAATATCCATTTTTGAGTATACCTGAGATCTCCACAGACCTTCTCATCCACTCTCCCAACCTCATTTGACCTCAGATCAGCCCCTTGCCATTTGATCTATTTGAGTTTCTTTTACCTCGACCATACCGACGCCGGTTATCCACAAACCATCATCGGTTCTACCTAAACCGGCATCGGTCATACCCGACCGATGTCGGTCTCTATGTTTTACACCTTGACCAAGAACAAACCCAACAATCATCTCACCAATTGACCTAAACAACCTAGAATCTGACCCTGACTAGTTCCAACACCCTGACAACTACCTACCTTTCTGATCTAACCATAGCCTAGCCTATTATGTTAAGATTTTCTTATTGTACTTGAATGAGATACCTAAATCATATCAACTATAGTAGGAATTTACTTATTTCTCGCATTAATTTGTTTTAAACAGTGGATTGACAACCATCTAGGAAGTATCACACTTCCCGGAACTAGCATACGCTAGGTAGTCCACTGTCATATATCATTTAACTATCTTTTTGTGGTCTTGTTTTCTATTACAGGTAGTTCCTCCTAGCCAAAAGGAAGCTCTCACAATCAGCATTGGATCAAGAAGTCAGAACATGTGCAACAACCATCAACCAACCAACATTTAATAGGTATTCCTCCTTGGCCCTTACCCTTATCTGTTTCATCATTTTGAAAATGTAAAGAAAATGGTGAAACATTTTGGCACACCCGGTGGGACCCATCAAGGGTTCTTTTTGCATTTATTCATTCCTAGGTGAAAGTTGTGTGTTTGTTTCCCTTCAAAAGCTTCCACATTAATTTTCTTCTTTGGAATCATTCTCCTTCTTTCTATTGTCTAAAAATAATCGTATTTTTGGTGCTTTAAAAAGAACACATCTTCCTTTCTTTTGCATTGCATTAGTGAAAGAGCATCCCTCTTCCTATTCATCACTTGCTACATCAAATATCACACTTTGATTTGGGTTTAAAACACTTGCATTGCATTCTGATTTGTTGCATTATTAGCTCACATTAAAACTGAGGGCAACCTATATGCTGGAAGTCATGCCCAACTGATGGTTGACACAAAGAATCGTAGAAAGCACATTTTCTCTCTCTCTCTGTGTCTTACCAAACTTGCACAAAATCAAAATATACACATCTTTCTTAAACAACATCTTACCAGGAACATATGTTAGTGATCACATGATCCGATTGGTAGGTACTCCCCAGCTCGTTGCCTCTGTCGAGTCATCATCTCAGAGGATGGCCCCCCCCACCATAACATACCTGAAACCTCTCCTTTTAGATATCCTTCTTCGTAGGATGCCTTCCTAACCAAAAATTATGTTCTAAATACACACAATCAGTCCTAAATAGCATAAGCTAAACAAACATAAGAAAATCACTGTTAGGATCGTGCTTTTTCTTAGCATTCTTCTTGACTTGTGTTTTGAGGTGTGAGACTACAAATCTCCATTTTTTTCTTCCTTGCACACTCCACCATCGTAGTTGGAGTATTCTAACTTTTTTTGAGTGTGTCAAGGCCCCATCTCCTCATTCTAGGTTTTGAGTTTGATTCTTCACTTAATTTAATTCACAAAACCAATTTTCTTCATTTCTTTCTAATTTCACAGTCACCGACGTCGGTCCAATGACCATCGTCCGGTTCACATCTGACCATCATCGGTTAAACCCTAACTAGTGTCGGCTTCTAGATTTCTAGTTACTTTACCTAGAATAGCCTTCATCACTATTTTTGTTCTATTTTGGCCCTCAAGGCATCATCATATTTCTCCCCTGTTGATACCTACTATCATACATAGTTTTCACAAGTACACATCCAACATTCCTATTTCATTCTTTGAGATTGGTTTCTTCCACAATGATCGTATCGGTTTCAGAAACCATCATCGGTGTTCCTCAACCATCACCATCATCCTAACCATCATCATCGTTTTCTCAAATCATCATCATCGGTCAACCCACCATCATCGGTTTTTCAACTCACCATCATCACTTCATTCTTGATGTTTGATTTTTCAAAATCTAGACATTGACCAGATTCACCTCCTGGACCCCATTATTCTCTATTTCTACTATTTTTTTGTGTCATCTATAAATAGTCTTTACCAGTCAGCACTTGTTCACATGGTGCTGACTCTGCAGACTAATGCCCTCATATTCCATGCTAGTCATCAACCACTCCCACCTAGTCCCTCACCACCTTCCATCCTATCACCCATGGATCCAACCTTACCTACCACCATTGTTGCAGTGATGAAGAGTTTTGCATGACTCCTTGATCAGAATCCCGTGGCCTTATAGTTCTACCTTTCCCACTCTTCCACCCGAGACTCCTCAAGTCAGTTGATATATGACATGCCTGTATCCATCTCTCCTACCCTTATTCCTACTACTGCATCAGCCCCTAATAATGTGGCGTTACCCTCACCTGCTTCACCCCTGGTAGTTTCACAAGCTAGGACCCATACCCACCATGACCACTGCATCTGTAGTTTCACTCACACTGTCGTATATGTTGTCCCCTCATCGACCACCAGACCATAGCACAATCCACACCCATTGTCTCACAAATACCCATTACAACACAACCACCCGTGGTGTCGGTGACCCTACTCCATTCCAAAATCTCATCCTCTCCATCCCACAAACACTACCCCCAATCGCTACTACCAGAGTCACGATGACCATCCCACCTACATACACCTACTATCAACAACCCCCTATCTCATCTATCACCCATTCTGGATATGTGCCTTCTATGTCGGTTCCTTATTCTCAACCTCCCTATCAAGTTCAATATCACCCCCTTATGCCACAGGAGGTGTCCCTCCATCACAACCTACCAATGACCTCATCAAGTTGATGATGGAAAAGATGCAGACACTAGAAGCATCAATTTTTGGCTCACGCAATTCCCTCACCTATGATGAAATTTGTAATGAGCCTATTCACCCATCCATTCCTATTCGACCATACCCCATACATTGGGAAATGCCAAAATTCAACCACTTCAATAGTAAAGAAGATCCACAACAACATTTGTGGTCCTTTAAACATGGGTGTTACCTGATTTCCCATGATGACGCTTTACTTTTGAGGACTTTCCCAATGTCCCTGATAGGACCTGCATTGGACTGGTATAATGGGCTACCAAGACACTCCATTTACTCATTTAATCAAGTAGCCCAAGCCTTCTTAGATCACTTCTCATCAACATTGTTAAGAAGGTTACCATGAATGATCTTTATTCCACATGACATAGATGATGATGAGTCTATCGCTGACTTTGTCACTCGCTGGCGCAACCTCATTAACCAACTCACATTCCAATTACCTCAAACTGAGCTTATAGAACTATTTACTTGGGCATGTGCTAGACACATCTCACCAACCCTGCAGTAAAACTTTTCACACTTTTGATGAGGCATTCACCATGGCACGGAAAATTGGAAATTCATGCTATCAAAGAAAAGAAGATTCAACTTGTAACAAGAACATCGTGTTCAAATCAAATGATGCTTCTTCATCTTCAAAACCCCAAAACAACTATTCAAACCCAAAGGGTCTGCTAATGCCATAGTTCTCAAAGCTGGTCCCCTCATCAATCAAACCCAACCAAACCCCTTCTAATCTCTCTCCTGTCCAAGCTTTCCAGTTCAGATGAGAACAATGAAAGTACACTTCCATAGGAGAATCTTATTCTTCTATTTTGGAAAAGCTTGTTAAGGCTGGTGCCATTACCCTTCCACCTATAAAACCACATACTAGTTTTGACCCTGAGTGACCCATGCCCTCATGGTATAAGGAACATGACTTTTTGCAACTATCATCGTGTCAAAGGTCATATAATAATTGCATCACCTTCAAGAATATTGTCCAAGAAATGTTAGACAATGGAGATCTAGTCTTGGATAGCCCAAATGCACCCACTAACCAAAACCTACATATCTTCAAGAAGCCATTCCCTAATCATGCCCCATCTTCCAACCAAGTTGGTGATACTCAAATAATGATAGAAATGTCTCGCGAGGTCCATGCTATTTTCAATGACATACCAGTTGCTTCCCAATTGCCTCATGTTCCTTCCATAGATGAAATCTTAGCCCGAGCTCCCCTACCTACACAAGAATCTATTTCATCTACTCCTCCACCCACAGAGAACCCCCTTCATTTTCTTCTTCACCCGTGGAAGAGCCTATAATTAGCATGCCACCTTTGACCCCTCAAAATTCCGAGCAATTGTTAGTGGCACCTCTCCTACTCATAGAAGATGCAGGTCCACCACCTACACCAACACAAGGAGAGTCCACTTTGGCTGGCCCATCCTCTCCTCTACCCATGGAGGATACTATAGAAGTACCACTACTTGTAGATGACCATTCACCATCAGACCTTCAAGATCCCGTTGATCTACTTTGGCTCTCTTACCCACAGAGTCCGAGGCTAGCCATTTCCCGTATCTCAAACACATTTTATGGGGATTGCCACTCGATCCACGTCATACCCCCACTATACGTACAAGTACCATTCTCATGCTTGGCTGATCACCTAGACTATGTCGATAGAGCCTTACTTTGGGGATGCCTTCTACTTCTTGTTTCAACACAAATGCAAGTTGTCACCCCACTGACACCTCCACTATCTATCCAAAAGTGTTTTGAGTGAAACCAAACCAAACACAATCACAACTATTGCAATACCTTCCATGACACCACCCCTGGCCCAACTCACACCTCTACCCATAACCCAACATACACCTACACCCAAACACCTACCCTTTGCCTATATCACCACCCTTACCTAAACCTATCACTACCTTAGGGGTCATACCAATAGCTAGCCTTACTCACCCACCCATCAAATTAGATTTAGCTACATCTTCCAAAACTAACACCAAACTTAACCAGCCCCTAAAATGAAGATCCAATCTCCTAAATCTCATACCCCAACCTCACCTACCATGCCCTTATCACCTTCACCCCTTCCATCCATCCTAGGACCTCACCCCTCGACCCTGGCCAAAAAACCCCATCCACCAAAAACCAAGAACGCAACAACCCATTTCCCCATCACAGACCTCTAATATACCCAAGTGACCCACACAACCTCCACCCTCACCTATAACCTTCTTACCACCCATACCTCCAATACCATCAATAACTTCTTCACTACCCATGACATTTTCTTCTCTTTCACTCATGCCTCCTGCCCAACCCACACCACCTACCTCCACAACACCTCGGTTACCCCCGTGGGTAACCCACCCTCTTCCACCATCAGCTTTTCCCTCCACATCTCATACACCCATATCACCTTTACCCAAAAAGATGCAACCTAAAGCTAAAAATGCTACCCTCCAATAAGGTAGTTAAACCAACCAAACCTTCCATTTCTAGTTCATCTACCATGCCCCTACCCAAGTAGATATGACCAACACCTAAGACCACACCACACACCAAACTAGTAGCCCAACCTACTCCCCTCTTGTAAAACCTCTTCCTCCACAATCAGCCATACCTATACCCAAACCCACATTCACCTCCCATTGTGATCCACTAGTAGGGATCCTATGCCAAAATCTTAACCAATCTCCTCAAAACTTTGTCATCACATTACCACCTCTTAGACCTTACGACCCACTCAAACCCAAACCAAAAGGGTTTGATGAAACCAAAATTTTTTGCCTACCATCGTGTGTCAGACATGATGTAGAGAACTATAAGGCTTTAAAAACCACTCTTGTCCAATTGTGTCCTCCCGAAGAAAACTTTGATGATGATGATCTTCTTGATGAGGACCCCATTTCACCTTCACCAATTTCCACAGATCTCTCCCATCACCTACTCAGTGACCAAGATCTCCACCCCCACAACTCTTTGATCCATCCCCGAGATTGAAATTAACATGGTTCACATAAGAGAGTTGGCCAAACCACCACCCAAATGCCAATGTGCCCTACTCATTTCACAAGGATCATATCCACCACTAGGGTTTTTTCCCTCATGCCGCTATACCTTCCATGACACACCCTCTTCATCCACCTCCCCTCAAGATTAACATGATCAACATTGCCACCCGTGCTCAAAAAGACAAGGGAAAGGAGAAAGAAAGTGGCCCATCAACCAACCCTGTACCCAATATACCATCCACACCCACACCCAAAGTCATCATTCGAGGTCCTGCATATCCCATTTCCGATGGGGTCACACATCACACAATGCTAAAACAACTACACCAATCCCCCTCAAAATGTCTTTATATGACCTCATCCAAACCTCAGAGTCACATCATCAAGCCCTCATGGAGGTCCTTCAATCTATCAAAGTCTTACCAAATGACCCCACACCATGGCCTCCATCATTACCCCTCACCACGTAGCCTCTCTCACTAGGTCTTCACCTTCCTCTACACCTCCACCCACTCGCCAAGTGGCCGCCCTCAACTTTTCAGATGAAGAGATCACTCCCTTCCTAGTCCGATGACCCCAACCCCGCTCTCTTTTCATCTTTGTCTTTATCGATAATATATGCATATATGACATGTTATGATCGATGGTGGTGCTAGCATTAACATCATCTCCTCCCATGCATATGACCAAATGCAAATACCTACCAATTACATGCATGGTAACCCCATTATGTTGCATTCCTTCAATGATGCCATGACCTCTACCTAGGTACCATTGTTCTCCATGTCCGCGTAGGTCCCCGCACCATCCCAAAACTTTTCTATGTCCTAGAAGGGGAGTTCTAGTATAACTTGCTGCTTGGCCGACCTTGGATCCATGCTATGGGTTGTGTCCCTTCGACGTTACATCGATGCCTCAAATTTGAACACGAGGGACATAATTACACCATCCCTGCCAACCCCTCACCTTTCAAGACCTGTAACATGCTATATCGACCCAATGATGTGCTTGTACCGGTCAAGGCATCCGCCACCACAACCACTTCACCTTCACCCATGAGCCCATCCACAAAAATTACCACTACTTCTGCTACATCTAACCTTGTTATCCCCACTGCAGTTGTAGCCTCTACCACCTGTGCACCCCTTCATCTAGTGAACCATCCATACCCGCTACCCACATACCAACTACTGATCCCTTAGAAGGTGTTTTTCAATGCCTCACTCTGGGGGAATACCACCTATACAATATCGATACCTTCCTCACCCCACAAGAGTATGGGAATCTGCGTCAACACCCCTAGTTATGACATTCACATGGTGACATTTTCCCTTATGGCCCTCCCCACCTTCGCACCAACCTAACGTATGGGGGACTTGATATGGCCACCTATAAACCCGAACCTCCATCCCAAACCCAACCATTTTCATCCGACCTACACTCCCTCACTAACCACCATTTCACACACTTTCCTCCACCGGTGTGCATGGAAAGGATTTGGCTTTTTTTTATGAACAAGGCCACCACACTGTCATCTCTGTACCTCTCATAAACACAATGACCATAGTGGCATTGGTTTTGATGCTCCATCCTCTAAGAAGGTTTCATCGACCTTATCCAGGATGAGAAATCTTCCCCTCTCATTCACCCACATTACCATCTTCACCCATGGAGTCCATAGATCCTGAATCTATACCTCCTAACTTTTTTTTCATAAACACCATTTCCCTGGGACCATTGACCTATCAACATGATGGTGAGGCTCCCTCTTCTCTCCCATTCTTGTATCTTGACATGATCGATGATGATACACCTTCAATTAACATCATTCAATGTCAGGATGATGAGTCCATCCTCACCTACCTTGGTGTAGAAGACTCTTATATTCATCGGTCATTACCCTCTGAGATGCAAACCATGTTGAATGAATCAACCATCAAAATCAACATTAATACTCAAGATGACCCACACATTCTAAAGATCGCCAATCCTTAGATGCTACTGAACAGAAGCCTTCACCTCTTTCCTTGGGACCATAGCAACGCATTTTCTTGGTCCTATGCCGATATGCCCAGTATTGACCCAAAAATCATGGTTCACAATATCGTAACCATTCCTGATGCCAAACCCATCAAACAAAAGCTGCTAGAAAATGCATCCTCGCATTGCTCTTCTGGTCAAAGAAGAGCTTCAAGTGCCTTCTCTCTGGTTTCCTTCATTCTACCCATTGATTATCCCCAATGGATTTCTAACATCATTCCTATCATCATGAAAGAGTGATAGGGGACTCCACATTTGCATGGATTTCTGTGACCTCAACCTCACTTGTCCCAAAGATGATTTCCCACTACTAGGCATTGACCAACTAGTTGATCTCACCACTGGCCATGAAATGTTATCACTCATGGATGGTTTCTGGGCTACAATCAAATATTACTAGCCCTGAGGATCAACACAAGACTACCTTCATCACCCCTTGGGGGACTTTTTGCTATCGAGTCATGCCCTTTGGCCTCAAAAATGTTGGTGCTACATATCAATGAGCCATGACTTACATCTTCCATGACATCATGCATCACATATGGAGGATTACGATGATCTCTTTCCAAATCCAAGCATCAAACCAAACACCTTCCCATTCTTAAAGTCATCTTTGACCACCTCATCAAATATTGTGTTCATCTTCAACCAAAAAAGTGCATCTTTGTGGTACTTTCTTGGAAAACTCCTAGGTTTCATCATTTCTTTGCATGGCATAGAAGTTGATCCTACTAAAGTCAAGGCTATTCTTGAAATTCCACCACCCACTAATCTCCATCAACTTCGCAGCCTACAAGGAAAGTTGCAATCAATTCATCATTTTATCTCCCAACTTTCGATCATTGTCAACCATTCCATCATCTTCTCAAGAAAGATGTTTCATTCAAATGGGATGATGAATGCCATAAAGCCTTTCAAAGCCTTGAAACAATACCTCCTTCAACCACCAGTGCTCATTCCTCCTAAGGATGACCAACCCTTCTACCTATATATTTCCACCACTGACCATTCTCTAGGTGCCATGCTCACTCATCACATGATGACCAACACCGAGAGCAAGTGGTTTATTACATAAGCCATACCCTTCTTGACTATGAAACTAGATATACCCACACCAAAAAACTTTTCCTAGCCTTAGTTTTTCATCACCACCAAACTCCGCCATTACCTACTCAACCACAAAACCTTCGTCATTACTAATACTGACCCATTACACTATATGTATGCCAAACCTTATCAAAATCAACGTGCCACATGCATTGGCTTATGCTTCTGGCTGACCTCGACCTCAAATTCATCCATCAAAATTCCATCAAGGGCCAAACTATCACCGACCAATTGGCCGATGCACCTATTTTCGGGAATCAACCCTCTAACTTTGACTTTCCAGACAGAGTCTATAGCTACCTTTCCCTGGATGAACCCACTTACCAAATGACACTCTTCTTCGATGGCTCCAAGTGTCGTGCATGGGGGTGGGGCTGGTGTTATCCTCATTCCACTTGATGGTGAACCTATGCCTTTGTCTTTCAAACTTGATTTTGATTGTACAAACAATATTGTTGAATACGAAGCACTCGTATTGGGTCTCTAGGTTGCTTATGCCTTAGATGTTAAGTCAATCAACATCTTTGGTGATTCTCAGTTGGTCATAAACCAAGTCAATGGTATATACCAAGTTTCATAATGAGATACTTCAAAAGTATAAGCATCACGTGGACATACTTTTGACCACCTTGATCATTATTACACTTCAAACCACCCCACATTCTACCAATAAATTTGTAGATACCATGGCCTGCTTGGCTTCTTAGATACCGCTTCACCCACTGACTCTAAAATATTTGTCACCATACAAAGACTACAATCACCCTCTTATTTACCTCGTGAAGTCTACTCTATCGAACCATTGCTCCTGACCCAAGTGACCTTTGGTATAAGCAATATATAGACTATCTTTCCCTTTCCATTTTACCCACCGATCTCACTCGTAATGGACAACGTGCCTTTCTTAAAAGTGTCTCCCATTATGTCATCATGGGTGGTCTTCTTTACAAATGTGGTTTCAACAACATTCTCTTGCGATGCCTTACAAGTTCTGAAATTCCTTACACCATTAAGGAAGTCCATGATGGAATTTGTGGAGGTCACTTTAGTGGTCTCACTATCGCAAAATGCATTCTTCACCTAGGCTATTATTGGCCAACCCTAAACCATGACTATTGTGATTATGTCAAACACTTGTGTAAAATGCCAACAACATGCTAATCTCCATCACACCCCTAGTCATGCCTTATAGGTCGCGTGAGACCTTTGGCCTTTTTCTCAATGGGGTTTGGATCTTGTCGGTGAGATCAACCCCCATTCTTCACAATGCCACCAATGGATCATAACCACTACTGAATATTACACTAAATGGGTAGAATCCATTCCCCTCATTTCCACCAAAGATGAGAAAATATGTGAATTCATCAACCATCACATCATCTGTCACTTTGGTGTCCCTCACCGCATTATCACGGATAATGGAAAACAATTCAAAAACAAAACCCTACGCAAACTATGTGATGCTTTTGGCATCCAACTTAGTTTCTCATCACCTTATTACCACAAACCAATGGTCAAGCCAAATCAACCAATAAAACCTTGAACAAAATTCTTATGAAGGTAGTCAATGATATTGGGAAGGATTGGCATACACACATTCCTTTTCACCTTGTGGGCTTATCACACTAGTATTCACACTTGACTACTGCCACCCCCTTTTCTCTGGTCTATGGTACTAAGGTTGTCTTACCTCTGAAGTCTAGATTCCATCTCTTCGCATCTCACTACAAGACATGCTCAATGATGATGAATTTTCACCAGATCATTTGGTGCAACTTGAATTATTAGATGAATGTCATCTCATGCTCTTGACCATCTCCAAATCTACCAAAAATGTATCAAATGTGCCTATGAAAATGTGTTCATGAATGAACCTTTTAGGTCGGTGACCTCATCCTGAAGGAAAATCAACATGTAACCAAAGAGGAGAAAAGTAAATGGGGAAAATTTTCTCCTAATTGGCTTGGACCCTATATCATTACCCATGCCTATGGATCAGGTGCTTATCATTTGTCTTCACTCGAAGGTAAACCTAAACCTGAGCCCCTTAATGCCTTGCATCTTCGACCATTTTATTGTTGATATCAAGTCCTATATCACTTTTCTATCAATTGATCACTCATCCCTTGAGTGTTGTTCACCTTCCATAATTACCCATTTTGAGGATCCATGACTAAACAAGAATCATGTGATTACCCGTCACCTTTTAGCCTTGTCTTCAATATGAGTACCACGGCTCTGCTCATAGCATGATTCTCATGGATACTTTTCATCTTCTTCAAGATGGAATCCCATGGTCATTCATCACTCAAAACCACCTCTTTCATAGTTAATCTTTTGTGTACTATGATCTTGTCTTCTAAAACAAGAACCTAATCATCCTCTATAGTCTTGTCCATGACTTAAACATCTAAAAACAAAAAGGGATACAACTCCTTGAGTCAAACTTCCAAAGAAAAAGATGACTCCCTCAAAAGGGACATCTCTTCTTTATATTCTACCACTATCAATAGATTGCTCCCTTGAAGGACAACTATATATAGTCATTACAAAAATATAATAACTATTCAGAAGCTTCCCACATCGATCAACTTCACGAAGACCTCAAGGAGATAATATACCCATCCCATATAGACTTCCCACATCGATCAGTCTATTAAAAAAAAAAAAAAAAAAAAAAAGATGAAATTTTCATCATGGACTTGCCTATTTTGGATTTTGGGTTTCTTGTTCCAAAATACACGTCATCGTACACTAAGTTACGCTAAACCTCCCATTCTCACCCCTTTCCTTTTTTCACCTAAATTCCTCGTTACTCAAGGGACTTGCCACAAATGTGACATTTGTGATCATGTGACTTTTCTTCACCCTTAGAATAGTCCATTATGCAAGGCCTGTAGGGTCTTACATTCATAAGCCCATCTGGGGTATGGTAGACTCATTAGGGTTCTTATCAATTAAGTAACTCTTTTACCATCTCTTACCATTCACCTTCCTCATTACTTATTGATTATCCTATATCAGGACCAGATCCTCGACACCTATGTTTAAAAATCACTCAACCATGCCTACAACCTAAACTCAATCATGCCTATGACCTACATCACCCATGCCACACCTATCAACCCATTCCGCTATTTCACCCATAATCTTCCCTAGCTTATGGGAGAACTACATCAGCCTGAGGTCCCTTTTCACCGGGACTATGTAGGCAAGCACTCGAGGGCATGGGGCCCTTGGAGGTTAGCTCTCACCACTCTCTACCCTAACCAATTCCCTCTGCCCCTTTCCTATTCACATTCTACCCTAGTTAGTTTCCTTTTATATCAATCATTGGAAATTAAACCACACAAACAACAATTGCTTAACATCTTTACCATCATCACTCATACATTCATTTCATCTTGTCTACCATTTCTTTACCATTATCATACATTTTCCTACAAAACATCTTAACATGATCCACATCATCATTAATTACACAAATTAATGAATTAGAAACTCAACCATGCCTAAACCAACCTAAACCAACCAACAACCTAAACTCAATGCCTAAACCTAAACTCAATGCCTAATCAACATGCCATGCATAATCAACCTGACTCCATCCATGCCTAATCAACCTCGACTCAATCCATGCCTACCAACTTGACTCCATCCATGCCTATGACCTGACTCCATCCATGCCTAACAACCGACTCCACCATGCCTATGACCTCGACTCACCATGACCTACATGACTCTATAAGATGCCTAATCCACTTGATTTCATATATATATATATATATAATGAAAATTGAAAAAAACATGTACACCATTCATACTATAAACACCATCATCTATAAATCGGAAAGTCTATATAAAAATACATGTGAACATATATCCCAATAATAATCACAATCATCTCAAAAAAAATCTTAGATACATCCTCACCATCTTGGCACGTAGGCTGGTATATCATCAAAAATCTCAAAACTCTCATGTACATCCTCACTCTCTTCACACGTAGGCCGATATATATAAAAAATAAATAACTATACAAAATAGGAGGTATATATGGCTATCAAGACATCACCCTATTAGATATCCTCCATATCTATCTCACTGTCTCCTCCTCCTCCTCTGCCCCCATATGATGTCCAACTAGCATCTCACCACCCATCATCGGCCCTGGCTAGATCTCTACTGGTACCTCACCTGGGGCTGGCCTCCATGAACTAGTGGCCTCACCCTGACCCTGTCTCGGGGCTCGATGGCCCCCTGTGCTCTCCACACTATGGGTGTACATGACCTGGTCCTCTCACTCGAGGCCTTGTTGTGCTCTATACTCCCCATAGGATAGAAAATCTATCCCTATGGCCATCAAAATATCTTGATAATACCAGACCTCACCTAAGGCATCTCTCAACCTAGCCTATCGGTATTATCTGTGGTGGTGCCATCGGCCTCGGCCCCTGTACCTGTCTCTCGGGACCCTGTCCCATTGGTACCTATAAAGAGGGACCTTGTCCCTATGCCTGTGACTATCCTGAGGGACCCTGTCCCACTCCTCCTCGTATCTGGGCTGAAGAGCCACTAACTGTGCTCGTGCAAAGTGGCTAATGGCCCCGTACAAACCTATAATTTGTACATGTAGGTGGCCACCTATACCCCATCTCCATCTCCACCCTGTGTGGGTACTGTTCCCTATGCTACCTGGGCCTGTAGAGTGGCCACATGTGCCTGTAAAATAACAACATGTGCCTCTGAGCCTATCAACTACCCCTACACTATACCCAACTATGTAATCAGGGTCACCACCTAGCCCCTGTAGGGCATCCCTCTGCACTGTGATGGTGGCTAAATCTAGCTGCTGCCCTGGCCTGGTGGTACTACTCGTAAGTGTGCAGCCCACCACTATCTGTATCTATCTATAACCCCGACATCATCAATCATCTGCGGTCTCTCACCTGCTCCTCCTACCCTTTGGTCAACACTTTTGGTTGTGGTAGAGGTAGAGGCCTCTCCACGTCATCCCTCCTATACTATGGGAAAGGTGGTGTATATATCTGAAGTAGCCCAAACTGCCATCTAACCCTGTCCATGGGTATCATCTCGTGCTCTCCTACACATGCCCCTCTATCCATCTAAGTAGCTATAATCCATCTAACTCAGTGGCCATCTATCTATATGAGGGAAAACCCACATATGGTCTCCAAATGATGTCCACACTGGATAACCCCTCTAATAAACCTGTAGTAGGTGACATCATGTCACCCTAGTCACTCGATGCTCTCCAATAATAGGCACCCATCACCTGTAACCCACCCAAACCAAACCTGGCTGAATGCATCAGCTGGGGCATACCAACTAGGGCACACACACAATGTGCTCATATGCCCAACAATGAAGTAGGAAAGTATAACATAAGCTAAACCTCGTAGCCACCCATATGCCCATAACTCCTATATAGCTACACCAGGAATGTTGGCCCATGCAAAATGGGTCTGGTCTATCACCATATCATGTAGACCCCCATCAATGATCATGGGAATCTCCCACCCTCTACATCTCAGTAGTGAAAAAATAACACTTGCCTCCATCAACAAACAACAAGCCTAGTCTCTCTCGGGATGGGCTCAGTACATCTCTCCATAGCTCAGGCTGGCACTATGGAACCTCAACTCCGCCAACCCCTCACCAAATACTGTCAGCATCAACTCCTCAGATGCCTCTGAGGAGATCAAATATACCTATGTCCCCACTATCGCAACCATAGGATCTTGTACACATCCTCAGGGTGACCGTGATCTCACCCATTGGTAGATGGAATGTGTTGGTCACCAAATCCCATCTATCGATGAGAGGGTGACCATCAAACTGGCTTCTAGACTACATGCGGTAGCATCAACCCCAATCAAGGCCAACCTCTGCAACATGCCACCAATCCTCGACTATCGCACCTCCTCGAACCATCACGAGCAGGGGCGGCACCCTATCTCACATCCGCAGCTGATCTCTCACCTGCATCCAACAAAACATCACATTAATACACCTTAATCATACCCATAATCATTCTTGACACCTCACCTACACCTATTACCCTCCCTCTTTTTCCCCTCATAACTTACCTTCTTATCACATATTCTATCTACCCACCCCAACCCTCACCCACTATCATCAAACCATACCTATTTCAACCTCTTACCCATGTTATGTTTTTCATCAACAACATCTTCTTTTCCCACTATCTATCTCACCCACCCACCCTAGGGCTCTTTTGGACCCTTTTTCTCCACATGATGATGCCAGTACCGGTTACCCCTAACCGACCACAGTCTCTCCCAAACCAGCATGGTCACTTACCTTATGACCATGACCGATACAGCTCGACACCACCGACGTCATCCGGCCACCCCATTGACCGACCGGTCATTGTCATGCCAAAATCCATGACACCCAAACCCTTTCTTCCTAACAACTCCCTTCTTCTACCTTTCTACCCACCCATTCCTACCTAAATCTACCCTCAACTCCTCCCCACCCCTCATTCACCTAACCACACCTCTCCCCATTCCTATTTTACCCAATTTTCCTTCCCAAATTCAAAATCCCTTTTCCCCCAAAACCTTTTTTACTTAACCTATATACCCAATCTACCTCACAAAACAAGGCAAGGGATTGACTCTTACTCATCATCATACTCCTCATGGTGGTGGCACATTCAGCCAGCCACTACACCGGTGGTCCACCCAATCCCTCTCCCACCTCTGCCATGTCCAATCACCAAATCCAATCCTCCTGACCTCCACCCAATCACAATCGATCCCCCGTGCTCGTGGACCCATCTACCTGGCTCCTCTAACCAACTAGATCTCTCCACCTCATTTAGATATCATCCCTCATCCTTTCCTCCCGACAAAGCACAACTCATTTAATGCTCATCATTTTCACAAAATCCAAAACATACAAATGAATCATGTATTATATGGATTTTTTTCTTTTTATATACCCATGTCGACCTGACCGACATCAGTTATACCTAAACCGACATCGGTCCTATGTGCCCTAGAACACCATGGTCGGTTATACCCAAACCGACATTGGTCATCTGCCCTAATAAACCATGATCGGCTTACCTAGACCATCATGGTTTATGATATGACCGCATTCGTTACTCATACTCTTTCAACTACCCTTTCCCATTTTTGACCACCAAACTTAACCAAACCAACCACCATTTGACCTTACCCACCCTTATCGCAACCAACCTCCATGCCTACATTACCTATACCTATCTTTAATTACATTTTGGGACTTGTTATTTTACCCATACCTCGGCCCTACCCCCGTGACCTAGCACTGGACCGAAAACATTGTTAATTGTTAGTGACCTATGAACTCATGTGCTCGCTATACCTATGACATCACATTACCTATGTTGTTTGACCTAATGACCTTAATGACCTTTTTTCCTATTGCCATGTCATTTATCCTGACCCAACCTTTGGTGTACGAACATACCTAAACATTCCTACACCTGACCTACGTGAAGTGCTTCCGCACCATATCCTATACCTTGGATACCAGAATCACCTCAACCTTGTTTGGATAAACCTATCGACCTTAGATGATGTAGAGTTTGCATGCTCTTCAACCTGGTACCGTGCCATAGTTTATACGTGTGTGTGCATTTGACTGTTGCTACCTTTGACCCTGGCCCATTACCTACCTGGATTACCCGATTGGATCTTTACCCAATTACCCCCATTGTCCACCTTCCTCTTCATCACATCCACCTTTTATCAAACCACTCACCGATTCTGTCTTCTACCACATCAGTTCCTAGTTTGAGGGGGATCACCTTCACCCACACATGGGGCAACCACATCTTATTTTTGTCAGTGTCACTTACCAATACAAGCTACGCAACAAAAAGGGGAAAAATGTAGACACCAAAATTGGGTCACACTCCCCTTGGTCCTTTGTCAAATAACCAACTCAATCATACTCATCTAACCATGGCCCCTTCCACCCCACATCACCTTTAATTTAATTAATTTAATTAAATTAATATATATCCTCACAATATTTAATATCTAATTACCTTAATTTCTACCCCACCACCTCACCTACCACCTCACCTAGACACCTCATCCAACCACCTCACCCTAGACCTATTCTTGGCATGTTTCCATAACCAACAATAACTAAGTCTTACTTGCCTTAATGAGCTAAGATTTGGTCTAACCCTAAAATCAATCCCTAAAATATCTCTAACCACATTCCCGCTCATTAGAAGGGAAGTTTCCATTCTAATCCATGAGAATAAACTAACTGGGCCCAAGAAATTAGAAAGATCTACCCATTTTAGTAAACCTAGGGAATCCCACCTTAACCGATGCTGGTCACCCTAAACCGATGTCGATCAACCTGAACCATCATCGGTTACCATTTATTCACCTAAACAACCTTGTTTTTGGGTTGGCACATTCTGAGAGCAAGGAAAGGAGATCAGAGCTGCATGCAAGTGAAACCAACATCCTTTCACATATCAGACATCCAGAGCCATCACCAGGATAGATTTTGGAAGCATTGCACTCACAGAATCATTCTGGGAGCCACTACTATGATATCCAACACCATTCTTCTGATCAACAACCACCTCCATTCAGCCATCTAAATCTACATCACAGTAAGTACATCTCTACCAACATTGTCTATTTCAGCATAGTTAACTTTTGTCATTCCTATCATTAGTTTATACTTTGCATGTTCATTCCTCCATTGCTTATTAGCTTGTAATCCCACCATTTCCCTTACCCACACCACCAAATCACCATTCTGACCTAATATCCATTTTTGAGTATACCTGAGATCTCCACATACCTTCTCATCCACTCTCCCAACCTCATTTGACCTCAACTCAGCCCCTTGCCATTTGATCTATTTGAGTTTCTTTTACCTCGACCATACCGATGTCGGTTATCCATAACCATCGTCGGTTCTACCTAAACCGACATCGGTCATACCCGACCAATGACATCGGTCTCTGTGTTTTACACCTTGACCAAGAACAAACCCAACAATCATCTCACCAGTTGACCTAAACAACCCAGAATCTGACCTTGACTAGTTCCAAAGCACCCTGACAACTACCTACCTTTCTGATCTGACCATAGCCTAGCCTGTTATGTTAAGATTTTCTTATTGTACTTGAATGAGATACCTAAATCATATCAACTATAAGTAGGACTTTGTTTATTTCTCACATTAACTTGTTTTAAATAGTGGATTGACAACCATCTAGGAAGTATCACACTTCCGGAACTAGCATATGCTAGGTAGTCCCACTATCATATATCATTTAACTATGATTTTGTTGTTTTCTATTAGAGGTAGTTCCTCCTAGCCAAAAGGAAGCTCTCACAATCCTATGGATCAAGAAGTCAGAACACATGCAATAACCATCAACTGACCAACATTTAACAGGTATTCCTCCTTGGCCCTTACCCTTATCTATTTCATCGATGGATGGAGGGGTGGCTGGTTGAGATGGGATAGATTGATGATGCAAGAAAAGATTGGTCTCATCTATAGTAGTGGTTTGAACAAGAGGTCCTTGATGAGGGACATTGATGATCAGAGGTTGGGTGCCCATGGAAGAGGTAACCAAGGGCACATATGAGACAATGACCATGGTAGATGTTTGAGATGAGATGACAGAACTATTTGAGGAAAGGTTTTGTTCCATTTTCTTAGCTAAGGAGCATGTGATAATGGGCATGAAACAAAACAAGAAAATGATAGCAATGCTAATTATGGAAAACAAGACAAGCAAACATTTTTTTTTTGTTTAATTAAAAGATGTGAAAAAGAAAAGGGAAAATGGATAATGAAGGTACCTAGGAAATGGCAATCTAGGGTTGGTTTTAGGTAGTTATGGTTGAGGAGTCCTTGATATACCCAAAGGTACACGAGGCCCGAGTCTGTCAAGGCGGGATTTCTAACATGGCTAGAACACCGTGACGACTTTCTGTTGGGTGATGAAATCCTAATCAGTTCCACCTGGTAGGAAATGTCTAGATGTGTGAATTGATTTGTGAGTTTGGTTATGTGTGATGGAATGTGAAATGCAACCAATTAAACCCCTACTTATCTAGATGAACAAGCAAGGATGCAAAAGGTTCATTTTAAGCCAAATCCAAATGTGAAAGTTTGATGAGGAAACATGCAAGAAAGGGAAAATGTGATGCAAAAAGGAGAAAATAAGAAAAAGAAGAATACCTGGAGAACATTTTTCCTTTTTATCTGATCTTTAAAGCAAATAGAGAGCAATCCAAGAAATCCGAAGCCCAACAAAACAAGTAAAATCAAAAGCCTCTACCTACAGTGTTAGTGGAATATGAAAGAAATATAGAAAATGACAAGAAATGTAAAAGACTCACCTAAAAGGGTGGTCCCACCGGAATTCTAGAATGTTGATAAAAATTTCACATTCATGTTCATATTAGTGAAATATATACTAAAGAAATCTAAACTCCAAAATGCAAGGGTTTAAGGTACCTTGAAGTATGATGTGTAACACCACTGAACTCATTGTTACTTTCTCCTAAGCATTCAAGTGTTGATATGTGATTTCTAGTAAATGGATTGTGTACCTCGATTCGGAAATCATGCTTGATATGTATTAAATTTCTTAGATTGCGAGATCTTGGTGAGTCAAAATATTAATAGACTCTTTTATTTATTTCATTTTGTGACTGAATATTAATCTGATCACGGAATGAATTATACAGGTATTCATCAATAATATCTAGACTTGGACCAGAGGAATTGATCCAAGTAATGCTTTAATTTTGCGAAGTGATAAAATTAGATCACGAACCTTGAACAGGTTGCAAGGTATGGAAGCATTTAGAAAGCGGGTCAGGAGTATGACTCAGGCTGATCTCGAGAAATGAAACGGTTCCCGATATTTAGTATATCTGGAAGGTCTCGATTAAAGACCAGGTAATAATTCATTGACATACAATTCTGTAATAAGAACAGGAGTGGCTCTGTTCTAGAAAGTATGATACAGGTCTCTCCGGGTTTTCAGGAGAAGGACCAAATTGAATTACTAAGGGTTAGTAACCTAAAACAATAACCTAACCTAGGGGTTAGATTATTGTTAGTCTAACCTAGACCTAGGCTATGTGTTATGATCCTAAAATAAAAACTAAGTGTAAAATGGTTAGCATGGTCATTACCCTAAAACTCTAACCTAAGATACTAACCTAGCTAACTAAGAGTTTTTGGGAAGGGGCCTTTGAAGGGTGGCGAACCATGGGCGCTATTCTCTATGGCAATAAATGGGAAGGATAAGGATGAGGGACAGACATATGGCGGAGGCTTAGGCGGCGGCTAACCTTGGCAGACTTGGCAATTACTAAGTTTGGAAATGAACTTGAGTTTTTGGATGGACTGTCGCCAATTTCGGCGGTCGGTGGGAGTTGAGATTAAGCGGGAAAATTGGTTTAATGGCACTTAATGTCTAGGGAGTCGAGCCGGAGCTCGCGGAGCACATCTGCAAGCGAGAAGTTGGAAAGTTTGTTTGGTGTATCGTGATTTTCGGTCTTCTTCTCTCTCTTTCTCTGCTAGTTTCTTATTCTTAGCTTTTGATTCTCTTGAGTTGCATGGCGAGAATGAAATTCTCGGCTCTTTTCTCGGCCATGGAGGATATATTGTGAATAGGACAATGAAATTTTGTTGAGTTTGTATTTGGGAAAAAAAAAGGAAGTTTGAGCTCTTCTGTGGTGCCTTGGAAATTTGATCAACAAACGGGCATGCTAGGCCCTAACCTTTAAATATCTTCTTTGTTTTTCAAGTGATTTCATTAAAACAACTCTGTTCAAATGTTCTGTGATGATTGGATGAATTTTCTATGAGATCTAGTTTGATTATTAGTACTTGTATTTTTCTACAGTTCGATTTTTCTTCAAATCCGTTTGTTGGGTGTTTGTGGAAATCGAATTTTAACTCTACTTGTTTGTACATTCTTCCTGGATTATGCATGAGAGGTATTTATTAACAATATGCGAGTGTTCGGCCTGTTTGGCGTGAGCCCTTGGAATATACCTATGAGAAGTATAGGACCACTGTATGTCTTGATTCGTGGTCGCTGTTTCTTGATATAGAAACTGTATTAATGATTTGAAGGAATACTGTAAGAATGATTGGTATTATCGCTTCTTTGGGTGCTCGGTCATGGGATTGTTGACAACGACTAGTGATACTTTCGGGTTTCATTTTGTTTTCAATTTTTGGCTTGGAACAGGTAACTGTAGTGTTACCATAGTCTTTTCGACCTAGCGGAAGTTGTTTTCCCTGTTATTAGGTTAGCGGGAATATTTGTGCACTGTGTATAATATAAATACACCTGTACTTTGTTGTATCGACTCAGTGGAGTCGATGACTGAATCGTATTGCTTTCTTTTGCTGGAATGTAGATTTATCCGCAAGTTTTGTGATTGGATTCTTGTAAAAGCCTGATAAGAAGAAACAGGGCTTTTGTCTACTGTTATTTGAAGTAGTTAAAAGATAAAGACTTCCTGTATATGCATTTTCCTTTCTATGTGAAAGCTGTTAGAAAGTTCGAAGCGGCTTAGTTGCTTTTCCTTGCTAGAAATGGATATTCAATTTGCTTCGCTTGTTCTTTCTGAATGTTATCCATGAATAGCATATATGGATTTATCAATCTATGTCATTGTACGTTGCTGTAGGGTTCAGTGGTTATGCGTGCAAACCTTTATCAGTCACTGTGTGAATATATAGATTTTGCTATTTCGACTTGGACGACTCTGAGGAGTCGAATGAATGATTCATTTTGTTCATGAGCTGAATAAAGTTAAGTGTTGGTATTTTAAGTGCCGGCGACTTAATGGAATAACATGTATTTCGATTTTGTTATTGCAATTTGGAATTCCTTCGTGTTTTTGGGATTTGAGGTACAGATTCTTAGGTGGACATGTATGTCTTTGACCTGAGCAAATTAGTGTAAAATGATTGGCAGAGAGTATTTTGCTGTCTGACTATTGATATGCTTTGTTGAGGATTGTCTGTATGAATTCTTAAGCTTTTGCATGAATTGATACCTCCGTTTGAATCATTGGAAATTCCGGGAAGGTAACTTGTACTACTGTCTTTTTTTTGAGCTTGACCTTGGACTGTCTTTGTTACTTGTGAGGTCCTTGTGTTTGGATGACTGTTTCGTGTTTTGACCTTGTTAGGGTAAGTCGCGAATAACGCACCAAGACTTGCATGCTGCAAGGTAAGGATCGTTTGGTTGAATTCCTTTCCTTCACTTCAGTCCGATTTTGACTGAGCAAGAATATGTATGCTATGATTCCTTCCATTTTGATCTGTCCGATCGACTGTGCATGATTTGGAAGTACCGTGTGGGCAACATAGCATAGTCCTTTGGGAAACCTTAGATTGTTGATGCAATAGTTGTTGTTTTCAGCGATACGCTTGTAGCTCTTGTTTTCAACTGGGGATAAGGCTTTACTGTGCAAAAGGAACTTGCATTGGGCTTATGGTTGTTACATGAAATGTTGATGTGTTAATTCTTTGTACAAGAGATTTCTTTGAGTTTCTATTTTCGTGATTTAGAACAGTGATCTTGATTTCGGCCTGTCTAACTTGTTCATTTATATACTGGTTGACTGTTTTCATATGTGAAGGCAGTACAGTGATGAACTTATGTAAAAGGAAGTATGAATGGTTTGAATTCTTTCTCTTCCTTTATTTAATATTATTGATAATGAACTATCAGTAGGAAATTAAGTTGGTAACGTTTTGGTAGGATTCCAAATTGTTATGATATTTCCTTTTGGAGAATGAAACAATCTGACCAATGTTGTGATTGTGGGTTTAATGATTGTTGTGTGCATTCGTTCCTTGTTTCTTAATATTTGATGAAATATTAGAAAATGATTAAGACTAACTGTAACAATGATAGAGTTACATAATTGTAATCATTCAGTATTACAAGGGCATAGTCTAATCATGTTTACTTATGTGAATATCTGATTTCATTTAAACAGGGTGTTTAATGAAAACAATTGATGGATTGCAATTGTTTTAAAAGTTAGTGCTTATCATGCTCAGTTCATTGAACTGACTCATGTTGACTATTTTTGCAGATGGTTGCCGTAAGAGGTAAATACAATGCAGATCTGGCAGTCCGATCAGATAGTTTATTTGATTTATTATGAATTACAGCTTGATTTTATGGATGTACTATATGAGAAAAGATGTTTCTTTTCCGTTAGCATTATATCAAGTATGCTGTTGCATAAAATGTAATTGTTCGAGTTTCGAAAGGAATGAAAATAAGTGTTTGATACTTATGTGTTGTATTCTATTATGAATGATGAACTTCTTCGGTTTACGTAACGAAGAGGCATAGTTATCTTTGTATAATATGGATGCTTTTGTGATTGACAATGAAAGCTTGTAAGTAATTAGACTAAATTCTTATGAGTATTTAGTAGTTCTAATTTGATCTGGATAATGCAATATTGTAATTTAATTATTGTCTCTCAAGAGGATAGGTTAAAATTGAGCCTAAAAGATAACGCTAAACAAGTTGGATTGAATTACTAATCCCTAGTCCTAAGTATAACAGGACAATAGTAAATTGGATTCTAAATCATTTATATCTTTAAACTAAAAAGTATGATATAAATTCAGTTAAGAGAGAAGCGATAGGCAATCAATGGAGTTTCAGGTGGCAATCTCAAGCATAGGTTATGAGATATTGTCTGAATCTGTTGCTTAGAATCAGATGTATTCTAATGACTCCTTGATAGAAACTAGACCATAATACCTCTACCAAGTAATGGAATAATAGAGGAGGGTCGTCTTAAGAAAATGAATCCAGGGATTTGCAAAGGCTAACCTTAGGGAAAAGTCTTAAGAAGTAATTTAAACTCTAGTGCGTAACGCTTGTTTTGGGTAGATCTTCTCGAGGCGGATCTAAAGGTTGACGGCATAAAGTCGACTGCAGGGCTGTACCTCCGAGAAGATTAGGATCTTCTCGAAGTTACAACAATGCAGGTGACTTATGGCGACACCCCTTGCATTGATCGTTGAGATTTACACTTGATTTCGCACGAGTTACCCTGGGACCGATTAAGAACGTGGTCATGTTATATGACTGCCTCGGAGATTTGGGGTATCATGACACCTTTGGTTGAATTGCAAGGTTGAACCAAGTATGTCCTCATATCCCTAATCCTCGTAGGCATCCATATAACATTATCACCTTGTTAATCGCCTCCGAGTGATTCAATTTGTGAAAGAAAATTTGTGATGAGTCGGTATAAGACATTCTATATAACATATGAATGGGGTGAAGGGCGTATTCAGTTGGCGAGTATGCCGTTAAGGAATACGAGACATGAACAGATATGTTTCAAATCTTTGGCCAAAGTATCGCAAGTGCTGATTGCGTTGTCCTAATTCACCTAGTCTAAGGGATGAGATGCCGATGAATAATGGTAACAGATTATTCGATTAGATTCCTTGGACAGACATTCGAATCCCAGATTAGGGAAGAGAACCGCGAGTATTGTGTTAATTAAGAACACTAACTCTTTTTACTCATGAATAGATCGGTAGTTTCCGAGTCATGGAATGAATAGATCGGAGGTATTAGAGTCATTACAGTGCATATGGTTATTATATATAAATGGTTATTTGAATGTGAGTTCTAAATTATGTATTTGGTTATTATCAAAAAAAAAAATTTGTCTATTGTCTAAAATGAGGATGTTACATGATGGATGAAAATGGATGGGCGTAAAGTGAATGACCTCATTGCAAACTTGATGAGCCCGTGTGAGGACAAAATAAAAAAATGGATTAGATATTTGAGGGGGGTTGTCAAATGGAAGTTGGTTGTTAACTTTCTATGCGGATCAACCCCCATGTTTGATAAAAGATGATAAAATAAATGAAAGGGATGATTAACATGTAGAAAATGAAGCTAATTTTTTTGAAATTGCAGAAATGGATGAAAAGTGTAGATCTGAACACAAAATAAAAAAGTACCTCGTTGGTTCAACACAAAAGGTTGCGAAAGGGGAGTTGATGGTGACTGAGGCGGATGGATCTAGATAATTTGGAAATGTAGGTTTGGAATGATGCGAATCTGTTAAGATGATCATAGAGGCATGAGAATATTGTGATGGCATGTAGAGGAAGATCTGAAACACAGAAACAAAAAGGATGCAAGAAAACAAATATTGGGAAATGGATTAGATGGAGAACAACTACAAAATGTTTTGCGATGATAAAATAAATGAAAGGGTTGATTAACATGGAAAATGAAGTGGCGGAAGCGGAGAGTGAGACGAAGTAGACTTTGGTAGAAATTGAAGAGATGATGGTGAGAAAAAGTAGATTTGGAAATGTAGGTTTGGAATGATCTGAAGCCTAAGATGATCATAGAGGCATGAGAATTTGAATGTAGAGGAAGATATGAAACATAGAAACAAAAAGGATGCAGAAAACAAATATTGGGATGGATTAGATGGAAACAAGACTCTTGCCGATGGGATGAAATGAATGGAAACGGAGATAGACAAGTAGATTTGGTAGAAATTGGAGACAGACAAAGTAGATTTGGAGTGACAGAGAAGCCAAATAATAGAGTTGAGAATTAGAAATAGTAATATAGTGCTAAAATGAGGATCCGAAACAAAATGGATGGATGGGTCGATGGTGACCTAGATGGATGAACGACGACTTGAGAAGTGCTAAAAATATGAGGATGGATGGGCTAGATGGATAACCATGCATATAATCACTAAAAGAGGAAGCTAAAGATGAGGCTCTGATGGTAGTTGAACCTGTAAAACATTAGTACCTGAAATATAATAACAATAATAGCATATGATAGCATGAATCAACACAAAATCAAATTAAACCTCCCAAATTCTCCACAAGTGATGTAAGACAATCTCAAATGGACTCTAAGAAGGTTGAAACAATGCAAGAATGCTCAAGCTCAAAGATAAGTTCGCATAATGCAAGAAAACTTTGATTATGCCTTGTTTTGAAGGGGGTGAAACCAACTTTATAGGTTATATGACACACTGGGTGGGTTGCCACCAATTGCGAGGAATCATCCCTTTGGATGGTGGATGAGTGATTTATTCAAGATATGGGGCTTTTATGGATTAGGATGAGTGTTTTAAAGCATGTAGGTGGGTTAGGGTTTCTTAGGGAAGTGATATGGGTAGGTGGGAGATAAAGATGGATTAAATAAAAGCTAGAAAAAACATAGGGATATGGAACTAGGTAGTTAGGGATAATAAACAACCTAGGGAGGAGAAAAGAAAGCTAATTAGAGGTAATTAGCTAATGAGATGAGGATTAGGAAATGATTAAATGAATATTAATTAAAATTTAAAGTTGATAAGTTAATAGATAGGAAAGATGAGAATATGAATATGAATTAAAATAAAGGGGGTCTAGATAAGACCATGGTGATAGAAGTGAACATGGGCAAGAAGGGTAGCAATACCAAATTTTGGTGTCTACTGAGATGCATTTTGGAAAAATTGCAATATCTTGCTCCAGATTGGTAGAGGAGGAATATGATTCCCATTTACATCCACCAATGGAGGAGGCGTATAAGAAGGTATATTAGGCATAACATTTTGAGATGTTATTTGTAACATTTGGTTTTACATTTAAATCATACTAGGCCTGTGGTGGTAGCTTGGGATAAGGCCATCTAATCTAGGAGTTTGAATATCACCATGTTAGGATCCATATAAGAACAATGTATTTTAGAGGTGGGTGTTTGTTCATGATTGTCATGTTCATGAGTGGGAGTTTTGGGACACTCACTTTGACTAGTCCTGCAGGAAGAGCCCAATCATGATAGGGTATTCCTGGTTGGGATGGGGCATGCTCATTTCCATGACATCGGTGGATATATTTGAAAACTTCCATCCTTATCAGGGGTAAAGTACTCATTGTTGTTAAGATTCTTAATAATGGATATGTGATCTATTTTCTCAACCTCAACCACATTACATTCTATTGAATGACCTTGTTATGACTATTTAGAGGGACATGGTTGGGACAACAAATTCTCGCGGGTGAGGTGGGGGTGACAAGGATGGTTAGTGCCTATAGGATGATAAATAGAGAATTTAGGAGCATGAAGAGGAGATGTAGGCAAAAATGAATATCCCATGGAGAAATTGGGGGTTCTTGTGCATGAAATATCCTTAGAGGTGATATTTGGGCGTTTGGGAGCTAAAAATAGGGTTCTTGAAATCTATGTTCCAAACACAATCGGTCATGTCAAATGTTTGCACAAGATCCGATGGCGTCGGGAGATAGGTTCACAGGGACAAGAAAGATCGGTCGTGCAAGAAAGCTTGCATAGGGGCCGATGGCGTATGGAAATAAAGGTGTTAGAACAAGTAAGATCACCCCGGGTGATGATGTCTATGGAGATAGGTTTATGAGCTTTGTTTGATTTTTGGTGGTTTGAAATGAGATCGAGTTTGAATATGGATGCTTTTAATGACTTGTGCTTGATTACGAGGCTTATAGGATTCTTGTCAAGTTCACCGAGAGATGTATGACAGATCACACATGTGTTTTAATGGCTTGCACTCCTAAGTCTTCCGTTCTACAAGGGTATTGAGGTAACGAATATGAGACACACATGAACCAATATACAATGGGTTGATTTAAAGGGGCTATGATGAGCACTAAGGTTGCATATCCAAAGGGTAGTAATCCCTACACTAGGTCAACCTAGGGTTTCTAAGGCCCACAATCAAGATAGAGGAGAGTACCCTTCTAGGATATCGGTAAATGGGGAGAGATATAGATTGGTGGGGGATAATTCAAGCATGTACAATCAATACTATTGCAATATCATTGAAATGAAGGAAAGAAAAGCTAAGGAGTTGATCATATAAGATCCCTATGCTAACTAGTATCGATGTACATACAATACTAAGCTAACATAGAACAATGGGGAAGGGAAATGAACTAATCTATGCAAAATGACAAAGAGAGTTAGAGCACTTACCTGTAGGGTGGTCACTCATGCACCTATCTCTAGATAAGCAAAGACACCGAGAGAGAATCGCTATTGGGTGGAGAAGGGGAACACCATTTCTATCCTAGACTCAATATAGATGACCCAGTAGTGTAAGCAATCCAACCAAGAAGAGTGTCCAATCCAATCCAAGTAAAGTGCAAGATAAACCAATGACAAAACGAGAAAATGAAAAGTTGGTGCAAGAGAGCAAAGTGAATGGCTGATTCGAGTGATTTAGGCTTCCTTATGGTATATCAAAGTGTGGTGTGTATATATACGACGCCATTGCCCAAACGAGGATGTCAACCAGGGGAAAAACCTAACAACACCATCACCCATGGGAGATGACATCGACTAAGGATGGTAAATGTCATGTAAAGTGAAAAATAGGTGTCATAGATCAAACAAATGGATGAACAAGGTGATAAATAAATACCTTGAACACATCCACCTAGCCATGGCCCCCTTCACCCCACTATAATATTAATTTAATTTAAATTAATTAATTATCCTCACCATATTTATTATTTAAATATCCTAATTGGGATAATGCCCACATATCCACCTCACCTAGACACCTCATCAAGCCACCTCACCCTAAGACCTATTCTTAGTAAGTTTGCCATAACTAACTAAGACCTACCCAAACCCTAAAAATCAATGCCTACATTCCCTCTAACCACATTTCCACCCTGTTAGAAGGAAGCTTCCATGCTAATCCATGGAGTAAAATGAAATGAGATCCTAGAAAATCAAGGGGATCTGCCTAGTTTAGTAAACCTAGGAAATCCCACCCTAACGATGCATACCCGGTTACCCTTAACCACCACCGGTTAAGCGGAACCACCATCGGTTACCATTTAATCCCAAAAACAACCTTATTTTGAGGTTGGCACATTTCTGAGAGATAATCACATCTTTTGAGAACAAGTGATGAAACCAGAGCTGCATGCAAGTAGAACCAACATTAGTATACACATCAGAGCATCCATAGCCATGCACAAAAGCAATCACACAAGCCATCTGCCTTCACGGGAGCATCGGGGAAGCACAACACTACATCAAGTTCATTCCATTTGATCACCCACCATTACCAACTAGGCATCAAGCTCATACAAATAGTAAGTTTTGTTAACCAACACTTATCCATTTATCATTTGGTAGATCCTTTTACATATGTTATTAGTTTTGCTCTCATTTCCATTCCCCCATCATTTACCTCCATGAAAACTTGACCATATTTTTATCCACACCCTTACATTGCCCATACCTGGACCTTAATCATTCTGTGCATACCTCAGATCCATATGAATCTTGCCATTTGCCCTTCCATCTTCATCTAACCTCAGATCTATCACCCAGCCAAGTTTTATTGAGTTTCTTGTACCCTGACCATACCAGATGCCGGTTACCCATAACCATCATTCGGTTAGCCTAAACTAACACCGGTCATACCAGACCGACGTCGGTCTCTGTGTCTTTTACTAGAAACCAAGATCAGAGCCTAAAACCTCCACCAAATACCCAAAACCACCCAGAATCTCACCTGACCAATACCAATACCTTGACAGTGACCTTGACCTTCAGATTCAATCATAGCCTAGCTTGTTGTGAATGAATTTTCTTATTGTAGATGAATG
Source organism: Taxus wallichiana var. yunnanensis (assembly GCA_018340775.1). NCBI lineage: Eukaryota > Viridiplantae > Streptophyta > Pinopsida > Cupressales > Taxaceae > Taxus > Taxus wallichiana. The sequence goes on along the minus strand of CM031242.1, from coordinate 683,571,245 downwards.
AGATACCTAAATCATTTTAACTATAGTAGGATTTCCTTTATTTCTCGCATTAATTTGTTTTAAATAGTGGATTGACAGCCATCTAGGAAGTATCACACTTCCGGATCTAGCACATGCTAGGCTAGTCCACTGCATATATTGTTTAACTTTTATTTGGTGGTCTTGTGTTCCATTTTCAGGTAGTTCCTCCAAGAAAAAGGAAGCTCTCATGATCATCATTGTGGATTCAGAAGTCATACATGCACGTGCAACAACCTACAACCAACATTTCAACAAGGTATTCCTCCTAGCCCATTACCCTTATTTGTTTCATCAACATTGAAGAAATGCTCTAGAATCAGGTGAAACATTTTGGCATGCCCGGTGGGACCCATTCGGGGTTCTTTGCATTCTTTCATTTCTAGGTGAAAATGTTGTATGTTTGTTTCTTTTCTAAAAAGTTCTTACATTAAACTTTCTCCCCTGGAATCTTCTTCTCTTCTATTGTCTAAAAGCAATTGTATTTTGGTGCTTAAAATGAACATTTCTTCCCTTTCATTAGTATCACATTAGTGAAAGAGCATCCCTTCTCTGTTCATCTATTTGTGGCATCAAATTCTACATTTTGATTTGGGTTTAAAAATCATTGCATTTCATTCTACTTTTTTGCATTAGCTCACATTAATTGAGGGCAACCTATATGTTGGAAGTCATTCCCAGCTGATGGTTGACAAATGAATCATAGAAAAGCACTTTCTTTCTTTTCTCTCTCTCTCTCTCTGAGTCATATCCAAACACCACAAAAAAAAAAATATACACATTCTTAAACAACATCTCACCTGGAAGAAGTTGTAGGTGATCACACGATCACGACACAGTGGGTGGGCCCCTGGTTTCTCTCTATCGAGTCCCCATCGAGAGGAAAAGCCCACCCCCACCATAACATACCTGAAACCTCTCCTTGTAGATCTCCTTCTTTGTAGGAAGCCATCCTCACCAAAAAACTCTATTCTAAGTTCATGAGTCAGTCCTTAAATAGCATAAGCTAAACAAACATAATAGAAAAGGCACTCTTAGGATCGTATTTTTCTTAGTGTTTCTACTTGGCTTGCATTTTGAGGTGAGAGGTTTGCTCTTCATTTTTTTTCTTATTTCTCCTTGCATGCTCCTCATCATAGTTGGTGTATTCCAGCTTCATCTGAGTGTGCTGGACCATATTCTCATCATTCTCAGAATTCTAGGTTTGATTCCACATTAATTTTAACTCACAACCACATTTTTTCTTCATCGTTGTTTCATTTTCAAGTGTGGTGTCGGTCGGTGACCATCATCGGTTACCCTCGACCATCATCGGTTTTTACCTAGCAGTTCGGTTCTTATAGTTCTTTTGGTCAACCTACCCAAAAGGACACCTATTCACCTTCTTTGATTTTCAAAGTCTCTATCACTATCATCATATTCACTTTACTGGTAAATCCCATTAGCATCTTGCATACTTGGAAAATTATTGGCCTTTTACCTTGTTTTTGACCAATTGTCCACTTTCCCACGGTGTGTGGTGGTGGTTACTGTGACCAGCGTCGGTTTAACCTAACCGGCATCGGTTAGCTGTGTAATTTTCAGCTGACATTTGGTACCTAATCCACCTACTACCCATTTCTCTATCTTTTTTGTTGTATTTTTGTGTCATTTACAAAAATAGTCCAACCTGATTAGTACCTATTCACATGGTGTTGACCCAAAGCCAAGTGAATGCCCTCATATTCCATGCCAGTTGTCAACCACTCCCCCTAGTCCTTCACCACCTTCTATTTTATCACCCATGGATCCTACCCAACCTATCACTATCACCACAGGAGATGAGGAGTTCACATGACTCCTTGACCAAAATCCTACCACCTTGTAGTTTTACCTTTCCCACTCGTCCACTCGAGATGCCTCGGGTCAGTTGATATACGACATGCCCATATCTATCCCCCGACTCTCATTCCCACTCCTGTGTCAGCCCCATCTGGCTCCGCGCTACCCACATCTACCTTACCCCCAGTCATTTCATAGCTAGGCCCTATACCCTGCTTATGACTGCCACATCTGCTACATCTGTTGCACCCACCACATCCACTATACCTTCGCCAACCACCCAGAACACAACCTCATCCACCCCTATTGTCTCACATATACCCATAGCTACACAACCACCCCGGTGTTGGTGACCCCTACCCCTTTTCAAAATGTCATCCTTTCTATTCCACAATCTTTAGCCCCCATTGCCACTAGGGTCACCATGACCCTTCCACCTCCATATACGTACTATCAATGAGCCTCTTGTTTCATCTATTATTCACTCTGGGTACGTACCCCTATTTCACTACCTTCTTCTCAATCTACCTATACGGCAGCACCATATACTGGAATGCCACCCTTGTTATATGCCCAACACCAACCCTCTTATGCTAGGAGGCACCCATCCATCACAACCTACCAATGACCTAATTAAGTTAATGATGGACAAGATGCAGACATTGGAGGCATCGGTTTCTAGCTCCCACAACACTCTCACCTATGATGAGATTTGTAATGAGCCTATACATCCATCCATTCCTATCCATCCATATCCCATGCATTGGGAAATGCCTAAATTCAACCATTTCAATAGCAAAGAAGACCACAACAACATTTGTGGTCTTTCAAACATGGGTGTTATCTGATCGCCCATGATGATGCTTTGCTCTGAGGACCTTTCCCATGTCTCTGACTAGACCCTGCGTTAGATTGGTATAGTGGGTTACCTAGACACTCTATATTCTCATTTAATCAGGTAGCCCAAGCCTTCTTGGATCACTTCTCCATTAATATTGTTAAGAAGGTTACCATGACTGACCTATACTCTACGCGTCAGTATGATGATGAATCTATCATAGATTTTGTTGCTCGTTGGCGTAGCTTGATCAATCAACTCACATTCCAACTACCACAAACCAAACTCATCAAACTCTTCTTCACATGGGCTTGTGCTAGGCATATCTCACCGACCCTGCAGGTCAAACTTTTCGAACCTTTGATGAAGCATTCACCATGGCATGAAAGCTAGAGATTTGGGCCATTGAAGAGAAGAAAATCCAATTACGTAATAAGAACTTGGACATTCAAGTCGAATGATACCTCTTCTTCTTCAAAACCATAGAACAATTATTCAAAGGCCAAGGGGACCACTAATGCGTAGTGGTACTCAAAGCTGGCCCAGCTCATCCATCAAATCAGGCTAGCCCCTCATCTAATCTCTCACCCATTCAAGACTTTTCAATTCAGATGGGAACAATGGAAATATACCCCAATTGGGGAACCTTATTCTTCTATCTTAGAAAAGCTCATCAAAGTTGGGGCCATCACCCTTCCTCCCATGAAACCACACATTGGTTTTGACCCTGCTCACCCCACACCCGCATGGTATAAAGAACATGACTTCTACTAACTATCATCGAGTAAAGGGTCATAGTGATGGAAATTGCATCACTTCAAAAAAACATTGTCAAGAAATGCTCGAGAAAGGTGAGTTAACCATGGATAATCCTAATGCACCTACCAATCAAAACCTACACATCTTAAGAAACCCTTTCCTAATCATGCCCCTTCTTTTGATCAAACCAGAGAGACCTCAACTCATGATAGCCATACCCACGTGAGGTCCATGCTATTTTCAGTGATACACCCGTTGCTTCCCAATTACCTCATATTCCTTCCATAGAGGAAATCTAGCCCGAAGTCCTCCACCTACACTTGAACCCACCTCACCTATTCCTCCACCCACAGAGGAACACCTTTCACCTCCTTCATCACCCGTGGAGGAGCCTTCCATTAATATCGAGACTATTTCACCTTTGGCTTCTCCACCTAGAGAACCGTCACCCACAGTACTTCTTCAATCCATGGAGGATACTTGTTTATCTCCTCCACCCACAGAGGAGCACCCATCATCTCCTCCACCCACAGAGGAGCACCCATCATCTCCTCCACCCATAGAGGAGCACCCATCATCTCCTCCACCTATCAAAGACCTAGTAGAAATACCTTTACCTCTAGGTGATCATTCTCCATCAGCTACCCAAGATCCTATAGACTTACTTTTGGCTCTCTTACCCACGGAAGTTGAAGCTAGCAAATTCCCCATCTCTAAGACAAATTTTATGGGAATTTCCATTAGGTCCTCATCAACCTCACCTACAGACATGTCATTCTCATGCTTAGCCGATCACTTAGATTATGTGGATAGAGCCTTACTTTGGGGGCATTTTCTTCTTCTTCTGTCTCAACACAAATGTAGATGTCACACTTGACACTTCCACTATCTACCCAAAAATATTTGACCAATCAAACCAAACACAACCACCTCTATCACAACTTCTTCCATGACACCCATCATAGCTCAACACACACCCTTACCCATAACCCAACATACATCTAAATCCAAACCCACACCTACATCATCTTCCTCGACTAAACCTATTACTACCTTAGGGGTCACCCCAACCACTAGCCTTACTCATCCACCTATCAAACTAGATTTAGCTACATCCTCCAAAGTCAACACCAAACCTACTCGGCACCCAAATAGAAGAACCAAGCCCATAGAACTCATACCCCAGCTATACCAATCACACCTTCATCACCTTCACCCTTTCCATCCATCTTAGGACCTCAACCTCCCAACATGGTTAAGAAACCTCCACCCATCAGTAAACCAAAAACACAACAGCCCATTCCTTCCTGCAAACCTCTAACATACCCAAGCACCCGACATGACTTACACCCACACTACAACATCTTTACCACCCATTCCTCAATACCATCGAGTTACTTCTTCACTACCCACTACACTTAGTCTCTTTCCCTCACACCCCCTACATGACCCACATCATCTACCTTCACAACACCTCTGTTATCCCCATGGGTAACTCACCCTCTTCCCCCATCCACTTTTCCCTCTAGATCTCATACACCCATATCACCTTTACCCAAGAAGGTGCAACCCAAAGACAAAAAATGCTACCCTCCAATAAGGTAGTCAAAACAACCATACACCCTCCTGCCAGTTCATCTACCATACCCCTACCCAAAAAACATGACCAACACCCAAGACACACACAGCACCCAAAACCATAGCTCGACCCACTCCCCCTCCTGCAAAGACCATTCCTCAACAATCAGCCACACCTACGCCCAAACCCACTTTCACTTCCCATTGTGACCCACTAGCAGGGTCCTATGCCAAAATCTTAACCAACCTCCTTGAGACTTTTGTCATCACATTACCACCACTCAGACCTTATGACCCTCTCAAACCCAAGCCAAAAGGGTTTGATGACACTAAAATTTGTGCCTACCATCGTGTGCCAGGACACGATGTGGAGAACTGTAAGGCTTTGAAAACCATCCTTATCTAGTTGTGTCCTCTGAAGAAAACTTTGATGATGATGACCTTCTTGATGAGGACCCCATTTCACCAACACCCATTCCCACAACTCTTCCCTCACTACCTACTCAATGACCCAGACCTTTACCCCCACATAGCTCCTAGAACCACCTCCGAGATTTGAAATTAACATGGTTTGCATCAATGACCTCGCCAAACCTCCACCCAAATGTCGATGTGCCCACTCATCCCACAAAGTTCCTTCCCACCATTGGGATTTTTCCCTTCATGTCACTATACCTTTCATGGCTCACCTACCTCACCTACCTCCCCACCTCAGATCAACATGATCCACGTTGCTACCCATGCTCAGAAGGACAAAGGCAAGGAAAAGGCAACTGACTCACCAACCAATCCTATACCCAACATACCATCTACACCCACACCTAAAATCACTATATGGCCCCACATATCCTATTTCTAATGGGGTCACACACCACGTGATGCTCAAACAACTACACCAATCCCCCTCAAAATGTCCTTATATGACCTCATCCAAACCTCGGAATCCCATCGTCAAGCTCTCATGGAGGTCCTACAATCTATTGAGGTTTTACCCAATGACCCTACACCCGTAGCCTCCATTATCACACCCCATCATGTAGCCTCTCTCACCAAATTGCCACCTTTATCCACACCTCAACCTACTCACCAAGTAGCCTCCCTTAGCTTCTCAGAGGAAGAGATCGCACCACCAAACTGATGACCCAGACCCAACTCTCTTCATCTCTGTCCACATCGATGATATATGTGTATGATGTGTAATGATTGATGGGGGCAAGCATTAATATCATTTCATCCCATGCATTCACTCAAATGCATACCTGACAATTACATGCATAAACATCTGTCATGTTGTGTTCATTCAATGATGCTATCACCTCTACAGGCACCATCATCCTCCTCCATGTTGTGTGGGCCCCCATACTATTCTAGAGTTATTTTACATCTTGGAGGGGGAATTTCAATATAACTTGTTGCTTGGCAGACCCTGGATTCGTGTCATGGGTTGTGTTCCTTCCACTTTGCATCATTGTGTAAAGTTTGAGCATGAAGGACACACCTATACTATTCCAGCTGATCCATCACCTTTTAAAACATGCAACATGCTTTACCGACCCAATGACGTGCTTATACCCATTAAGGCATCTACCTCCATGACCACTACCACTTCACCCACACCTCCACTTACTAGTATAGTCGCTACCTCAACCACACATGCCTCCTCCATTCCTACCGCTGCCACAACCTCCACGGCCGAACCATCAGCCTCCCAATCCATTAGCTCCACCTCCGCGTGACCTCGACACATCATCTATTCAGCTACCCACATACCAACCACCGATCCCTTGGAAGGCATTTTTCAATGCCTCACTCTGGGGGAGTATCACCTATATAGTGTCAACACATTCCTTACTCCACAAGAGTATGGAAGTCTTCACCAACACCCTCGTTATGATCACCATATAGGAGAGCACCTCCTTTATGGTCCTCCCACCTTTGTACTAGTCTCACCTATGGGGACTTGATACTACCACTTACACACCTGAACCACCATCACAAACCCACCCATTTTCCATTGACTTCAGTCACTCACCAATCACCATTTTCCCACACCTTCCTACACTGATGTGCGTGGAAGGGTTTTGGTTTTGGATTTTATGAGCAAGGCCACCATACTATTATTCCATGTACTACCCACAAACATAATGACCGTAGTGGTATCGGCTTTGTTGAACCACCTACCAAGAAGGCTCGCATTGAACTCATCGAGGACATCAGCCCTTCTCCACCTTCTTCACCACCATCACCACCTTCACCGATGGAGTCGATGGATCCAGAATCCATTCCTCCTAATTTTTTTTTCATAAACACCATCTCCTTGGGGCCTCTGACTTATCAACGTGAGGGCGAGGCTCCTCCTCTCTTCCCTTCCTGTATCCTGAAATGATCGATGATGATACACCTTGATTAACATCATTCAATGTCAGGATGATGAATCTATACTCACCTACCTTGGTGTAGAAGACTCATATATTCATCGGTCGTTACCCTCTGAGATGTAAACCATGTTGAATGAATCGACTATCGAGATCAACATTCATACTCAGGATGACCCACACATCCTAAAGATCGGTCAATCTTTAGATGCTGTTGAACAGGAAGCCATCACCTCTTTTCTCAAAAACCATAACCATGCTTTCACTTGGTCTTATGTAGACATGCCTGGTATTGACCCCACCATAGTGGTCCACAATATCGTAACCATTCCCGATGCCAAGCCCATCAAACAAAAGTTGAGGAAAATGCACCCTCGCATTGCCCTTCTTGTCAAAGAAGAACTTCAGTGCCTTCTTTTGTTTCCTTCATATTACCCATTGATTATCCTCATTGGATTTCTAACATTGTCCCTATCACTAAGGTGATAGGGGACTCCACATTTGCATGGATTTCCGTGACCTCAATCTAGCTTGCCCAAAAGATGACTTTCCTCTACCTAGTATTGACCAACTGGTTGACCTTACCGCTGGTCACGAGATGCTATCACTCATGGATGGCTTCTCGGGTTATAACCAAATCTTACTTGCCCCAGAGGATCAACACAAAACCACATTCATCACCCCTTGGGGGACCTTCTGCTATCGAGTCATGCCTTTTGGCCTTAAAAATGTTGGTGCCACATATCAGCGGGCTATGACTTATATCTTCCATGACATCATGCATCGTATATTGGAAGATTACGTGGATGATCTCCTTGCCAAATCTAAATGCCACTCGAGCACCTCACCATCCTAAAAACCATCTTTGACCACCTTATTAAATTTGTTCACCTTCAACCCAAGAAGTGTGTCTTCGTGGTCCTCTCAGGAAAACTCTTGGGATTTATCATTTCCCTACGTGGTATAGAAGTTGACCCTGCTAAAGTCAAGGCCATTCTAGAAATGCCTCCACCCACTAACCTTAGGCAACTCCGTAGCCTGCAAGGTAAGTTGTAGTCTATTCACCATTTCATTTCACAATTGTTATCTGATCGGTGTCAACCATTTCATCATCTTCTCAAGAAGGATGTCTCCTTTAAATGGGATGATGATTGCCACAAAGATTTTGAGGCCTTAAAACAATACCTTCTTCAACCCCCGTACTCATTCCACCTAAAGATGATCAACCCTTCTACCTATACATCTCAGCTACCGATCACTCTTTGGGGGCCATGCTCGCTCATCGTGATGAACAACACAGGGAGTAGGTGGTTTATTACATAAGCCATACTCTTTTGGACTATGAAACCCGATACACCCATCCCGAAAAACTTTTCTTAGCCTTAGTTTTTGTTGCCACAAAACTCCGCCATTACCTACTCAACCACAAAACCTATGTTGTGACCAACACCGACCCCTTACACTTCATGTATGCCAAACCTTATCAAAATCAGCGTGCCACATGTTGGCTTATGCTTTTGGCTGACCTCGACCTTGAATTCATCCATCAAAATTCCATCAAGGGCCAAGCTATCACCGACCAATTGGCCGATGATGCACCTATTTTGGGGATCAACCCTCTAATTTTGACTTTCCAGATGAGTCAATTGCTACCCTTTCCCTGGACGAACCCGCTTACCAAATGACACTCTTCTTTGATGGTTCCAAGTGTCAGCGTGGGGGTGGGGCTGGTGTTATCCTCATTCCACTTGATGGTGAACCCATGCCTTTGTCTTTCAAACTAGATTTTGATTGTACAAACAATATTTTGAATACGAAAGTGCTCGTATTAGGTCTCCAAGCCACCTACCCTAGATGTCAAATCAATCAACATCTTTGGTGATTCTCAATTGGTCATAAACCAAGTCAATGGTATATACCAATGTCGTAATGAGATACTTAAAAAGTATAAACATCATGTAGACATACTTTTGACCACCTTTGACCATTATGCCCTTCAAACCATCCCACGTTCCAACAAATTTTAGATACCATGGCTACTTGGCTTCTCAAATACCCACTTCACCTGCCGATTCTAAAATATTTGTCACCATAAATGACTCAATCACCCTCTTATTTACCTCGTGACATTTACTCCATGGAACCATCACCCCGGACCCAAGTGACCTTTGGTATAAACAATACTCTCGACTATCTTTCTCTCTCCATCTTACCTCTGATCTCACCCGTAATGGACAACGTGCCTTCCTTAAAAAGGTCTCTCATTATGTCATCATGGGGGCCTCCTCTATAAGTGTGGCTTTGATGGTATTCTCTTACGATGCCTCATGAGTTCTGAAATTCCTTATACCATTAAGGAAGTTCATGATGGCATATGTGGAGGTCACTTCAGTGGCCTTGTTGTTAAGTGTATTCTTCACCTAGGCTATTATTGGCCGACCCTTAACCATGATTGTTGTGACTATGTCAAGCATTGTGTAAAATTCAACAACATGCCAACCTTCATCATACACCCAGTCATGCCTTATAGGTCACCCGTGACCTTTGGCCCTTTTCTCAATGGGGTTTGGATCTTGTCGGAGAGATCAATCCCCATTCTTCCCAATGACATCAATGGATCATCACCGCTACCGAATACTACACAAAATGGGTTGAAGCCATACCACTCATCTCCATGAAAGTTGAGAAAATATGTGAGTTCATCAATCATCACATCATTTTTCACTTTGGTGTTCCTCATCACCTCATCACTGATAATGGAAAACAATTCAAAAATAAAACATTGTGAAAACTTTGTGATGCCTTGGCATTCAGCTAAGTTTCTCATCACCTTATTACCCACAAACCAATGGCCAAGCTGAATCCACTAACAAAACCTTGAACAAAATTCTCATGAAAGTGGTTAACGATACTGGGAAGGATTGGCATATGCACATTCTTTTCCCTATGGGCATACCGCACTAGTATTCACACTTCCACTGCCACTACACCTTTTTCTCTGGTCTACGGTACAGAGGTTGTTCTACCTCTGAAGTCTAGATTCCCTCACTCCACATTTCTCTCCATGACATGCTCAATGATGATGACTTTCATCAGGACCATTTAGCACAACTTGAGTTATTAGATGAATGTCATCTTAATGCTCTTGATCATCTTCAAGTTTACCAAAAATGTATCAAATGTGCCTATGATAAATGTGTCCATGAATGAACCTTTCATGTTGGTGATCTTGTCTTAAAAGAAAATCAACATGTAACTAAAGTAGAAAAAAGTAAATGGGGAAAATTTTCTCCTAATTGGCTTGGACCATACATCGTGACCCATACTTATGGATCAGGTGCTTATCATTTATCTTCACTCGATGGTAAACCCGAACTGAGCCCCTTAATGCCTTGCATCTTGACCATTCTACTATTGAATTTTAGTCCTACCTCACCTTTTTCCTCTTTCCATGCTTGTCCCTTGAGTGCTATCCACTTCTTACACCTCACCAATGATTAAATAAGAATCATGTGCATACCCATCACTTTTATCTTCTCTTGAATATGTGTACCATGCAGCTTGCACATAGCATGATTCTCATGGATACTTTTCATCTACCTTTAGATGAGATCCCATGGTCATTTCACCCTACTTTCTGAACAAGAATCCTATTCTTCACCTTGGTCTTGTCCATGACTTCAAAGCCCTCACATGGGATCCAACTCCTTGAGTCAAACTTCCAATAAAAAGATGACTCCCTCAAAAGGACATCTTCTCTCTCTATAATCGCTGCTATAAATAGACTGCTCCCTCGAAGGACAGCTATGTAAAGCTCTTTCAAAAAAAAAAAAAAAAAAGAGAGAGAATCTAAAGCTTCCCACATCGATCAGCTTCACGAAGACCTCAAGGAGTTAATTTCCTCATCCCATATAGACTTCCCGCATCGATCAGTCTATCTCAAATATCAAGTCAAACAGAAAGCCTTTTAGTCATGGACTTGCCCATTGTGACCTTGGATCTCTTGCCCAAAGAGCATGCTACCTCATACCATATAAAAATTAACCACCTTTCACCCCTCTCACCATTCACACTCCCATTTCCTACCACCTCAAGGGACCTCTTGGAAACCATGACATTTGGTGATCATGTGACTACTTTTCACCCTTAGAATAATCAATCATGCAATGTCTTTAGGGTCTTACGTTCATCACCTCCTCCAAGGTATGACCTACTCGGTATGATCCTAACCAATCAGGTGGCTTTCTTGCCCCCTCTTATCTTTTAACCTTCTTTATTACGTATTGATTACCTTATACAGGACTTGGTCCTCGACGCTTACCTTTGGGGTAATCTTCTTCTTCTACCACCATCAAAATCACCTATACCAATTTTCCCACAACTCACCCACACCTAATAGACCTAAACCCAAATCATGCCTACGACCTACCATCTCATTCTCATATCTCCTCATATTCTTCCCTAGCTTATGGGAGAACTACATCGGCTTGAGGTCCTTTTTCACCGGGACTATGTAGGCAGCACTCCGAGGGCATGGGGCCCTTGGAGGTTAGCTCGGCCACTCTCTACCCTAACCAATTCATCTTTCATTTTCCTAAATCACATTCTACCCTACTTAGTTTCCTTTTTATATCAAAATTGGAAATTAAACCAAACAAACAACAAATTGCTTCACATTTTTATCATCATCAAAACATACATTTATTATGACTACCATTTCTTTACCATCATCATGCATGTATTATAAAACATCTTAAACATGACCCATATCATCATTCATTACACAAATTAATGAATCACAACCTCAACCAATTTAAACTCAACCCTAAACTATGACCTAACCTCAACCACCAAACCTAACTCACCAACCTGACTCAATCCATGCCTGACACACTGACTAACTCACCATGCCTAACCTAAACTCAACCATGCCTATGATGACACTCAACATCAACCATGCCTAACAACACCATCGTGACTCAACATCCATACCTAACACCAACCATCACCATGCCTATACATCTATGACTCACCATGCCTAACACCAACATGATCATCCATGCCTAACACACCTACCATAAGTCCATATATGCATAAAAAATCAAAATTTCTATCAACATCAAAGTACATCATCAGAATGTCATCCATCTCATCATAAAAATAGGTGTCATATCCATCCACCATCTTTATACATATATATCAAAATAATAAACATCTCTCAAAATCCTCATCATCATCATATAGCCGGTATACCAAAATATAAAAAAATAACAAACTCGAGCACGTAGGGTATATATCAAAATCAAAATATCATCAAAATGAGGGCCATATAATAGACATCATCTCGGACATCCTCCATATATATGTCTCCATCCCCTCTGCCTCCTCGGCTCCTGTCTGGTGACTATGATCAACATCTCCCCACCCATCATAGGTGGTGGTTGGGTCCTCTGGTAAAGCTAGAATTGGCCTCCGTGACTGGTGGCCTCATACGACCATGTCTAAAAAATACATCAACGTTATCAAGGTCCTCCATATATCGACATTGGTCAGTCATCCTCTCATGGGGAGGACATCCCTCCATATCTACTCTATGATACAATCCTATACCCCTTAGTCAGCTGGCCCTACCGGGCCTCATCTCTGCCTCCTCAAGGTGAGGATATAGGTCTACTATGTGGTGGCCCATCATAGCCTCGACCCTGTACCTATCCTGTGGGACCCTGTCCCACCACCTATGATGGGTTGGGAGATCCGGTATATGTGTATGCCATGATGATGGGCCTGTAAGGCCCAATATGTATGTTGTGGCATCTCCATGTAACCCTGTCACTGTGCTGTAGGGGCCAGACCATCATCACCATCATCCATCTCCATCCATCCCCCAGGCCATCTGGCGAAGACTACCAGCCACTGTGCATGTAACTCAGCCACCTCACCTCTCGAACTAGCTAACTCCCCTACACCATACCCAACTAGGTAATCGGGGGTCACCACCCCTGTAGGGCATCTCTCTACACCGTGATCATGGCTAAATCTGGCTGCCCTGGCCTAGGTGGTATTGCTCATAAATGAGCCACCCACCACTATCTATATCTGTCTGTCACTCCGGCATCATCGATCTACCGGTCTACCACCTGCTCCTCCTACCCTGTGGGCACTGTCAGTTGTGGTAGAGGTAATGGCCTCTCCACGTCATCTCTCTATCTATGGGAAGGGTGGAGGTATGTCTGTAGCAGCCCAAACTACCATCTAACCCTATCAACTGGGATCATCTCATGCTCCCCGACATGACACCCCTCTATCCATCTCAGCAGTTGAAGGCCATCTAGCTCATCATGCATCCACTTGTATGAGGGATAACCCACATATGGTCTCCATATGATGTCCACTCTAGACAACCCCTCCAATAACACTGTAGTATGCTACATCATGTGTAGCCCTATCTGATCACCACTCTCCAATCATGGGTACCCATCACCTGTACCCCACCCACACCAATCTCGGTGGAAATGCATCTCTCGGGGCATACCCACTGGGCGCACACAAACTATGTGCTCATAGGCCCAATAGTGTAGTAAAAAGGTGCAACATAAGCTAAACCTGCGCAGCCGCCCATATGCCCACAACTCTCTGTATAACTACACCAGAATGTTGGCGCCTAGGCAAAATAGGTCCGATCCATCACCATGTCATGTAGTACCCCCATCAATGAGTGGGGAAATCTCCCACCCTCTGCATCCTGGTAGTGTGAAACAACACACTACCTCCATCAATAAAACACTAGCCTCGTCTCCTCTGGATGGGCTAGGTACATCCCCCCGTAACTCAAGTGGCACTATGGAACATCATGTCTTCCAGTCCCTCCCCAAACACTATCAAGCATCAACTCCTCTAAGGCCTCAGAGGAGATCGAGTACACCTACATCCCTAGTATCGGTAACCACAGGATCCTAAACATGTCCTCTAGGGTGATTGTCATCTCACCCATCGGTAGGTGGAACATGTTGGTCATTGAATCCCATCTATCGATGAGAGTGACCATCAGACTCAGTTACCGGCTACACATGCCGATAGTGCCAGGACCCCAATCAGGCCCACCTCCTCCACGTGCCACCACTCCTCAACTATCACCATGCCTTGCACTCTCAAGAGTAGGGGTGGCACCCTATCTCTCATCCGATTGATCTCTCCCCTGCATCAATACAAACATCAAATTAATCTACCTTCATCATACCCATACTCACCCATGACACCTCACCTATACCCACTGTCTCACCTCTTTCTGTCTTCCCAACCTACCTTCCTATCACATTTTCTCTATCTCCCCCACCCTCACCCACTATCATTTCCCCATACCCATTTTACCCCCGTCTACACTAGGTTTTTCACCAACACACCCTATTCTACCCTTCCCTATCTCACCCACTCGACCTAGGGCCCTTTGACCCCTTTTTCTCCAAAAACTGGTGTTAGTTATCTCTAACCGACCCGGTCACCCCTAAACTAGCATCGGTCACCTGTTTTGTGACCGATACCGGTTTGACCCTACCAACGTCGGCTAACCCTAGACCGACGCCGGTCACTATTGTCGTGTGAAAACCGTGACCCCCAAAACCCTACCCTCTCAAAAAACTCCCTCTCCTGACCCTTCTACCCACCCATTCTCACCTACACTTTCCCTTAACCCCATCCTACCCCCTATTCACCCACTTACCTCTCTCCCCGCTCCTATTCTACCCAATTCACCCTCCCACATTTCAAATTTCATTTCCCCCAAAAAAAAAAATAAAACCAATTTTTTTCCCACCCGACCTCTCACCTACTCTACCTCACAAAACACAAAAAGGTTTGACGCTTACCTCATCATCTTGCCGTGCCGCCATGGTGGCACGTCTCGCTCACACGGTGGCTCGCCCAATCCCTCTCTGGCCTTTTCCATCACCAATCATGTCACCTCACCTCCAACCAATAAAATCAACCAATCTGATCTCATGGACCCACCTCTCAACTACTAATCACCCATCGTTTGGCTCACCAACTCAACTTTCCATTCCATCAGACACTTTCCAACTTTCCTCTCTCTCTCGTGTCATTTTCCTCTATTTCGCATGAAGATAAATGATTTGCAAAAAATGGATTTTTCATTTTTATAACATCCCCGACCTAACCGACGCTAGTTTTACCTTCACTGGCATCGGTCACGTGCCCTACCTTACCGTGGTTGGTTACCCTATACCGGCATCGGTTACCCTTGACCGGCATTGGTCACCCTCTCTTCCACATTGCCCACAATTTCACCCTATTACCCTACCCATCACTCTTTTTTCCCTCACCCAACACTTACCCTGACCATTCACCTCACCCTCTGACCTCATCATTTACTACCTAACCTCGTCCTCATTTGGGGACTCGTTATTTTACCCATACCTCGGCCCTACCCATGCCGTGACCTAGATTCTTGGACTGGAACATCACTAGTGACCTTTGACCTCATGTGTTTGCTATACCTTGTGACAACACTTTATTACTGTGTTGATTGACCTGATGACCTTACCTTGCCTCTTGCCGTGACCGTTTATCCTGACCTAACCCTCGGTGTATCTGGAACATACCTAAACGTTCCTGCACCTAACTTGTGTTGTGTTTCTTGACCATATCTATACCTTGGATACCGGAATCACTTCAACCTTGTTTGGATAAACCTATCGACCTTAGACAATGTAGAGTTTTCCTACTCTTCAACCTGGTACCATCTTGTGCAGTTTATACGTGTGCGTGCATTTGATTATTACTACCTTTGACCTTGACCCATTACCTAGATTACCCGAGTAGACCTTTTTCCTTTTTCCCCATTACCCACCTTCCTCTTCATCACATTCACCTTTTATCAAACCACTCACCATTTCGCCTTTTACCTCATCAGTTCTGGTTTGAGGGGGATCACCTTCACCCACACATGGGGCAACCACATCTTATTTTTGTTAGTGTCACTTACTAGTACAAGCTACGTGACAAAAAGGGGCAAAATGTAGACACTAAATTAGGTCACACTCCCTTGGTCCCTCGATAAATAAATACCTTGAACACATCCACCTAGCCATGGCCCCCCCTTCACCCTATAATATAATTTAATTAATTTAATTAAATTAATTCATTATCCTCACCATATTTATTATTTAAATATCTAATTGGGATAATGCCCACATATCCACCTCACCTAGACACCTCATCAAGCCACCTCACCCTAAGACCTATTCTTAGTAAGTTGCCATAACTAACTAAGACCTACCCAAACCCTAAAAATCAATGCCTACATTCCCTCTAACCACATTCCCACCCATTAGAAGGAAGCTTCCATGCTAATCATGGGTAAATGAAATGAGATCCCAGAAAATCAAGGGGATCTACCTAGTTTAGTAAACCTAGGAAATCCCACCCTAACCGATGTCGGTTACCCTTAACCACCGCTGGTTAAGCTGGAACCACCATCGGTTACCATTTAACCCCAAAAAAACCTTATTTGAGGTTGGCACATTATGAGAGATAAGAGACATCTTTGAGAACAAGTGACAAAACCTAGAGCTGCATGCAAAAGAACCAACATAGTATTCAAGCATGAGAACATCCATAGCTAGCTTTGAAGCAACCACGAAGCCATTTGTCTTCAGGAGCATTCGGGAAGCACCAACACTACATCAAGTTCATTTCATTTGATCACCCACCATTACCAACTAGGCATCAAGCTCATACAAACAATAAGTTTTGTTAACCAACACCTATTCATTTGTCATTTGGTAGATCCTTTTACATCTATTATTAGTTTTTGCTTTCATTTCTATTCCCCCATCATTTACCTCCATGCAAACTTGACCATCTTTTTATCCACATCCTTACATTGCCCCTACCTAGACCTAAATCATTCATGTGCATACCTCAGATCCATATGAATCTGGCCATTGCCCTTCCATCTTCATCTAACCCTAGATCTATCACCTAACCAAGTTTTATTGAGTTTCTTGTACTCGACCATACCGGTCGTTGTGGTTACCCATAACCATCACCCATAAGCCTAAATCGTTGGTTAACCTAAATCGACATCGGTCTCTGTGTCTTTTACCAGAAACCCAAATCAGAGCCTAAAACCACCACCAAATACCCTAAACTATCCAGAATCTGACCTTAACCAATACCAATACCTTGACAGTGACCTTGACCTTCATATTCAATCATAGCCTAGCCTGTTGTGAATGAATTTGCTTATTGTAGATGAATGAGATACCTAAATCATTTTAACTATAGTAGGATTTACTTTATTATCTAGCATTAAGTTGTTTTAAATAGTGGATTGACCATCTAGGAAGTATCACACTTCCCGGATCTAGCACACACTAGGCAGTCCACTGCATATATTGTTTAACTTTTATTTAGTGGTCTTGTGTTCCATTTTAGGTAGTTCCTCCAAGAAAAAGGAAGCTCTTGTGATCAACTATGGATTCAGAAGTCATACGCGTGCAACAACCTACAACCAACATTTCAACAAGTATTCCTCCTAACCCATTACCCTTATTTATTTCGTTAACATTCGAAGAAACACTCTAGAATCAGGTGAAACAATTAGGGTTAAAAAAAAGGAAAAATCCATGTTTTGATTCATTTTAACTTGTTGTCATTTGTGAAAATGACAGAGTGGTAGTGCCTTCGTGGAAAGTGACATGACGAGGTAGCGGGTTGAGTTAGCGAGCCTCGTGGTGGGTGATTGGCATTCGATTAACGGGTCCACGAGATTAGTTCAAGTGATTTCATTCGTTTGGGGGTGAGGAGTTGATTTGGTCATGGCAGAGAGGCGGGGAGAGGGGTCGGGTGGACTCACCGACGTAGTGGATAGATGTACCACCACGTAGATGACATTGAGATGAGGTAGGATTCAATCCGATTTTGTCCTTTGGTTGAAAATAATGTGTTGAAATCGGTTTGGGTTAAAAGGTTTTGGGTGGGAGTTTTATTTTTAATTTGTGGGTAAAATGAATTAAATGAGGGAGGGGAAGGTCCAATGTAGCTTAAATAGGGTTGGTAATGAAGTTAGGTTAGGTTTGGGTAGGGTAGAGTAGGTTTGTAGGTTGTTTTTGTGATTTTTTTTTTTTTTGAGAAAAGGGGGATGGGTTTGCGGTTTTGATGTCACAACAAAGATTAACGATCGAGGGGTGGCCGACGTCGATCGTCTTTCGCCATTGTTGGTCATGGTTTGGGTGACCGACACTAGTCAAGAGGACCGATGATGGTCAAGGTGACCAACATCGGTTACGATTAAGAGTAGAGAGGTGAAAGAAGGACTAGGTAGGAGAGTAAAATAGGCGAGAAAGGGGTAGGTGAAGATTTATGTAGAGGGAAAAGGTAAAATGTTATTTTGGTGATGTGGGATAGGTAAGTAGGTGAAATGACATTTAGAATGATGAATCATGATTGTAAAGGGGTAGTAGGCTGATGGGTGAATTAGGTAAATGGGGTAAGTAGGATTGATGTGGTTAGGTATGGTCTGGGGGGTTAATAGGTAAGAGAGGGTTGTAACGTTGTAACAATGTTGTGGTTTGTTGGATGCAGGCTAGGGACCAACTACGGATACAAGATAGAGTACCACCTCTATTGATAGTGATACGAATGAGCATGACCATGAAGGAGTGGAAGCATATGAGGAATGTTGGATTGAGTGGGATCTGACGCTACTGAGGCATGTAGCTCGAGATCCGAGTTTGATTGTTCTACTCATTGATAGATGAGACTCATCGACCAATACTTTCCACTTACCGACGGGTGAGACTACTGTCACCCTGGAGGATGTATACAAGATCCTATGGCTACCGATAGTTAGGGAGCCGGTATATTCCATTACTTCAGAGGCATCAAAGGAGCCGATAGTGGTTGTTTTTGGGGAGGTGATGAGCGAGCTGAGGTACCATAATGCGAGCCTCAGTTATGGAGAGATGTACGTGGCCCATCCTCAGGAGATGAGGTTGGTGGTCTTGATGATGGAGGTAGTATGTTGCTTCGCCTTACCAGATGCGGAGGGTGGGAGATTCCCACGAGCACTGATGAGAGTACTCTAGGACATGATAGAGGAGCGAGTCCATTTTTCTAGGCACCGACATTCTTGGTGCAGTTGTATAGAGAGTTGTGGGCCTATGGGAGGTTGCGGAGGTTCAAATTGTGTTGCACATTCCTTTGACATCGTTGGACTCACGAGCACATCATATGTGTGTGTCTAGTTGGTTTTTCCTGACATGATTTTTTCGAGGGTGGATTAGTCGGGGGTTGGTTCTAGGGGATGGGTACCATTTGGTGGACAACACAGGGTGACGAGGGCCACACACAATGTTGCACATTACAGGCGAGTGCTGCAGGGGTTGTCTAGGGTTGATATTGTTTGGAGGTCTGTATGTTGGCTTTCCTTCATACAAGCACATGGCAGAGGAGTTGGAGGAGTTACAACTACTCAGGTGGATAGAGGGGCATTGTGCCAACGAGCACGAGATGATACCTATAGATAGGGTCGATGGTAGTTTGGGCTACCACATGATGTATGTCCACCGTTCCACATTATAGAAGAGATGATGTGGAGAGGCCTATGTCTCCACTACAATCGATTATGCCGAAAGGGAAGGAGGATCGGGCGGTGGACAGGAAGATTGATGATGCCGGGTCACGAAAAGATACGGGTAATTGTGGGCGGGTGCGGCTACGGGTGACACCACCGAGGCCAAGGCCGCCATACTTAGCCACCATCATAAGTATGGAGGGATACCTCACAAGGTCGGTGGATGCACTTTGTGTACAAATTACATTGTTACAGGGGCAACTTATCGGGTCAAAGGCACAGTTGCCACTTTACAGTGCGAGTGGTGGCCCTACGGGCCTAGGTTACACAGGACAAGAACCCACATAAGGGGAGATGGAGATGGGGAGTATCCACCTTACGAGATGCAGTAACAAGTTTATAGGGCCAGTTGGCCATTATACGAGCTAAGTTTATGGCCCTACAGCCTTGGTTATAGCGTAGGCACCTCCATAGGCTTAGGGGCGGGGTCCCATATCACGGAAAATAGTGGGATAAGGTCTCTTGCAGTACGAGAGAGGAGGATATGTTACCTAGGTATATGGTCCAAGGCCATCCCTAGTAGGAAAAAGCTCACAGGTTGCTTAGAGACCTATGACACCATCTTAGACGGTGCTGATGGCAAGATTCAGGGATACCCTGAATGAGGTGTGGTATTACTAGGATCAATTGACAAGCGCCGGGATACATGTCACCTCCGATGTAGACAACAAACATCGAGTGAGAGGACGAGATCCCACACTCATAGTGTAGAGAGTACAAGTGGCCGGTGATCCTCAGAGACATGGTTAGGGTGAGGCTATGAGTTCACAGAGGCCAAACCCAGCTATGGGATAGGTGGAGACTAGACCGAGACCCATGTGAGGTGGGGAGATGTTGGTAGGGTGCCTAACTGTGTCGAGAGAGGAGGAGACCGACCCGAGGGTCTCATTTGGGGTGACAATTAGTCCCTTGGTATGATTATTATTTTTGAGATTTTGATATATATATTGGCCTATGAGCTGAATATGGTGAGGATGTACATGAGAGATTTGATTTTATACCGGCTGTTGGCGAGGAAAATTTTTGAGTGGGAAAACTTGTGGACTCCTTGCCAATGCTCGGGAATCTAAGTCCCTCTACTTAACAGGTAACTACCGTATGTGTATGTGCATGAAAAGGTGGATTTTGTGGTGGCCTTTTGATCGGGGGATCCAGCGGGGGCACTCCACGACGACCTGCGGCAAAGCTAGCAATCTCTTGCTAGGGAAGACTTTGTATGAAGAACGGGAAAGGGGAGTGAGAAAAGAGGTGGGGAGAACTAATGCTGTAGGTAGAAAATTAGATTCCTGCACACACACTAGTTAGAAAATTCATCACATACATTCAAGAGAAGAAACAAACCTGCAAATAGAAACAAGACCAAATAGAATTTATTGACCACAAAGTATCAAGAAACCCCTTAGTCAAAGAAAGCTAGAAACTCCTTCTTCTTGTATTGATTTCTCAAACCAAAGTTGTACATAGTGGAGAAATAGAGGAAATTCGAGAATGAGGGGAATGGAAGAATTTGGCTATCTCCTTTGTTTTCTCTAAGTATAGTGCACTCATGAGTCTCCAAGATCAATCACCAACCCTTGCAATGACTTTTAGAGTCCATCATATAGCCTTAAGAGACGGTTACAATCTACTCGGGTGAGCAAGAAACAGTTACAACCTATTCTAACTATTCGCGCCCCCTTCAATTTCTTGATTCACAGAGAAATGCTTATGGCGGAAAGAAACAATTTTAAAATATTCGATCGTTACATTATTTTTCTAGTTAAAACATGGGCCGTTCGATTTGCTTTTACAACTTTGAATTTGGGCCGCCCACGTGGAAGGAATTGATTGGAATGGGTCTGCATGCAGATGCTTTTGACTGTCTATCTTTTGTTTGGAGGGGCCGATTATCGACCACTGGACGACGCATGGCGGGCCAATGCTCATTTGGAACCTACCTCTAGATTTTTTCTTTGAAGTTACGCCAGGTTGACATGTGGAGAGCTCCGCTGGTTCCTTCATACTTAGCCGATTCGAGGCTCTGTTCTGTTTGACTCATGTTGACCCCTAGACACATGGAGAGCTGGCGCTGATTTGAGTTTCTACTTTGGAAGTGCCTTTTGAAATCGCATCAGCGATGCGTGTCTCCTTCCACTTGGGGTTAGACTTTTCAATGACCAACTCTATCTCTCCAATGACTCTGACCATGTGGCGAGCTGGCGCTACTTAGAGAGCTTGACCCTTGGATTTTACTTTTGAAACAACATCATGTTGACGCGTGGTAGCCTCCGCCGATCCTAACGTGGCTGCAAGCCATTGCTCATTTGGAGATGGGCCCTTTTGGTTTCATTTTTGAAATGCATCATTGAGGCATGTGGAGGCTCCTGAGACCGGTCATACTTAGTCAATTTCAACGATCAACTCTATCCCTTTTTGGTCCTAGGACATGTGGAGGATTGGTGCACGTTTGAGAACTACCCCATCTTTGGATATTGAAACTATGCACCGATGAGGCATGTGGAGCCATTTTCTGAGCCTTCCATACTTAGCCGATTTTAGCCTGTTTTACCTTTGTTTTGTACTTGGGACACGTGGAAAGCCTACGGCTATTTGAGGACTGTCCCAGGACCCGTCCTGGAGTTACATTGTTTGGACATGTGGAAGCTTCCACTGAACCTTGAGATATGGCCAAACCACATCCAATCAGAGATGCCCACGTACTACCCGTGGATGCTGAGGCAAAATTTAATGGGGAAGATCTTCCCATCATTCCCGACTGTGGAAAAATGTAGAGAAGAAGAAAACTCCACCATTTCATGCCCGATCCTCAAATTTTCTTTCGTGAACCAAGGAATTGAAAACAATACAAGGTTTGATGATCCATGGCCATAAAAATATTGACAATTTCATTCAAATGAGGGCAATAGTAAAAGTTTCACGCATCTAGATAGGAAAACGGAAAATTTATCAAAACAAGCCGACTGGGGATTTGAAACAACTCTAGGGCATGGATTTTTCTATCTCTTCAAATTTTCAACTTGGCCTAAATACTTTAGGAGGGCGAGAGCTTGAAATTTCAAATTTAACTTGGAAAATGAAAAGCGGTTTTCGGGAGACAACAATTGGCTTTAGCTTGGGGACATGGCATGGACTGAGCATGGTGAAGACATGGTATGAGGATCCATAATCTCAATTTTTAAACCATATAACATTGACCAAGTGCCTTATCCATTGGGCCTTGTAGAGTCATATACAACTTTGAGAAAGAAATATCATAAGAAGGAAACACACAAGCACACAAAAGGAAGGAAAAACATGGCATGCAAAAGAAGGGGAAACAAAACCACACAATAGAAAGGGAAACACACCAAGAAAACACCTATGGTGCAAGGCGGGGACAACCCATTTTACTAATGATACAATTTCAAGTATTTCCCACTTCAAGGAAATTCCAATGGCATTCCATCCAATTATGAGAGGAGAAACACAATTTCACCACAAGCTTCATGAATTTGGAATGGGTCGAGCCATAATGAATCAAACTTTCCATGGCTTCCCTTTGGTTCTTTTCTCTTGTCCCACAAAGAGACAAAGTCTCCAACCTTGAATTATCTTGCCTTGGCCCTCCTGTCAAATATATTCTTCACTTTCAATTGGTGTTCTTTGATTCGATTAACCACCTGGAGTCTATTTTATTCCAACTTCTCAAGAAAGAGGATCCTTTTGTCAATGGAATCCTTTATTGACCATCTTCTATTGCATGTAGCAACTTGAGAGCTGGCATCTCGATCATGAGAGGAATTTCTACTTCGACTCCATACAATAGTTGGAATAGAGACATACCTATCACCTTCGGGAGTGATCCTATCTCGCCCATAATGCATCGTACAAACTTTTGTGTCAATTTCTTTGATTCTCATTTACAAGCTTGTGGACAATGGTCACAATGTTTTTTTACTTGATTTGACTTGTCCATTTCCTTGTGGATAGTAATCAGAAGAATGAGATAAGGAGATTCCATAGCTATAACAAAACTTGGTCATCTCTCTTGAAGAGAAATAGGTAGCATTATCTACTACAATCTTCTGTGGCACTCCAAATGGTCTATAATATTCTCCTTGATGAAGTTACATACTATTTCGGTGTTGGCTTGTTTGGCCAGAATGGCTTCCACCCATTTAGTGAAGTAGTTTGTTGCTTTGTGAGTACATAGGTGTGCCCCACGCTTGAGTGAGGGTTCAGAACACCAATGAAATCTAGCCCCCACTATTGAAATGGTTCTTTAATAACCACATGCCTGAGTGGTAATGCAGTGAGTCGTGGTCTTCCAACGAATTGTTGGCATGCTTTGCATTTAGAAACCCAATCTTGATTGTCCACAAAGATGGTGGGCCAATAATACCTTCCTCGGAGGATCTTGTGTGTAGTGACCATTGCTGAAAAATTCCCACCACATGCTTGGTTATGGTATGCTTCAAGAAAATTTTCTTGTTGCTCTTTATCTACGCACCTGAGGAAACAACCATCTAGGCCTCTTTTGTAAAGTGCATGATTCTAGATCACAAACTTGGTTGCCTTCAGCTTGAGTGTTCTTCTTTGTTTGTAATCAAGATGAGGAGGGCATTCTCCATAAGTCAAGTAGTAGGAAATATCAGTGTACCACTCATCGGTAGTGGTGACAAAGAGAACTAGTGGGTTGTCTTCTAAACAAGTTGAGCAAGTACATGTTTCTTCGCCATGTTGAACTTTGAGAGTTTCATCTTCAACAATCAACTTGCACAAGCCATTTCCCCTTACCAGATTTGAGGGTTGAATTTCCAAGTCATATTCTTGAGTCTTTGCAATCCAATTTCCTCTTTTAGCTCCGAGATCTTGTTGTGTCAAGATGGACTTGATTACACTGCCAGGGACCATCACCACCGTATGGGAATTGAGGATGTAAAACTTGAAAGTTTTTTACAGCCTTGACCACCGCATAGGCATGTTTCTCCAATTGGCTGTATTTTAGCTCATGCTTTTTCAAAGGACAACTCATGAAAGCAATAGGTGCTTCCACACCTTCATCATTTTTTGGATGAAAACAACATAGAGTGTATGTTCTGATGCATAACAATACATGATGAATTCTTTTTTAAAATATGGAGATATAAGAGTCAGAGCCTTGGCAATGGATTTCTTGATCTCTTCGAATGTTGCCTTCCCTTCATTGTTCCATTTGAAGTTTTCTTGTGGTTTCATCATGGAAGTGATGTGCTTTGTCAACTCAGCAAACTCAGGCACAAAACGATGAAGAAAGTTCACCTTTCCAAAGAATGAATGAACTCCTTTCTTTCTTACTTGTGGGTAGGGCTAATGCTTGAATGGATCTAACCCTCTCAGGATCAATGTGTGCTCCATGTTTGTTCACAATGTGCCCCAATAACTTGCCTTCTCGTGACTCCAAAAATGCACTTTTTTGGATTTAGTGATATGCCATGTTTCCTACACCTTGCAAGTACTTGTTCGAGTGATAGATATGATCTCCCTCTTCTTTGAAAATAATGTGAGATCATCCAGATAAGACAATACAATGCCTCATATCTTTGAAGGCCAAATCCATGCCCTTTGGAATGTAGCTCCTACATTGATTAGGCCAAAAGGCATTTCTTTGTAGGCAAAATTGCCCCAAGGTGTTGTAAAGGTTGTCTTGGTGTAGTCCTCTCTGCTACTTTGATTTGATTATATCCTGAGAATCCATCTAGTAATGAAAGCATTTCAGATCTAGTGACTACTTGCAGGATATGGTCCATGATAGGAAGAGGATAATTGTCCTTTAACGATGCCTAGTTCAGGTTGCGAAAATCTACACATATCCTTATTTCACCATTCTTCTTCCGCACTAGAACAATGTTAGCTACCCATGTCGAATGGTGGATGGGAAAGATGATCCTTGCATTAAGCATCTTCATTACTTCCTCCTTGATGATATCAACAATCTTTGGGTTGTATGGCCTTTGTTTTACCCTGAAGGGCTTAACACCCCGCTCAAAGGAATTGAGTGGTGCATTTCCTTTTTGTTTTGGAAGGATTTGAGTTCATCATAAAAGTAGGCCAAGACATCTGAGTATTTATTGATTAAAGAAACAAACCTTCTTTTTTCTTTAGGCCAGCAACATTTTCCAATATTGACCATCCTTGGCTCCTCCGAGGTATGAATGTTCTCTTTATCAAAATCAAGTGGGCACCGAGAAGATTGATTTTCTTTCTCTTGAATGAATCATGTCATGTTTGTCAAAGAGGTCTTCTAAAGAGACTAGGCCTTTGGGAATTTGGTTCCCTTTCAATTTGATTAATACCTCATCATCAATCCCTTCAATTCCTTCTTTCTCTTCTTTGGGGATGCTTTTGGTGTGGATTTTCACCTCCTTCGAAGAAGAGACTATTGAAATTATCCATTTTCTCCAAAAAGGACATAATTTGGTTATCATCATTGAAGACCTACCAATGATTTGCATTTTTTGGTACACTAGGTCTGAATACCATTTCAATGGTCACTTTGTCTTTACCAAAAGAAGGATGAGGTGTCACTAGGGAAGTTGACACTGTCAAGAGAATCAACCTTTTTTCATTTTTCCCTTGGAATAGCTTCAATGGAAAATGCATCAAAAGATTCAATGCAGTCCCACACTCTGTTTCTGTAATGTTGGAGTCTTGGATTCTTCACCTGATATTGTTGGCGGACCTGATTTACTACGACCTCAGAATCACCTCAGAATCTCAGTTTCTTGATTCCCATGTCCTCTTGCACTTATGCCTAAGATTAGTGCTTCATACTCTGCAGTGTTATTTTTATTATCAAATTGTAGCTTGTAGGTAAATGGGTACAACTCATTGGAAGGAGAGTACAATACTACACCAGATCCCGAGCCCGATCTGGAGTGACTACCATCAAATTCCATTGTCCAAATTTGATCTTCCTCTTCCTCCATGAGAAGTGGCAAGTTCTCCTCTTTTTCTAATGTGAGGAATTAGTTTCCTAGCCCACAATCTTGAAAGAGAATGTTAGCTCTTGGATCATCAGACTTTCCTACTGTGAATCTCATCTTTCTTACTGGAAGCAACTTCTTCATCTCTCCTTTTACTAGGATAGTTGTAGATGACCAATCCATTTTTATTTCTCCACCAGGTCTCTACAGAAACTCCTACTCAACAAAGCATACCAAAGGATGTTGGGATGTCTCACTACAAGTATGGTTAGCAACACCTTCTTGTCTGGAAAATCAGCTAGTGCTACTGTGCATCTTTGATTCTTCCTACCAATGGCACTTGTTTGGATTCCATTGAGTAGTAGGTGCCATTTACCCGGGTCAAGGTGAGGCCTAGATAATTTATAACTTTGACTGGCATCACATTGTCTGAGGCTCTAGAATCTATGATGTAATTATTCACTGAAACCTTTAATGAGGAGTGATAGGTAGAAAGGTTCAACCTGTTGGTTTTGGTGGCACTGAGGGCTAGCATGTTTTGGGAAGGTGGTGTGGATGGTGTGGGGAGTAAGCCTTTAGAATTTGGGCTTGAAGAGATAGGGTTACCCTTATGAACTGCATTGATGAATCTGTCAAATTGGGCAGGATGTGTTTGTAGGTATTCTATTTCAGAGAGCTGGACTTTGGTTTTGCTTGCATGTTCTACAAAGTCAAATGGGGCAATGGTGGGTGAGGAAGAGGCTCTTGAAATGAGGGAAGATCTACAAGGTAGATACTTTTCTACTTTTACTGTTGGGTTCTCCTTTTCGGATGTAATAATTGGCTTGGAAGGGGGTGAGGGTGTAGCCTTTGACTGAACTTTAGATGTTTTTACAAGACTAGCATTTAGAAAAGAGTTATTCTTAGCAACTTTTGAGCTGGGAGAAGAATCAAATGACTTACTTGGTATAGTAGCATGCTCTTTGGAAACCAGTGAGTCTGGTTTTTCTTTGGCTGATTCCATGGAAGGTGGTAACGATGATCCTCTGTTGATGATTTTATTTTGTGTAACCTCTGGAGGACAATCTTCTTTATTCTTCTTCTTATCCTTTGTTACAATTGTTGGGGCTGAAATCCCTTTCTTAGATTGAGCACGAGTGAAGACAACACATGAGAAACTTGGAAATTCTTCATCACCTTCATCTTCATCATCAACATACTCGATTAGGCCATTGTGCATATCAACTTCCTCAATCTCAAGATAGTTTTCATAATCTTCCATGTTTTCTTCTTAGTTTCATCAATTTCTACTTCCTCCTCTAGCTCTTTGGTGTCACAGATGGCATTGATTGGTGGTGCTTCAAGAGCAAGCTGATGAGGAGGTGGAGTAATCCTTGGCCTATCTGGAGGGTTTGGTCTCCTTGAAGCATTCGCATTATGATCTGAGATAGCTACTTCTTCAAGGCAACCAAGTCATTTGCCATTTTTTGGAACATCAGATCTATGGTGATAGAGTTTGAATTCTAACCCTTTTGTTTCCCATGGGGCCTTTCACCTTTCCGGAAAGGATTAGATCATCATCGGTTTCTATTGCAAAGTCTTGGGCTTGCCTCAATGTTCTTGGTTGGGCTCTTATGAGGAAGAAACCTACTTCTGATGGCAGAGCACTGATGAAAAACCTCTTCAAATTATTTTTGGGAGGCACCACATCTTCAAGGATCCTTCTTATCACTCTATCATATCTTACTACAAAGTCCCTCATTGACTCGAAGGTTTCTTTCTTCATTTGTACCAATTGGACCAAAAGATCTTGATAATCTTGTGCTCTTGAACCCTGCACATGAATGCACTTCTTATATCTTCCCAACAGGTGACAGACCTCGGGGGTAGCATGTAGAACCATTCGACAACCTTTTCTTGAAGTGACTCCACAAAGATTTAGACTGACACATCTTCATCCTCAACACCCAACACACCGCAAGTGGTGATAAATTCAGCTACATGGTCTTAGGGGGAGTTGAGAACCATCCCCTCTAAATTTTGGGAAGTTTTTTCTCGAGCCTCTTGGTAGCTCATGGAGTGGTTGAGCAAGAGCTAGTGGATCGGTGTTTCCTCCCCATGGTACATTAGGCCTATGAGCCTCACGATCATGTTCATGCTCATGATCTTGATCTCCCATTCTATGTTTGTTTCTATCTTCTAGTCTTGCTAAGGTGCGACTTCATTGTTGCTCTTTCTTCAAACCTCATCTTGAAGTCTCTCGATTTCTTTGAGTTGAGATCTTATTTCTTTTCGGCTCTTACTTCTCTTTATCTAGCTTCTTCTTCAGTCTCTACGTCGGTGAAATCTTCAAGGTCCTCATTGATGTATGGAAATTCACCATCTAAAGGATTAACAACACTCGTGTTCCTAACGTGGCCGATTGCTTGAAAAGGAGGCCTCTAGATTCTCGAGTAGTTCTTGTATCCTTTGAAGTTCCTAAAAATGGATCAAGTTTGTCCTCCATGTCTCTCATTTCCGGAGAGGTATCTTCTATCCGCCACTTGAAAATCTATGCTCTTCTTTATGGTGCGAGAATTTGTCTTTGCCTCTCCAATTCAAGTAGCACATTCTTCTTCGAGATCTAGAATTCTCGTGGCAATGAAGTAGTGATTGAACTTTATCTATTATACTAGATAGCTTCCTCAAATATGAAGTAACATCTTCTTAGATGTGGAAGAGCAATTCGAGTCTTTAATAGGAGGGTTTCCAAAGTATCCATGATTTGAATCCATGTGGCTCATATAGCCATTCAAATTCTAGAAATTTTCTCACTCATTTTTTTTTAATTTTTAATTTTCTGACCTTGCGGTCGCATTTAGTGCGAGATGTCGCTAAATCTACCCCACGATGGGCGCCAAAAAATATTAGTGAGGAAATTTTTCGGGGGGCAAACTTGTGGACTCCTTGCCAACTCTTTGGGAATCTAAGTCTCTCTACTTACTCGGTGCTTAACTCTGGCGCCATATGTGTATACGCATGAAAAGGTGGATTTATGTGGTGGCCTTTCGATCGGGATCCAGCAGGGGCACTCCACTGACCCTGCGAGAAAGCTAGAAATCTATTGCTAGGGAAGACTTTGTCTAAAGAGTGGGAAAGGGGAGTGAGAAAAGAGGTAGGAGAACTAATGTTGCAGGTAGAAAATTAGATTCCTGCACACACACTAGTTGGAAACTTCATCACATACATTCATGAGAAGAAACAACCCTACAAATAGCAACAAGACCAAATAGAATTTATTGACCACAAAGTATCAAGAAACCCCTTAGTCAAAGAAAGCTAGAAAATCCTTCTTCTTGTATTGATAGCTCAAATCAAAGTTGTACATTGTGGAGAAATAAAGGAAATTAGAGAATGAGGGGAATGGAAGAATTTGGCTATCTCCTTTGTTTTCTCTAAGTACAGTGCACTTGTGAGTCTCCAAGATCAATCGCCAACCCCTTGCAATGATTTTTAAATTCCATCATATAGCCCTTAAGATACTGGTTACAATCTACTTGGGTGAGAAAGAAACAATTACAACCTATTCTAACTGTTCACGCCCCCTTAAATTTCTTGATTCACAGAGAAACACTTATGGTGGAAAGAAATAGTTTTAAAATATTTAGCCGTTACATTATTTTTCCAGTTAAAACATGGGCCATTCAATTTACTTTTACAACTTTGAATTTGGGCCACCATGTGGAAGGAATTGATTGGAACGGGCCTGCAGATGCTTTAACTGTCTACCTTTTGTTTGGCAAGGCCGAATATCTAACCCTGGATGTGTGGCAGGCCAGTGCTCATTTGGAACTTGCCTCTATATTTTGTCTTTGAAGTTATGCCAGGCTGACACGTGGAGAGCTCCACCGGTTCCTTCATACTTAGTTGATTCGGGCTTTGTTCTGTTTGACTCATGTTGACCCCTAGACACGTGGAGAGCTAGGTTGATTTGAGTTTCTACTTTGGAAGCATCTTTTTGAAATCGTGCCAGTGCGATGCGTGTCTCCTTCCAGCTGGGTTAGACTTTTCAAATGACCTACTCTATCTCTCCAATGACTTTGACCACGTGGTGAGATGGCACTACTTGGAGACTGACCCTTAGATTTTACTTTTGAAATAACACCGTGTTGATGTGTGGCGGCCTCCATCGATCCTAACATGGCAAGCCAGTGCTCATTTGGAGATGGGCCCTTCGGTTTCATTTCGAAATACATCGTTGAGGCACGTGGAGGCTCTTATAGACCCACTCATACTTAGTCAATTTCAACGATCGGCTCTGTCCCTTTTTGGACCTAGGACACACGGAGGATTGCCACAAGTTTGAGAACTGCCCATATTTGGATCTTGAAACCTGTCTGCCGATGAGGCACGTGGATTCATTCACGAGCCTTCCACACTTAGTCAATTTTAGCTTTGGTTTACCTTTATTTTATACTCGAGACACGTGGAAAAAGCCTATTTGAGGATTGTCCCAGGACCCGCCCTCGAGTTGTGTCATTTGGACACATGGAAGCTTCCACCTATTAGGACCTTGAGATATGGCCAAACCACATCCAATCGATATTCCCATGTACTACCCACGGATGCTGAGGCAAAATTTAACGGGAAGATCTCGCCCGTCATTCTTTGTGGAAAATGTAGAGAAGAAGAAAACTCCACCATTTCACACCCGATCCTCAAATTTTCTTTCATGAACCAAGGAATTGAAAATAATACAAGGTTCAATGATCCATGGCCATAAAAAGATAGACAATTTCATTCAAATGAGGGCAACAATAAAAATTTCACGCATCAAGACAGAAAATAGAAAATTTATCAAAACAAGTGCCGACTGGGGATTTGAAACAACTCTAGGGCATGGAGTTTTCTATCTCTTCTAATTTATAACTTGGCCTTAATACTTTAGGAGGGTGAGAGCTCGAAATTTTGAATTTAACTTAGAAAACAAAAAGTGGTTTTCGGGAGACAACACGACATGTGAGCCGAAGATGGTGAGGATGTACATGAGAGTTTTGAGATTACTGTTATTTATTTGTATCTGTGTATATATGTATTGATACACAGACTCTCCCATTTATATAGTTGATGATGTTTATTGGATGGATGATGTACCTATTTTTTTAATTTCCATTGTTATTGTGTATTGATGGAAACTAGGTGAATTAGGCATGATGGAGTCAAGGTCATGTAGGCATGGTGGAGTTAGGTTAGTTAGGCATGGATGAGTTAGGTTAGTTAGGAATGGTGTAGTTTAGGTGTAGGCATGTGTGGGTTAACTCGGTTAGGCATGGTGGAGTTTGGGTGTAGGCACGCCCGGGTTATGTCGGTTAGGTATGGTGGAGTCGTATAAGCATGGTTTGGTCATGTTTTTGGTTTTGGTAGCATGGAAAAATAAATGATGATGAATATGTATGTTATGTTGTAAATTTCTGAAATCTTTGATATCATGGAAATGTGAAATGATTGATTGGATGTTTTGATGATGTGATAAAATGGTAGGTATGTATGTGTGGTAAATTTCCAAGTGTTATGAAAAATGGAAACTAATTATGGTAGAATATTAATAGAAAATATGTGGGGAAAATGGTTAGGGTAAAGAGTGGTTGAGCTAACCTCCAAGGGCCCCATGCCTCGCCGTGCTGCCTACATAGCCCCAACGAAAAGGGGCCTCAAAGCCGACCTAGTTCTCCCGTAAGCTAGGGAAGAATAAGATGAGGATAGATGAATGGGTTGGTAGGTTTTAGGCATATTTTGAGTCTAGGTCATCTAGGCATGGTTATGTTTAGGTGATTGTAGGCATGGTTGAGTTTAGGTGATTGTAGGCGTGGTTGAGTTTTAGGTCAGTTTGGCTTGGTGATGTTGGTGAAAGAGGAATTCTTAAAATGTAGGTGTCAATGATCTAATCTTGTATAGGAGAATCAACAAGTAATGAAGAAGGTGAAGGGTAAGAGGTGACTAGAAGAAGCCACTAATTGGAAGAACCATAACAAGTCTACCATACCAAAGGTGGGCTTAGGAACATAAGACCCTAAAGGCCTTGCATGATTGACTATGCTAAGGTTGAAGAAAGTCACATGATCACGAAATTTCAGATTTGCGGAAAGTCCCTTGAGAAGGTAGGAAATTGGGGTGAAAAGGCAATGAGGTGAAAAATGGTTAGTTTTAGCATAACCTGGTGTGAGACAGCAGGCCTACTTGGCAAGAGACCCAAGATCAAAATAGGCAAGTCCATGAAAAAAAGGTTATCATTTTCTTTTCTTGCTTTTGTTTTTGACTGCATCGATCGATGCGGGAAGTATATGTGGGATGAGTATATTATCTCCTTGAGGTCTTCATAAAGTTGATCAATGTGGAAAACTTCGAATATTTAATTTTTATTTTTGTAAGAATAGTCCCTTTTATGAGAGACTATGTGCAAAAGTATGACTAGCTTTGTATAGCTATCCTTCAAGGGAGCAGTCTATTTATAGCAGCGAGATAGAGAGAAGAGATGTCCCATTTGAGGGAGTCATATCATTGTTGGAAGTTTGACTCAAGGAGTTGAATCCCATTTTTCTTTTGAAATTATTTTGCTTTTGGACGTTTAATTCGTGGACAAGACTATAGAGGAAGATTAGGCTCTTCTTTAGAGGACAAAAACTATAACACATAGAGGTTAGCTATGAAAGAGATGGTTTCAAGTGATGAACGAACATGGGATTCCATCTTGCAAAAGATGAAAAGTATCCATGAAATGCATTCCATGAGTAGAGCTGTGGTACTCATATTGAAGATAAGGCTAAAAGGTGTCGGGTAATCACATGATTCTTGTTTAGTCGTTGACCCCGGAAATAGGTAAAAACAAAAGGTGAACGATGCTCAAGGGGCGAGCGTTTGATAGACAAGAGGTGATATAGGACTTGATTTAGCGTAAGAAGGGTCTAAGATGCAAGGCATTGAGGGGCTCAAGTTTGGGTTTAACTTTGAGTGAAGACAAATGAGAAGCACCTGATCCATAGGTATGAGTAACGATATAGGGTCCAAGCCAATTAGGAGCAAATTTACCCCGTTTAATTTTTTTCCTCTTTGGTTACATGTTGATTTTCCTTCAGGATGAGGTCGCCAACCTGGAAGGTTCACTCATGGACACATTTTTGTAGGCACATTTGATACGGTTTTGGTAGATTTGGAGATGATCAAGAGCATTAAGACGATGTTCATCTAATAACTCAAGTTATGCCAAACCTGTCTTAGTGAAAATCATCATCGTTGAGCATGTCTTGGAGTGAGATACAGAGAGATGGAATCTGGACTTTGAGAGGCAAGATAGCCTCGGTACCGTAGACTAGAGAGAAAGGTGTGGCAGTAGTTGAAGTATGAATACTAGTATGGTAAGCCCACAAGGCAAAAGGAATGTGCGTATGCTAATCCTTTCAGTATCATCAACTACTTTCATAAGAATTTTGTTCAAGGTTGTATTGGTTGATTATGCTTGGCCATTTATTTGTGGGTAGTAAGGTGAAGAGAAACCGAGTTGAATGTCAAAGGTGTTACAGAGTTTTCATAGGGTTTTTTTTTTTTTTTGAAGTGTCTGTCATTATCGGTGATGAGGTGATGAGGAACACCAAAGTCACAAATAATGTGATGGTTGATGAATTCAAAAATTTCTCATCTTTTGTAGAGATGAGGGGATGGCTTCAACCCATTTAGTGTAGTATTCAAGAAGAGTTATAATCCATTGATGGCATTGTAAAGAATGAGGATTGATCTCTTCAACAGATCCAAGCCCCATTGAGAGAAAGGCCAAAGGTCTTGTGAGACCTGTAAGACATGACTAGGTGTGTGATGAAGATTAACATGCTGCTGACATTTCACACAATGTTTGACATAGTCATAATAGTCATGGTTGAGGGAGGGACAATAATATCCCTGTGAAGGATGCATTTAGCAATAACTAGGCCATTGAAGTGACCTCCATGAATTCCGTCACAAACTTCCTTGATGGTATAATGGATTTCAAAACTTGTAAGGCATCGTAAGAGAATACCATCAAAGCCACGTTTATAAAGAAGACCACCCATGATGACATAGTGAGAGACACTTTTGAGAAAGGTGCATTGTCCATTATGAGTAAGATCGGGAGGTAGAATAGAAAGGGAACGTGGGTCCAAAACTATTTATACCAAAGGTCACGTGGGTTAGGTGCAACGGTTCTAACGAAGTTGACATCTCAAGATAAATAAGAAGGTGATTGCAACCTTTGTATTATGACAAAGATTTTGGAGTCGGCAGGTAAAGCAGGGTATCTGAGAAGCCAGACAGGCCATGGTATCTACAAATTTATTAGTAGAACATGGGGTGGTTTGAAGTTTGTAACAGTCAAAGGTAGTCAGAAGTATGTCGACATGGTGTCTATGCTTTTGGATTATTTCATTACGACATTGGTATATACCATTGACTTGGTTTATAACAGTTGAGAGTCACCAAAGATATTACTTGATTTGACATTGACGGCGATGGAAATTTGGAGACCTAGTACGAGTGCTTCATATTCGAAATATTGTTAGTATAATCAAAATCTAGTTTGAAAGATAAAGTCATAGGTTCACCATCAAGAGGAATGAGGATAACTCCTGCACCACCCCACGCTGACATTTGGAACTATCGAAGAATAAGGTCATTTGGTAAATGATATCATCCAAAGAGAGGGTAGCAATGGATTCGTCCAGGAAATCAAAGTTAGAGGATTGATTTCTGGAGAGGGGTGCATCTACAAGTTGGTCAATGATGGTTTGGCCCTTGATAGATTTTTGATGGATGAATTCAAGGTCCAAGTCAGCGAGAATCATGAGCCACTACACAACACACTCGATGTTGGTAGGTTTTGGTGTACAAGTAATGTAAGGGGTCGATATTGGTGCTTGTGACAAAGGTTTTGTGATTGAGTAGGTAATGACGAAGTTTAGTGGCAACAAAACTAAGGCTAAAAAGAGTTTTTCAGCGTGGGTGTACCTAGTTTTGTAGTCCACAAGGGTATGAATTATGGAATAAACTTCTTCCTCTCTCGTGTTGCTTGTCACAATGAGCGAGCATGGCACCTAAAGAATGATCATGAATGTAAATGTATAGGTAAAAGGGTTGGTCATCCTTAGGAGGAATGAGCACCAATGGTTGGAGAAGGTATTGTTTTAAGGTGTCAAAGGCTTTGTGGCATTCATCATCCCATTTGAAGGAGATGTCCTTTTTGAGGAGGTGGTGAAATGGTTGGCGGTGTCGAAAGCTATGAAATAAAATGA
This sequence comes from Taxus wallichiana var. yunnanensis, assembly GCA_018340775.1. Classification (NCBI taxonomy): domain Eukaryota; kingdom Viridiplantae; phylum Streptophyta; class Pinopsida; order Cupressales; family Taxaceae; genus Taxus; species Taxus wallichiana. The sequence goes on along the minus strand of CM031242.1, from coordinate 683,534,985 downwards.
CAAATAGATTACAACTTGCCTTGCAAACTATGAAGTTGGAAAAGGTTAGTAGGTGGAGGCATTTTGAGAATAGCCTTGATTTTAGCGGGATCAACTTCTATGCCATGCAAAGAAATGATGAAACTGTAGACACCAAATTTGTGTCTTACGACCCCCGTGCCCCGCATCTCATTTCGCAACCTAACCTCATCACCTAAACCTTACACAATTATTTATTAATTACCTTATAATTAATAAATCCACATCTCCAAACCTGCCACCTCATTTTGCCACCTCATCATGACCTAGTCCTAACCCTAAACTAACCTAATAAAGACCTATAACTTGGTCTACATCCACACCCATGACTAATTACTCCTCACCCGCACCAAAACCAACCTCATAATGACTTGACCAAGCCCACAACTAATCCCTCGGGAGAAAAGGAGGGAAAGTTGGCTATTTTACTAAAAATAGCCCACTTTGACTTAACCGATACCGGTTCCTACTCGACCGCCATCGGTTACGTAACCGCCATCGGTTCCCTGTAAATGACCTCCCCCAACCAAAAACAAGGGGTTGGATTTTCATTGATCCAAATTCATTTTGGAAAGATCGGAATTCATTTGGGAAAGATCAGAAGTCATTGGAAGAATCAAGAATTCACTTGGCCAAGTAGAGACAAGTGAAGGAAAGAGAGGAGTTTGCAGGGAAGGACATGTAGCCCAAGACTGCAACTGAGTAACCAGAGCCCAGTGACACTCATCCAAGCATTGGGAGAGAAGATAGCTCATCTTGGATTGTCAGATCATCCTACCGAACCCCGCTTCATTATCACGGTCCTTGAACTCGTATCTTCATCAGAACTAGTAAGTAAGTCTTATACGTTCTTTTAATAACATTTCTTGGATTTCTGAATCACAGTAATTACAAGTCTATTCCTAGATCTACTACCCGGTAACACCCTACATCTAACTGTCATTCCTCTACCCCTACATTGCCCCAAGAACAGCCCTTATACTCTCTGAGTCTTCTCCATCACCCCATTACCTATCCCCAATCATTTACCAGCCTAATAAACACCATAGCCATCTTATAGCCAACCTTCACCAAAGCCCCTAAATCACTGCCCCTACCGATATCGGTTATCAGAAACCGGTACCGGTGATAGTGACCGGCATCGGTCACTGTGATTCAAAACCAAAACCAGCCTTTCCTCTATTGTTTTAACGAGGCAATTAAATTGTAATTTGACAATAGCTTCTTTGTTAGAATTTGTGTTAATTCATATTAGCAGGGGAACTGACCACCTTCAAAAGGAAGTCTAATATTTCCTGGGCCCAAGGTAGTTCCCTCATTTATTGTCTAATTAGAATCTGGTGGTCTTGTATTCTTACTTGCAGGTAGTCCTTCCCAGACAAAAAGGAGTTCTTTGCAATCGATCTGATCTCTCTCTACGGTACGCGCACACCCTCTCGACATTCAACAGGTATTCCTCCTAGCCCTAACCCTTATCTGTTTCTCAAAGGAATGAAAGGATAGAAGCAACTCTATTCCAGGAATGGAAGAATTTCTGTGTGAAACATTTTGGCACGCCCGGTGGGACCCATTTCGGGTTTCTTTCTTTCTTGCTTGCTTTCATATAGGGAGCACACTTGCTATTTTCTTCTTCTAAAATATTCACAAGATATTTTGTTATATTTGGTAAGAGAATTTGTCTTGCTTTCCCATCTTTGCATTAGTGAAAGTCATCTCCTTGCTTCATCGAATATCATTTTCGATTTGGGTTTAAAACACGTGCATCACATTCATGCTTGCTGTTTTCAATTCTAGTGAACGTAGATTAAGTAACAGGTCATACATGTGGGGTGATATCCACGGATTGACAAGAAATTAATCTTACTTTCACCGCACAACACATATCGAATCACTTCATAATTAACACAATACTCAAACATCCCCCTTTTCCGCGGTATTCCTCCGCCCGATTGAGGTAACCTTATAAGCCAAAACAAACTTGACATTTCCCCTAGGTCTTTTGTTTAGGATTGACATCATTTTACGTCTAAGGCATAAGCCCAAATTAATTAAAACTAATCCTAGGGTTAGTCTGTTAATTTTCTTGTGCATCTTGCTTGTTTTAAGTTCTGTTTCTCTGTCATACACCGTTGTCTCTGTGATCACTTGAGCAGTTGGGTAGGCATACTAAGCATGTCAACCCCAAATCAGCAACTTCTTGACTTCTTACACCGGTCCTATTCTAGCAACATCGTTTAACTTACCGACGCCGGCCGGTATCGACCGACCAGACATCGGTTACCTGACCGATATCGGTTACTGTCTTTCACAGTTCCCAAAACCAGCAACCCACCAATTCCAACACTTTGTTGTTGCTTCTGTTCCTGATAGATTACATCCCTGCTATGTACTCTTGTCCATGGTTGTTATCACTCGGAAACAAGCTGCAGCCATGGTTTCACATGCCTGCTCCGTGCCTTTGCCTGAATCACCCCCTTCACATCCTGTGGGGAATCCTACAGACACCAGCGAGGTTCCCAAAATCCCTATAGGAGATAAGGAATTTGCGAAATTTTTAGACGCTAATCCTAGCACTGTAAAGACTATTTGTCTCATGCCCCTGACCGTACACCCGACGGTCAACTCCTTGTTGGCATGCCTATTAGTATAGCTGCTCATTTAGCTCCTTCTCCACCTGATAACTCCGCCTTGCCTTCTTCATCCTTAGCCCCGTCTCCCAACTCAGTGGCTTCGGGGGTTCATACGGCACAGATTGGCTTTCCTTTGGTTAATCTGGGACCCAACATATCATTACCGCCGACTGCTCCTACCTCGTCTCTCTCGCAGACTGCTCCTTTCATAACTTGCTCTCTGCCACCTATCCACACAAGCTTTCCTTCTCAAGCTCCACCCACCTTTTCATTTCCACACACGTATCCGGTGACTTCAACATCTTATATAGGACATCCCTATTTGGTCGCCTCAACATATTCATCCTCAATACCTTATCAACATTTAACCCCACCATTGTCTAGTGGTGGCCCTTGGCCCAATCCGCCTCCGTTTACGGCAACCGCACCATCATCTCATCTAACCACTGATTTAATCAAACAAATGATGGACAAGATGCAAAATCTGGAGGCTTCTGTTTCAGGAAGCCGTAGCACCCTGACATACGAGCAAGTTTGTCGGGAGCCTATTCATCCTTCTGTCCCCCTTCATTCATATCCTCCTCAATGGGAATTACCAAAATTTACTCGTTTTAATAGTAAGGAGGATCCTCAACAACACTTGCGATCATTTAGACATGCCTGCTATCTGATTGCTCATGACGATGCCTTACTACTCCGCACCTTTCCCATGTCCTTATCAGACCCACCTTGGAGTGGTACAAAGTGCTTTAACCCAGCACTCAATTTTCTCTTTTAACCAATTAGCCCAATCTTTCTTGGATCATTTCTCCATTAATATCGCCAAGAAAGTATCCATCACCAACCTCTATGCCATCCGACAATTTGAAGACGAATCTATCACAGATTTCATTGGACGATGGCAGGGCCTTATCAACCAACTTACGTATGCCTTGCCTCAGCCGAACTTATCAAACTCTTTACGCGGGCCTCGCGCTAAGCACAATTCTCCTACACTCCAAATCTAAACTTTCCCCACATTTGACGAGGCCTTTACTATGGCTCGAAAAGTAGGGATTTGAGCCTTAGAGGAAGAGAAATTGCGGTTCTGCAAAGATAAAAACCCTAATTTTCGAACCCAAGACTCCACCAACAAACCCAACACCACCAATTCTCATGCATCGACTGCTTTGAAATCAAAAGGAGCTGTCCACGCGGTGATGGTCAAATCCCAAGCACCGTCTAATACCCCGCCAAAAACCACCTATAAGTATAAAGCCGAGCCCATCAATTACACTCCCTTGGGAGAAACTTATGGTGTGATATTGGAAAAATTGCTCAAAGTAGGAGCTATTACCTTACCTCCTGTTAAACCTCACTCTGGGTTTGATTCCACCCACGCTATACCTTCTTGGTACAAAGAAAATGACTTCTGTAACTTCCACTACGTGAAGGGACACAGTCATGAAAACTGCAAGATGTTGAAAAACATAGTGCAGGAAATGGTTGATGCAGGGGATATAGCTCTCGATAATCCTAACGCCCCTGCTAATCGCAATTTGAAAATCTTCAACAAACCATTCCCAAACCACTCTTCTAACAGTAACATAAACCAGATATCTTAGCCGAGGAGAGTGTTCATGAAATCCATGCAGTCTTCGACTCCCAACCAAAAGCCTCTATTAAGAAAATTTGAATCAAGCCTCTTCACTAACACAGAACCCGAACCCCTGTTAGTGCAAAATCACAGACACTCTGGGACGCACATCGGGCTTCTAGGTTGATGTTCGAGCATCCAAGTGTGATTGCACAACATGGAAACCTCTCTCAAGCGTGGGACTTGTAAAACCGAGAGAGGAATCTCCAGAGAAGGTGGTTCTGCTCCTAAACTACCGCCACAAGCTATTCCAGTGCAGGCAAGCAAATCTAATCCTAATCTAACCATGCCAAGGAGACAGAGAGAGAGAGAAAGGAAAAAAATAGCAAAAGCCTACACTAAAACGGTGATACACCAGAGAAGGAGAATGTTGGACATCTATCAAAACTGCCATGGGACAAAGAGAGGTGAGCAATGGGAAGGATGGACAGATGCATCACAGGCCCAAGGATAGATTTCACACAGAAAATGTCCCAAAACTCCATGAACACAGCTCCAAACCTGCAATGAACATTCAAACATGCACAGATACCTGCAATGAAGAGAGGCAAGAAGAGGACAAGCAAAAATGAGGAAGGATGGACAGATGCATCACAAAACACGTTTTGTTGCTCCAGAAGTTTGCACAGAACATCATTCCATTAGTAAAAGGCAAAAATGCCATTACAGAGCAAGGGAGGAGGTTCAACTCCATTTTCAACCCTAGAGAAGAAAAGAAGGGAGGGCAGAGCAGAAAGAATGAACAACCTCTTCTACATGAGCCAAATCTGGCTTTTTTACATTGCATGGGTCGAACCTGGGGACAAAAACGTAAAAAAACGTGCAAGCCCATCCTCATTGATTGCAGATGTATTAAATCAGCATGGGGATCTTTGTCAACCCATACCCTGTCACTTTTAGCGATTTTGAGGAGAATGCGACCCATTTGCATTAACTGGGCCGCTAAAATGTCACTTCTGGCCGTGCAGAAGAAGAATGCGACCCATTAGCATTAAAACAGGTTGTTGAAAGGTCGCTTCTGGCCATTATCACACGTCAGCGCCGTTCCTCCATTTTCTCTCTTCAGATTGCACCAAAACTCGAGATTGATCCCAGAATCATGTAGAGCATCTCACAAGCTTTCCGTTGATATAAAGAACGTGGAAATCCGAGCTCTGGATCAAAAGATATGGCGATCCAAGATTTAGGCACGAATGCACTCCAAACGGATTTTGAAATATTTCCCGCGCTCTGCCACTTGGATGACACGTGGCACGCTCTGATTGGTCGCGTGATTCTCTCTCCCTCTACTTTTCGGCGGGCTGTCTCTTGAAATTTGACTTTTGGTGCTCTTGGAATATTTTCCACATTTTTCCACGCCCCGCCACTAGGGATACGTGGCATCAATTGGTTGGTTCACGAACCTGTCGGGTCTTCCTTCCCTTTTACCCCTTTTGGCTTAGATTTGGCCAAACTTTCCAACTCCTCCCCAAGCTCCGTACTTCTATGCTCCATTGGACACGTGTCCAATTTCTATTGGCTCGGGCCAGCGCTTCAAACCTTGCCTTTTGACCTTTTGGCTTCTCCTTGATGACACGTGGCAATTTCTCAATGGTTCTCGGGCCTGCCGGGTCTTCCGCGTACTTCGCGTCCATTCGTCCCGGACGTCCATTTTGATTTTGGACCTTTTGGGACAATTTCGGCCGATTCGGCCGGTTCGGGTATTTCTGGCCCGCTTGTCCAAATTGCTTAGTGGGCTCCTTGTGCTGATTTCGCGCGAACCGGCCGGTTCGGGCATTTCGCGTCCATTTGTCCCACTCGTCCCGAACTGCCCCTCAGTCGATTTTCTCTCTCGGTCGAACCGGCATTTCGCGCCCGCCACGTACTTTCGTCCCACTTGTCCCAAATGCTTAGTGGGCCGACTGGACTCATTTCGGCCGGTTCGGGCGGTTCGCGTACCTTTGTCCCATTTGTCCCACCTTGTGCTGGACTAGGACTTAGCCGATTTTCACAATTTTTCCTGGCCCAAACTACTTGCTTTCTGCAACCTTCTCCGCACTTTCTCAAAGCTTGTTCCTTTTTTCTTCGGCCAGGGGAGTTAGAAAATTACCTGAAGGGACCCTGCAAACCTGATTTTTGCTCTGAATCAATCAATTTTCTTGGGATTTGGATATTCTGATGCATGTTATCAAAATTACCCTGGGGGGGTGAATTTTGGATAACAATTTGGCGACTCAACGGGGGCATCTGCCTGCTAGATGAAAGGCCAGTAGCCTGAAGCAATCCATTGGGCATGGAGTCATAAGTAATAGCCTGAAAACTGATCTGAACTTTGAAAATCTCCCTCTCGAGCCACTTGAAACCCAGGGCATGGAGTTGTTCTCACCAAAACCATTGAAACGAATGCAGCAAGAGCAAAACCAGCAACACCAAAAACTATGTACAAAATCGAAAATCATACATGCCCCAAATGGAACATGCAGAGTGTGCACAAGCACTTCTTCTCTGAAAGCAAACCTAGCTACTACTCTACTCTAATCGAAGCAAAGGCAAGCTAAACAAACCCATGAATGGTTGTGAGAAATAGCTTCCTTTCTTCAAAATTGGCAGCCATGCAATTGATTTGGCATCGATCATGGCTGTTTGGATGGATGGAAAATCAACAAGAAGCTGGTCTTCTATCCAAATCATCAAGGTATCAACTGAAAATAAATCCAATACCTCTTTTAGTTGCTCTGCATTTGGATTGGAGAGGTATGGCAGCTGATCCTTGGTACTTTTTAGCTCATCCTCATGCTCAGAAGCAAGCATGACTGGTTGTGGCTTCTCCTTTGGCTCCAATGAAGCCAAATACCTGATTGGGCAAGGTCTGATCCGTTTGATATGCCCATTGCTGTGATTTTCAACTCCGAGAATGGAGTCTTCTTGTAGACCCTCTTGAATGGATGATGTGGAAGAAATGGTGAAATTCTTCTGTCCTTTCTCTTCCTCCGATGAAGAACATGGAAGATTTAAATCTTCCAATTTTGATTCCAAAGGGCTGCTATAAGATGCAGGCTGCTGCAAATGAATCTTTGTCCTCCATGATAAAGCAGCTGCAAGTGTTTGGAATGTGGATGATGAAAGAGAGAATGGTGAAAACTCAACCGGCTCTTCTCCATCAAAACAGTCCTCCAAATCGGCAGTAAACCGCCTCATTCTTTGCCGCCGTCAGTATTCAACTTCCTCCGTGGTGTCCTCTTGATGTGCAACCTGACCACCATGGTTTGCTTCACTCTCCAATATTGAGTTTGAGAGATCAAACTCCTCTTCATTACTAGAACTTGAGAGAGGTGAAGTAGAAAGAAGAACTGAAGGTTCTCCTGTAGCCTGCTTTGTGCTCAAAGCCCTTGGATCTGCACTTTTCTCCTCCATAGCTAGAATGTGCTCCTCTTCTTTTGGATTTGGAGCAGCTTCTCCTTCCTCTAATGTTTGAAGGCAATCTTGCTCTTGATTGAACTCCTTCTCCAGCATGAAGTTTGTCAAGTCAAACTCTTCAATTTGCTGCTCTAGAGGACAAGTTGGGACTGCAAGATCTTCTTCTTCTGCTGCAACCAAATCAGTCCTAACCACCATTTGTTCAACCTTAGCCTCTTCTGTAGGCTTAACCATCAAGGGGATCTTTGTCATCCCAAATTTGGTAGCCCAAACCTTCAAGTCATCTGTCATTTCTTTTCTGTTGGGCTCCTCTTCCTGCTGTCCTTGATGACTGATTTTTTCAATTCCTTCTTCCCCATATGAAATTGGGAATGCAAGAGGAATGGGCTGAAACTCAACTGATTTTACAATTTTTTGTGGTGGTGGAGGCAGTGAAACCTCTTGTTTCTTTGGAGGAGGGGGTATTTCTGTTAGCTCTTGTGGAGGGGATGACTGTTTGGAAGGGAAAAGGAAAGAAGAATCGAGATGAGGTGGAAGACTGGGGGGTGGAGAAATGGATTCAACACTTGGGACAGCAGATGGAGGGTTTGAAACTTGACACTGCTGAAATGAAACAGATTGGGAAAGAGGAAAAGGAAAGGCATGAGATGGTGTGCTTACCCGTTGACAAGGTTGCTGAATACTTCTCTCATACACCTCTATTTCTTCAATCCACTTTGCAAGCAAAGGCAGCGTTGCAATCATGAAGTCAAGCTTCTCCCGAGGGTCTGTAATGCCTTGGAAAAGGTCCCACCCATGGACATGGGGTGCTCCATAACCGATTCCAAAAGATTTCATCGTGCTCGAGCCTGGATCGCACTATGTTTACCTCCATCTTTTGGATTTTCTCCAACAGACCAGCATCTTGCATCTGATTGTCTTCATTATATGCATACTCTTGCTCTTGGAAAGCTCCATAGCCAAACTGACTTTGGCACTGCTGTTCATATGAATATGCATGCTGATCTGGAGGATTTGTAAAACCTGTTGGAGGTGGAATATACTGCTGTTGTTGATATGAAATCCATGATGGAAATGAAGTCATGATTGCACAACTTCAAAGAATGAGGAAGAATGAAAGAGATGGAAAGAAGGATGAATGGAAAATGAATGAAAATGAATGGAAAGGAAGGTCTGCAACTTCAGAGATGGTTGTTGACCAGATGGAGTCGCCAGATGTGTTTGCAAGTGCCTCCAAAGGGTGAAATCTTCACAGAACACATCAACTCGCAAAAGATGAAGTGAAAGACCTCTAAGGTCCCCACATGGCGTTAAAACTGTTAGTGCAAAATCACAGCACCCCTGGACGCACATCAGGCTTCTAGGTTGATGTTCAGGCATCCAATGTGATTGCACAACATGGAAACCTCTCTCCAAGCGTGGGACTTGTAAAACCGAGAGAGGAATCTCCAGAGAAGGCTGGTTCCTGCTCCTAAACTACCTGCCACAAGCTATTCCAGTGCAGGCAAGCTAATCTAATCCTAATCTAACCATGCCAAGGAGAGAGAGAGAGAGAGAAAGAAAAAATAGCAAAATCCTACACTAAAACAGTGATACACCAGAGAAGGAGAATGTTGGACATCTATCAAAACTGCCATGGGACAAAGAGAGGTGAGCAATGGGAAGGATGGACAGATGCATCACAGGCCCAAGGATAGATTTCACACAGAAAATGTCCCAAAACTCCATGAACACAGCTCCAAACCTGCAATGAACATTCAAACATGCATGATATACCGCAATGAAGAGAGGCAAGAAGAGGACAAGCAAAAACGAGGAAGGATGGACAGATGCATCACAAAACACGTTTTGTTGCTCCAGAAGTTTGCACAGAACATCATTCCATTAGTAAAAGGCAAAAACGCCATTACAGAGCAAGGGAGGAGGTTCCAACTCCATTTTCAACCCTAGAGAAGAAAAGAAGGGAGGGCAGAGCAGAAAGAATGAACAACCTCTTCTAAATGAGCCAAATCTGGCTTTTTTACATTGCATGGGTCGAACCCAGGGGACAAAAACGTAAAAAAAACGTGCAAGCCCATCCCTCATTGACTGCAGATGTATTAAATCAGCATGGGGGATCTTTGTCAACCCATACCCTGTCACTTTTAGTGATTTTGAGGAGAATGCGACCCATTTGCATTAACTGGGCCGCTAAAATGTCACTTCTGGCCGTGCAGAAGAAGAATGCGACCCATTAGCATTAAAACAGGTTGTTGAAAGGTCGCTTCTGGCCATTATCACACGTCAGCACCGTTTCTCCATTTTCTCTCTTCAGATTGCACCAAAACTTGAGATTGATCCCAGAATCATGTAGAGCATCTCACAAGCTTTCCGTTGATATAAAGAACGTGGAAATCCGAGCTCTGGATCAAAAGATATGGCGATCTGAAGATTTAGGGCACGGAACAGACCCAAACGGATTTTGAAATATTTCCCGCGCTCTGCCACTTGGATGACACGTGGCACGCTCTGATTGGTCGCGTGATTCTCTCTCCCTCTACTTTTCGGCGGGCTGTCTCTTGAAATTTGACTTTTGGTGCTCTTGGAATATTTTCCACATTTTTCCACGCCCCGCCACTAGGGATACGTGGCATGCATTGGTTGGTTCACGAACCTGTCGGGTCTTCCTTCCCTTTTACCCCTTTTGGCTTAGATTTGGCCAAACTTTCCAACTCCTCCCCGAGCTCCACACTTCTATGCTCCATTGGACACGTGTCCAATTTTCTATTCGGCTCTGCCGCTTCAAACCTTGCCTTTTGACCTTTTGGCTTCTCCCGATGACACGTGGCAATTTCTCAATGGTTCTCGCTCGCCGGTCTTCCACGTACTTCAAGCGCCCATTCGTCCCGGACGTCCATTTTGATTTTGGACCTTTTGGGACAATTTCGCCGATTCGGCGGTTCGGGTATTTTCGGCCCGCTTGTCCAAATTGCTTAGTGGGCTCCTTGTCTTGATTTCGCTTGAACCGGCCGGTTCGGGCATTTCGCGTCCATTTGTCCCACTCGTCCCAAATCGCCTCGCCGATTTTCTCTCTCGGTCGAACCGGCATTTCGCGCCCGCCGCGCCACTTTCGTCCCCACTTGTCCCAAATGCTTAGTGGGCCGACTAGACTCATTTCGGGCGGTTCGGGTGGTTCGCGTACCTTTGTCCCATTTGTCCCACCTTGTGCTGGACTAGGACTTAGCCGATTTTCACAATTTTTCCTGGCCCAAACTACTTGCTTTCTGCAACCTTCTCCACACTTTCTCAAAGCTTGTTCCTTTTTTCTTCGGCCAGGGGAGTTAGAAAATTACCTGAAGGGACCCTGCAAACCTGATTTTTGCTCTGAATCAATCAATTTTCTTGGGATTTGGATATTCTGATGCATGTTATCAAAATTACCCGGGGGGTGAATTTTGGATAACACCCCCTTCACCACCATCAAGACAAGATGAAATCCTTGCCGTTCCTTTACCCATAAAGGAATTAACCACCCAGAGTTCTTTTCTCACAGATGAGCCTTCTTACACCACATCCTTACAAGACTGTGAGCGGATGTTATCTAACTTATCTATTTCCCAAACATCTCCTTCTACCACTCTTGCTGTATAAGAGGAAGGCTCGCCATTTTTTTCGTCATCCTTGGACGAGAAACCCCTTGAACCGACATCACCAAATTCTTTAATCATGACGGATCCTCTCAAACATGCCCTCCTACCTATTAGTTCTTCATCGCCTAAATCTTTTCAGCGACCGGTTGACCTCTTAACGCCCATTGATACAGTGCCTCATTTACCCCCTGTATCACACCCACAATGGACTGGAATCACAACCCACCTTTCTTCCATACAAAAGTTCCTATTCACACGTGAGGATTGTCACCCCTCAGAAGATAGACAAGTCCTATGGGAACGTTTGAGTACACCATATTCTACTCAAATGTAGATGACCGATCCAAACGCCTCTACCATATACCTGAAGTGTTTACAAAAGCTTAAAATGCCTATGTCCTCATCTTCACCCCCCTCATCTCTACCAAATACCTCATCCACCTCTATTGACCTAACCAAACCTTCCCCTACGCTTGGGACCTCACCAATACCAGTCTAACACACCCACCTAAATGGTTAGATTTATCCAAAAGTAAAGCCATCCATCCACTTAGGAGACAGACCCAATCTCCTCAAGCCCAACCTATGCCTCTATCACAACTAAAACCATCACCGCACATCTACCTTCTATATTGGGACCTCATCCCTCCACCTTGCATCAATATATCATACCTCCTGCGTTTTCTTTAAAACGACCTATGCCTTCTGCACCCATACAGAGATCCATGGGTGTATCAACACCGTCACCCCACGTATCCTGTCCACCTATCAACCCTAAACAAACTCCATCATCAAAGGATTTGTTTGCTGTCACTCCTCTTTCTCCGTGGTTGTTTTTTGATACCACATCATCTGTGGCCTCATCATCTAACCAGCTAAACATAACTTCTGCGCTGAAGAAGCCACATTTAGTTAAATCCAATTATCAAAACCCCTTGGCTAAGCCACCACCCGCATTGCGAATTAACCATACCCGGTCATTACGAAACCTACCGGTCAAAATAGCCTCATCTTCCTCGACTTTGACCCGCTCAAAGGGTATTACGCCAAGATCCTTGATATGTTGGTGGAAAATGCGACCATTTCCCTACCCCCACTTAGACCCTATGATCCATCTCTAAACCTTGACCTATAGGTTATGATGAGTCTAAAATCTGCGCTTACCACCGCACACCAGGACATGATGTAGAGGGATGCAAAGCGTTGAAAGCCATACTTCATCAGTCACCTCTCTCGGATAGAAAGGTTAAGAAAGACAACTTACGAAGGGAGAAACCTTTAGCTTCAATCCCTCTCCTATACCACCTGTCCCCGCCTCACCAAGATCTATCATTATTACAACCCCACCGCTCGAAGACCATGACTTATCCCTACCGTCTTCCTCCTCTCGTGTTCACGAGATCAACATGATTAGTGTTGCTACTCGAGGGTAGAAAAACAATGGGAAAGCTAAAGAAAGCACACCTGCGGCCTCTCTTTCTCCATCCACCATCCCGATCGCACCACCACCTAAAGTGGTTATTCGTGGACCTGCCTACCCCGTCTCTAATGGAGTTGCCCACCGAACCATGATCAAACAGCTTCACCAATCACCTGTAAAAATGACACTGTATGATCTCATTCAAACCTCTGAATCTCATCGACAAGCTCTCGTTGAAATCCTTCAAGGGATAGAGGTCTTACCTAACGAAACCTTGCCTGTTACCTCCATTTTAACACCCAATCACGTTGCTTCGCTCACCAAACAACCTATCTCCCCAACCACTTACTTCTGCTCGACAAAGAAGTCTTGTCAGTTTCTCCGAAGACGAAATTGTCGACTTTGGTGCAGAAGATCCTGACCCGCTCTTTTCATCTCAGCTTATGTCCGGGACATTCGGGTGCGTCGTGTTATGATTGACAGGGGCGCTAGCCTAAACATCATCTCTTCAAAATCCTTCCAACAAATGAATATCCCTTCTAGCTACATGTGTGCCAACCCCATCATGTTGCGGTCATTCAATGATGCTATTACTTCTACCTTAGGCACCGTGATCCTTAACATTCATGTAGGGCCATGTACTTTACCCGAACTCTTCTATGTCCTTGAGGGAGAATTCCAATACAACATGTTGTTAGGCCGCCCTTGGATCTGGGCTATGGGATGCGTTCCCTCCACCTTACATAGATGCATAAAATTTGAGTACGAGGGGAAATCCTACACCGTAAAAGCTGATCCTCCCCCCTTCAAAACCTATAATATGTTATATCGCCCTAATGATGTGCTTGTACCAGCCAAGACACCCATTCATCCAACCCAACCATCCACTTCAACCACACCTCTACCATCCACCTCAACCGCACCTACACCTTCAACCAATGAAACCGCCGTCGCAAATACCACTTCCTTTCCCGCGGACAACATCCCAACCTTAGACCCTTTAGTAGATGTTTTTCAACACCTTACGCTGGGGGAGTATCACCTATATAACGTTAGCTCTTTCCATACCCCACAGGAGTATGGACAGTTACATGTACATCCTACCTACGACCATCATGTGGGGGAGGTAATCTCCTACGGACCACCTAATTGCCACACCAACCTAATGTATGGGGGTGTCGACACATCCTCCGTTACCCTTGAACCTCCCCTTGGTGTGGTTCCCTTCCAATCCAATTTTCAATACCTAACAAATCGTCGTTTCGCCCTCACCTTCTTGACTCACTGTGCTTGGAAAGGTTTTGGTTTTGGTCTTTATGAACAAGGCCGACATACAATCATTCCCGTGACTACACACAAACACAAAGATCGTAGTGGTCTTGGATTTCTGAAACACTTACACCGAAGAAACCTCGTGTCAGTTGTATCTTGGAAGATGATGATGTCACCCCTACCGAACCATCATCACCCATTTTGCCATCATCACCCACAGAGTCGATAGACCCTGAATCTATCCCTCCTAATTTTTTTTTTTCATAAATGCTATCTTCTTGGGTCCTCTCACTTATCAACGCGATAATGAGGACCCATCTTCTCTTCCCCTTCTGTATCCAGACATGATCGAAGAGGATTTGCCTTCAATTAATGTTGTTGAGTGCCAGGATGACGACTCCATCCTCACTTACCTTGGTGTGGACGACTCTTATATTCAACGCGCCTTACCGTCTGAAACTCAAACCATGTTGAATGAGTCGACTATAGAAATCAACATCCACACAAAGGATGATCCTCACATTGTGAAGATCAGACAATCTCTTAACGCATCAGAACAAGCCGCCTTTACTACCTTTCTCCGTGCCCGCAACCAAGCTTTCGCTTGGTCCTACGCTGACATGCCAGGAATTGATCCTGACATTGCGGTCCATAACATTACCCTGAAACCCAATTCCAAACCAGTTAAATGAAACTAAGAAAAATGCATCCACGCATTGCCCTCTTGGTCAAAGAAGAGCTTCAACGACTCCTTTCTGTTTCCTTCATCTTGCCTATTGACTATCCTCAATGGATTTCTAACATCGTACCTGTCACTAAAGCGACGGGGGGACTTCGGATATGTATGGATTTCTGGGACCTTAACCTCGCTTTCCCAAAGGATGACTTCCCCCTCCCGAGTATTGATCAACTTTTTGATCTCACTATGGGCCATGAGATGCTTTTTCTCATGGATGGCTTCTCGGGATACAATCAAATTTTGGTAGCCCGACCAATCAACATAAAACCGCCTTCATAACTCCATGGGGAACCTTTTGTTATCATGTCATGCCGTTTGGCCTTAAGAATGCTTTGGTGCGACCTATCGGTGGCTATGACTTACATTTTCATGACATTATGCACACTATTCTTGAGGATTATGTCGATGATCTTCTTGGCAAATCTAAACATCGCAGTGAACATCTCGATGTTTTAACCATTATTTTCGATCACTGTTACAATATTGTGTTCGTCTTCAACCAAAGAAATGTGTCTTTGGTGTCCTTTCGGGAAAACTTCTTGGTTTTATCGTCTCTTTGCGTGGCATCGAGGTCAATCCATCTAAAGTCAAAGCTATCCTAGAAATGCCCCCACCTACTAACCTCAAACAATTACATAGTTTGCAAGGTAAACTCCAATCTATCCGGTGTTTCATCTCTCAACTCTCGGATCGATGTCAACCTTTCCATCACCTCCTTAAAAAGGACATTGCCTTTCAATGGAGCGAAGAGTGCCACCAAGCCTTTGAGGCTCTTAAAGCCTATCTCTTGCAGCCACCTGTGCTTATCCCACCTCAGGACGATCGCCCTTTCTACCTTTACCTTTCTGCCACCGACCATGCTGTAGGAGCCATGCTCGCACATCATGACTCCGAGCATCGAGAACAAGCCGTTTATTATATAAGTCGTACTCTCATGGATTACGAGACTAGGTATACACATGTAGAAAAGTTGTGCCTAGCCCTATCATTCGTAGCCACCAAACTCCGACACTACCTCCTGAATCACAAAACTTTTGTCATCACCAACACGGACCCCATTCATTATATGTACGCCAAACCACATCTAAACCAATGCATCGCCCGATGGCTTATGCTCCTCGCCGACCTTGATCTTGAATTTGTACACCAGAAATCAATAAAAGGACAAACTATTGCAGACCAACTCGCGGAAGCCCCTTTACCTGGGGAACAATTTACCAATTTTAATTTCCCCAACGAACTCATCGCCACTCTTTCACTCAGTGAGGAGTCATATCCAATGACCCTCTTCTTCGATGGATCCAAATGCTAGCGCGGCGGAGGAGCCGGTGTTGTTCTCATTCCTCTTGACGTTGAGCCTATGCCTCTTTCATTCCAACTCGATTTCCCCTGCACTAATAATACAAAGCGGAATATGAGGCCCTTGTTTTAGGTCTCCAGGTTGCGTTACACTTAGGTGTCAAATCTATCAATATTTTCGCGACTCTCAATTGGTAGTCAATCAAGTTATGGGCATCTACCAATGTAAAAATGAGGAACTTCAAAAGTACAAACATTACGTGGATTCACTTTTGACCTTATTTACTCATTATTCTATCCAAACCATTCCCCGCTCCACTAACAAATTTGCGGATACTATGGCTTGCTTAGCCTCGCAAATTCCTGCCTCACCAATCGACTCGACATATTCGCGTCTTGGTCCAATAACTCTTTACCCCATCTTACTTAGCCCCAGGTTGTTTGTATGATAAATAATGTGTCTGCTAATTCGCAGGATACCTGGTATCACCAATTTCATGACTACCTTACAACCTCTGTTCTCCCACCTGACCTTACTAGTAACGACAAACGTGCTTTTCTTAAAAGTGTTTCTCGTTATGTCGTCATGGGGGGACTCCTCTATAAACGTGGCTTTGATGGCATCCTCCTTCGATGTCTAACCGGTGGAGGTCACCTATACCATCCAACAAGTCCACGACGGTATTTGTGGTGGACATTTTAGTGGCCACGGCCGTGGATAAACGGATCCTTCACCTCGGCTATTATTGGCCTACTCTTAATAATGACTACTATGAATATGTTAAGCATTGTGTTATGTGTCAACAACATGCCAACCTTCAACATACTCCTAGCCATCCGCTACAGGTCGCACGAGATCTTTGGCCTTTCTCACAATGGGGTTTAGACCTTATCGGTGAGATTCACCCGCCCTCTTCGCAACGTCACCGTTGGATAATCACAGCAACCGAATATTACACTAAATGGGTGGAAGCCATTCCACTCATTTCAACCAAAAAGGAAAAAATTGTAGAATTCATTAACCATCACATTATCTGTCGTTTTGGCGTTCCTCATCGCCTGATAACAGATAATGGAAAATATTTCAAAAATAAGTTGTTACAAGACCTTTGTGACAACTTTGGTATCAAACTTAGCTTCTCATCACCTTACTATCCATAAGCAAATGGTCAAGCTGAATCTTCTAATAAAACCCTAACCAAAATCCTCATGAAAGTTGTTAACGATTCTGGAAGAAATTGGCATGATCACATCCCCTTTGCCCTTTGGGCTTATCATACTAGCATTCGTACCTCCACTAATGCCACACCATTTTCTTTGGTATATGGTACCGAGGCTGTCTTGCCTCTCGAAATACAAATACCCTCCCTAAGAATATCTCTTCAGGATATTCTCACCAATGATGATTTCCACCAAGAGCGGTTAGCCCAATTGGAGCTTCTTGACGAGCATCATCTTACAGCTCTTGACCATCTTCAAATCTATCAAAAATGCATCAAGCGTGCTTATGATAAGCGACTTCATGAGCGTACCTTTAAGGTTGGTGATCTTGTCCTCAAAGAGAATCAACATGTAACCAAACTAGAAAAGAGAAAACGTGGAAAATTTGCTCCTAATTGGATTGGGCCCTACATTATCACTCATATTTACGGATCAGGCACTTACCGTTTAGCTTCGCTTAATGGTAAACCTGAGCCTGAACCCCTTAATGCCTTGCATCTTCGACCATTCTACTGTTGAATTTAGTGTTATATCACTTCTTATCTACCTTGCACTCGTCCCTTGAGCTCATTTACTACCTCATACACTTTTGTTCCATGCATCTCAAAATAGAATCAAGCTCACGTGGTTTGGTCATTACCTCCTCTTAAAGATGCCTTCCCCTTTTTAGTCTGGTCCATGACTTAAAAGTATCAAAATAACATGTTCTCAATTATACACTTATGGGATATTCTTGAGTCAAACTTCCTACAAAACTAGATGCTTCATGCCAAACGGACATCTAGACCTCTAAGTTATACATAGATGCTCCTCGAAGGACAATATGTGCAAAGCCACTCTGCTCTTATAAATGACTGCTCCCGAAGGACAACTATACACAAAAAACCACATCTCGCTACTATAAATAGATCGCTCCTGAAGGACAACTATACAAAGTCAGTATTTTCGAAGCTTCTCGCATTGATCACTTCGTGAAGAGCTTAAGAACAATAAAATGAATATCCCCTATGGACTTCTCGCATCGATCGCCTATATCCAAAAAGTAAAAACAGATTCCAAAGCACTTTTGAGTCATGGACTTGTCTATTTAGGTTTTGTTCTCTTTTGTCAAGCATAATCACGTTATAAAAATCTCTCTGCACCCCACTCTACCAACCACCTCATCTCACCATTCGTCAAAGCAACAAAACTCAAGGGACGTGATGTATATCCGATATATATTGTGATTATACAACTCTTTTCACCTATCGACTTCTCGCATATGCAAGGTACAGGGATTCAAGCTCATCCAACATTAATATGTGGTTTGTTTAGCTCTTCTCAACTATGGGACACTTTTGCCTCTTTTACTCGAATCTAGGATTATGTGTTGACCTTAATCGGGACACGGTTCCTACTACTTGGGTAAGCTAACTTTTGCTTCACCTATACCTACACCAACATCGCCAATACCGTACCAACACCAACAACATTACCCTACCAATATCAATATTTTTACCAATAAACGAATTGCCTAACCACAACCAAATTTCTGAATTCACCTCTCCGGTCCTAAGGGAGAACTACATCGTCTCGAGGCTCCTCCTTGCTTTGTGCAATGGGCTATGTAGGCAACACTTAGGAGACATGGGGTCTCCCAAGGTTAGCTCGACCATCCCCTACCATAACCTATCATGTGTTGTAAATATAAATATTTTTGTGTATTTCTATTTGACAACATTCATCTTTATCCTTTTTCAAAACAAAAAAAAACATTCAAAACACAACCATTCTTATTATTATCATCACTCAAATCAACATACATATTTAGTTTTATTTTAGATGTTAAACAAATACATCTTCTCTATCATCGACTCATAGGTCGGCATCCTTATTTATTCTTATACTCCTATGAAATTCACTTAGACCCTTGCGCCTCCTCCCGAATCAGGTGGTGATCGTGATCGTCGACGCCACTCACTTGGCCTCTCCATCCTCAAAGGTGCCACTGCTATTGGTTCCTCCCACTGATCCGCCAACATCTCCTGTAACATACGAATACGTCCTCTTGCGTGGAGGAATCTTGCCTCTAGTCTCTCCACTCATGACTCTGCAACCGCTAACAATCCCGTTGTCTCATTCACCCGTGTTTGGAGCTGATGAGCTACACCCTGCAGAAGATCTCTCTCCGCTGTAATCACAGCTATGTCAGGACGATCACGTACACCTCGCAGCTCTGCTACCCACCATAATCTATAGGCCTTTGTTGCTCCTGCATCCATTACCCTGCGATCGGCTGCTATCTCCTCTGGCCCTTCTGGAGGTGTTGGCCGGGAGTGAGAATGCTACCTCGACATTGATCCTCATGTATGGTCTATAAGCCATAGGTATATCCTGAACAAATCCAAATTGTCACCGCACGTGATCTAGAGGAATCCTCTTGTACTCGCCTGGCTTGTGCCCTACGATCCACCTCAATCGCTCTACACCCCTCAACTCCTCAGCTATGTTCTCTGTCACCATATAGTTCCCGTAAGGCCTCCAACAAATATATGCAATTGTCACCATCTCCCATACCTACCTATAATACTCGATGTCATCTATCACGGCCTGGGATCTCGCCTCTTGTTCTGTCTAGACCCATCGTCTGAATCCCAATCTCTGCACTCTTGTCTCTCCCGACTGGATGGGTTGGCCTATCGATTGCACACAAACAATGTGCTCATAGGCCCAACAATGTAATAAGTATGAACAATCTAGTGTCATCCTGTGTTTTCACCTGCAGGCCCATAAACCCCTGTATAACTCTGCTAGATATGCGGGTGCCCATGCGAAAGTCACGCTCCTTTCTATCATTTCCCAAATAACACTCATCAATGCTTTTGGAAATCTTCCCCCCTCCGCCCTCCGTAATGCATAATACCCCATTGCTATCATTAATACCACTACCAACCTTGTTTCCTCAGGGTGTGTTGCATACATTGTACCATAAGTGAATGTCAAACCTCACTGTGTCAAATCTCGTGCAGCTGAACCAAATACTGCTTGTTATCGCTCGCCCGCCCCGTGCTAGGCAGGTAACTTTTTACGATACTCGGTCTTCCTGTAATTGGGAGCCTCAAGATCCTAAACACATCTTCCAATGTCACTGTCATCTCCCTGTTGGCAGATAGAAGGTATTCTTTTCCAGATTCCACCTCTCAATCAACACCTGCAACATAGCATGATTGCGTGTGATTTGTGAATAATAGCGGATTCCACTTAGCCCCACATGGTTTATCAATGCCCATTCAGCTGGTGTTACATCCGCTCGGATTCGTGACAACAAAGCTAGCACACTATCATTCATCCTTAACCCTGCCTCCGCCTGCATACATCAAAACGACACACAACCATTCAATAAATCAAATCCCCAAGGTTTTTTCTCACATTCTGGAAATTCCTACAGTAACCGGTATCGGTTATAGATAACCGATACCGGTTTACTAACCGATACCGGTTATCTCTAAACGATACCGGTTACTGTCAAACATATACAGCCTGCTTAAAAACATCCCCTATGATAATTATTTTACTCGTTTACTCCTCTCCATACCTACAAACATACGTGAAACCCCCGCTTACCTACCCCATAACACTCACCCCATTCCAAACCCTTGCCTATCACCTTTTCTTTCTCATCTCTACCCTCTTACCTTCTCTCATCCTATTCATCAAAACATGCAAGAATTAAAATACAACCAAACAGTTTACCTCTTGGGATGCAGCAGCTTGGGGTGGAACTTGTCTTCCCTCTCATCCCTGCCTGCTAGATGTTTCTCCTCAACCAGCCATGTTCATCACCCTCTTCAAATATAACTTGCCTTTCTGCGCTTCTTAATACCACTCACAATTGCTTTACATGTCTCTTTCTTCCTTATCACTCAATTCTCTCATGCAATTACTCCGTATCGGTCGTCAAACAACATCGCATTCACGTATTTAACTTGTTGCATGACTCTAAAAATAAGAACTTAAGTTGCCGCCCAAGCTTTTCCATTTTTAGAAAAGCTCGTTTTGCATAACGCGGTATCGGTTACATAACCGATATCGGTCAACAATCTACCGACGTCGGTTAGGTAACCGATATCGGTCGAATGTCTCTTTTTGCTTAAACACGGGCCTTTTCTTTATTTTTTGCAAATTTTTGTGGCGCCCGCCTCTTTTTCCTGCATAACAACACCATTATCAATATTTTTCATCAAAATCACATCAATATCTCATCACAATTTCATCAACATCATCTATCTACAATAAAACAACCATCAAACAAAATACATACGACATTTTAATATACACACCATGTGGATCAAAATCATCATCTCTATATATATCAATGTTTAAATATACAACTTCCCCTGCATGGGGGCCTCTGTCAGCTCAAAATAATACAAAGCCGGCACGCAGGCCGTAATCACTGTCAAAATCTTGACTCGGCTCATGCAGCCGGTCTCTCATATCAAAAATATACTCGGCTCGCAGGCCGGTATCAACTTCTCTACAACTTTGTACTCGGCTCGCATGAGCTAGTATATACAACAAGAATGAATAAATGAATCATATGTAGGCATGCATGCCTCTATAAACATAACCGGTTCGCAGACCGGTGTCTATATCTAATAACCAAAACCCATCTCCACTCCAGGGATGTCTCAGCTCTCCCCACCACCCTCAGCCCCTCTCCCTGCTGGTCCCTGTGCTGGCTCTCGCCTCCTCCCTGTCACCGACCCATCGAGTGTCAGCTGCACGCCCCTCGGATCTCTTGCTCGAGAGGTCTCGGCTTTGTGCGCCGCATATATGGTGATAGTCAACCCCGGTACCATCAAGGACATCCTGATAATACCGGGCCTCCACTCTCGCCTCCATATAGCGGGCCCTGTGCCACCAAAGCTCGCTGGGCTGGTCCCCGATTCTAATAATAGTGGCCCTGTGCCCGGCCGGTACACTCGTGCTCGTGCTGCTCGCGGCGGGGCCGATGCCTCTGTGGTGGTGCCTGTGGTTGTGGTGGTGCTCGTGGTGCGTTTCGTGCTCTGGGTTAACTACCCGTAGTAGTACCCGACCGTGCTGTGCGGCAAGAATAAGCTGCCTCGTAATAATGCACCTATCCTACGAGCCGATCCCTCTCGCTTATAACCGCCGCCAAATCCGGGCTGCATGCGGGCTGTGCTCTCTCGGGTTGCTCTCGCCCGCCCACCACACAAAAAAATGAACGGTGCACTGAGCATCGTCTCTTGTATTGTCTGCTGGCCTCTCTGCTATAACTGGGTCAATGGGCGTGGTGCAGTAAGTGGGGCCTATACATCATCCCTCGTTCTTGTGGGAAGGGAGGTGGCTCATCTGTCGTAGCCCCATTCGCCGTCGCCCTCTCTAATGGTATCCGCTCATGCTCTCTCGGCCTCCGTCATTAGCCTATCTAGAAAGTATACTGGATCTAGCGCATCTGTGCTCGGGCTCCTCCTCGGGGTGATGGCCTCTGTAGGGCCTCCATACAATGTCTAGCGTGGTCAAGCCCTCTAACATATGTCGGTAGTAGCCTACGCCGCGCCCCCGCGAGCACCGCTCATGGTGGCCCACGACCCCCAACCACCTCTCAAAGCCATATACTCGTATATAACTTGTGGCCCGGCTTGGGGCAGCCCTCTGTCGTATACATATGATGTGCTCATATGCCCAAAGCGAGTTGTAACAAAAATGTGGAGCAAATCCCAAATCACCTCATCCGGTGATAACCCCACAACTCTCTGAGATAGCGCATTTGCACAGATATACTTGGTGCCCGTGAATAGCACGCCTCGCTCCTCTACCATCTCGTGCAAAGCACTCCCATCAAAGCCGTGGGAAGCGGCCTCCTCTCGAGTCACGGGAGGCGGCGGGTGATACTATCATCATCAACACAATGCAAGCCATGTCTCATGTCTGTGTGCGCGATACATATCGCCATAGGCAATGCTCGCGCTGTGATAAGTCAATAATGCGGCTGCATCCCCAAATACCTGAAGAATGCTGTCCATAGCCGTCTCCGCATCTACCTGGAATACTGCCTCCCCTACGATCGGTAGTCTCAGGATGCGATACACATCCTCCAGGGTAATAGTCATCTCTCCAGTAGGGAGATGGAAAACATTTGGTCGCGGATCCCATCTCTCGATGAGGGCAACCATAAGGCTGTGGTCCCTATCCACAGCCCTATACCGCTGGACTCCGCCGAGTCCCACCTCGCACATAATAACCCATCAAGCGCTTGGACACATGTGGCCACATCCGTCTCAATAGCGGGGGCATCCGATCCCGCATCGTAAGCTGGCCGACGTGCTCGTAAAAACAACCCACTTCATTAGACCTACCCTTTACAAAAACAACTACTTTTGTAGACACCAAATTTGTGTCTTACGACCCCTTTGTGACCCGCATCTCATCTTGCAATCTAACCTCATCACCTAAACCTTACATAATTATTTGTTAATTACCTTATAATTGATAAATCCACATCACCTTACCTGCCACCTCATTTTGCCACCTCATCATGACCTAGCCCTAACCCTAAACTAACCTAATTAAGACCTATAACTTGGTCCACATCTACACCCATGACTAAGGACCCCTTTCTCGCACCCAAAACCGACCTTCTAGTCACTTGACCAAGCCCACAACTGATCTCTCGGGAGAAAAGTAGGGAAGGTGGGCTATTTTACTAAAAATAGCCTACTTTTTCCTCAACGATGCCGGTTCCTACTCAACCGCCGTCGGTTACGTAATCGCCATCGGTTCCCTGTAAATGGGCTCCCGAACCAAAATCAAAGGTGGAAGGATTTTTGAATCAACAAAGATCATTTGGGAGCGATCAAGAGAGTCCAGATCTTCACTTGACCGAGCAGAGACGAGTGGAGAAACCAGAAGAGTTTGCAGCAAAGGAGATCAACTTGCATCTTCGTCAAAAACCAGTAAGTCACATCTTGCATGTCCTCTGTTATAACATTTCTTATGCTTTTTGAATCACAGTCCTCATAAATCCATTCCTGAATCCACTACCCAGCGTGCCATTGCATCTAACTATCATTCTTTTACCTCTCATCACCTCATTTCCTAATATCACCTATATTGTAACATCCTCATTTTAGACAATAGAACAAGTCAAATTTTTTTTTTTGATAATTGCATCGGTTCTAAATACATAATTTAGAGCTCACAATTCAAATAACCATTTATATAACAGACAACCATATGCACGTACAGTAATGACTCGGAATACCTCCGATCTATTCATTCCATGACTCGGTAAACTACCGATCTATTCATGAGTAAAAAGAGTTAGTGTTCTTAATTAACACAATACTCGCGGTTCTCTTCCCTAACTGGGATTCGAATGTCCGTCAAGGAATCAAATAATAATCAAGTACCATTATTCATCGGCATCTCATCCCTTAGACTAGGTGAATTAGGACAACGCAATCATAGACTTGCGATACTTTGGCCAAAGATTTGAAACATATCTTGTTCATGTCTCGTATTCCTTAACGGCATACTCGTCAATCGGAATACGCCCTTCACCCCATTCATATGTTATATAGAATGTCTTATACCGACATCTTGTCAGTCCTTTCTTTCACAAATTGAATCACTCGGAGGCGATTAACAAGGTGATAATGTTATATGGATGCCTACGAGGATTAGGGATATGAGGACATACTGGTTCAACCTTGCAATTCAACCAGTGTGTCATGATACCCCAAATCTCCGAGGCAGTCTTATAACATGGTCACGTTCTTAATCGGTCCCAAGGTAACTCGTGCGAAATCAAGTGTAAATCTTAGCGATCAATGCAAAGGGTGTCGCCATAAGTCACCTGCATTGTTGTAACTTCGAGAAGATCCTAATCTTCTCGGAGGTACAGCCCTGCAGTCGACCTTATGTCGTCATCCTTTAAATCCGCCTCGAGAAGATCTACCCAAAAACAAGCGTTACGCACTAGAGATTAAATTACTTCTTAAGACTTTTCCCTAAGGTTAGCCATTTCCAATCCCTGGATTCATTTTCTTAAGACGACCCTCCTCCATTAATCCCATCACTTGGTAGAGGTATTAAGGTCTAGCTTCTATCAAGGAGTCATTAGAATACATCTGATTCTAAGCAATGATTGCATAATATCTCATAACCTATGCTTGAGATTGCCACCTGAACTCCATTGATTGCCTATCAGTTCTCTTAACTGAATTTATATCATACTTTTTAGTTTAAAGATATAAATGATTTAGAATCCAATTTACTATTGTCCTGTTATACTTAGGACTAGGGATTAGTAATTCAATCCAACTTGTTTAGCGTTATCTTTTAGGCTCAATTTTAACCTATCCTCTTGAGAGACAATAATTAAATTACAATATTGCATTATCCAGATCAAATTAGAACTACTAAATACTCATAAGAATTTAGTCTAATTACTTACAAGCTTTCATTGTCAATCACAAAAGCATCCATATTATACAAAGATAACTATGCCTCTTCGTTACGTAAACCGAAGAAGTTCATCATTCATAATAGAATACAAAGATACATAAGTATCAAACACTTATTTTCATTCCTTTCGAAACTCGAACAATTACATTTTATGCAACAGCATACTTGATATAATGCTAACGGAAAAGAAACATCTTTTCTCATATAGTACATCCATAAAATCAAGCTGTAATTCATAATAAATCAAATAAACTATCTGATCGGACTGCCAGATCTGCATTGTATTTACCTCTTACGGCAACCATCTGCAAAAATAGTCAACATGAGTCAGTTCAATGAACTGAGCATGATAAGCACTAACTTTTAAAACAATTGCAATCCATCAATTGTTTTCATTAAACACCCTGTTTAAATGAAATCAGATATTCACATAAGTAAACATGATTAGACTATGCCCTTGTAATACTGAATGATTACAATTATGTAACTCTATCATTGTTACAGTTAGTCTTAATCATTTTCTAATATTTCATCAAATATTAAGAAACAAGGAACGAATGCACACAACAATCATTAAACCCACAATCACAACATTGGTCAGATTGTTTCATTCTCCAAAAAGGAAATATCATAACAATTCGGGATTCCACCAATATGTTACAAACAATTTCCTACTGATAGTTCATTATCAATAATATTAAATAAAGGAAGAGAAAGAATTCAAACCATTCATACTTCCTTTTACATAAGTTCATCACTGTACTGCCTTCACATATGAAAACAGTCAACCAGTATATAAATGAACAAGTTAGACAGGCCGAAATCAAGATCACTGTTCTAAATCACGAAAATAGAAACTCAGCAAATCTCTTGTACAGCAACTAACACATCAACATTTCATGTAACAACCATAAGCCCAATGCAAGTTCCTTTTGCACAGTAAAGCCTTATCCCCAGTTGAAAACAAGAGCTACAAGCGTATCGCTGAAAACAACAACTATTGCATCAACAATCTAAGGTTTCCCAAAGGACTATGCTATGTTGCCCACACGGTACTTCCAAATCATGCACAGTCGATCGGACAGATCAAAATGGAAGGAATCATAGCATACATATTCTTGCTCAGTCAAAATCGGACTGAAGTGAAGGAAAGGAATTCAACCAAACGATCCTTACCTTGCAGCATGCAAGTCTTGGTGCGTTATTCGCGACTTACCCTAACAAGGTCAAAACACGAACTTGATCATCCAAACACAAGGACCTCACAAGTAACAAAGACAGTCCAAGGTCAAGCTCAAAAAAAAGACAGTAGTACAAGTTACCTTCCCGGAATTTCCAATGATTCAAACGGAGGTATCAATTCATGCAAAAGCTTAAGAATTCATAGAGCATAATCCTCAACAAAGCATATCAATAGTCGAAGACAAAATACTCTCCAATCATTTTACACTAATTTGCTCAGTCAAAGACATACATGTCCACCTAAGAATCAGACCTCAAATCCCAAAACACGAAGGAATTCCAAATTGCAATAACAAAATCGAAATACATGTTATTCCATTAAGTCTTGCACTTAAAATACCAACACTTAACTTTATTCAGCTCATGAACAAAATGAATCATTCATTCGACTCCTCGTAGTCGTCCAAGTCGAAATAGCAAAATCTATATATTCACACAAAGGATGGTGATAAAGGTTTGCACGCATAACCACCGAACCCTACAAAGAACGCTGATAATGACATAGATTGATAAATCCATATATGCTATTCATGGATAACATTCGGAAAGAACAAGCGAAGCAAATTGAATATCCATTTCTAAAGCAAGGAAAAGCAACTAAGCCGCTTGAACTTTCTAATGCTTTCACATAGAAAGGAAAATGCATATACAGGAAGTCTTTATCTTTTAACTACTTCAAATAACAGTAGACAAAAGCCCTGTTTCTTCTTATCAGGCTTTTACAAGAATCCAATCACAAAACTTGCGGATAAATCTACATTCCAGCAAAAGAAAGCAATACGATTCAGTCATCGACTCCACTGAGTCGATACAACAAAGTACAGGTGTATTTATATTATACACAGTGCACAAATATTCCCGCTAACCTAATAACAGGGAAAACAACTTCATTAGGAGGTCGAAAGACTATGGTAACACTACAAGTTACTGCTTCAAGCCAAAATTGAAAACAAAATGAAACCCGAAAGTATCACTAGTCGTTGTCAACAATCCCATGACCGAGCACCCAAAGAAGCGATAATACCAATCATTCTTACAGTATTCCTTCAAATCATTAATACAGTTTCTATATCAAGAAACAGCGACCACGAATCAAGACATACAGTGGTCCTATACTTCTCATAGGTATATTCCAAGGGCTCACGCCAAACAGGCCGAACACTCGCATATTGTTAATAAATACCTCTCATGCATAATCCAGGAAGAATGTACAAACAAGTAGAGTTAAAATTCGATTTCCACAAACACCCAACAAACGGATTTGAAGAAAAATCGAACCAGAAGAAATACAGTGCCAATAATCAAACTAGATCTCATAGAAAATTCATCCAATCATCACAGAACATTTGAACAGAGTTGTTTTAATGAAATCACTTGAAAAACAGCAAGATATTTAAAGGTTAGGGCCTAGCATGCCTGTTTGTTGATCAAATTTCCGAAGCAGACCACAGGAAGAGCTCAAACTTCCTTTTCTTTTTCCCAAATACAGCGACCAACAAAATTTCGCTGTCCTATTCACAATATATCCTCCATGGCCGAGAAAAGAGCCAGAGAATTTCATTCTCGCCATGCAACTCAAGAGAACTGGTGCTAAGAACAGTAAACTAGCAGAGAAAGAGAGAGAAGAAGACCGAAAATCGCGATACACCAAACAAACTTTCCAACTTCTCGTTTGCATGCTGTTCCGCGAGCTCCGGCTCGACTCCCTAGACATTAAGTGCCATTAAACCAATTTTCCCGCTTAATCTCAACTCCCACCGACCGCCGAAATTGGCGACAGTCCATCCAAAAACTCAAGTTCATTTCCAAACTTAGTAATTGCCAAGTCTGCCAAGGTTAGCCGCCGCCTAAGCCTCCGCCATATGTCTGTCCCTCATCCTTATCCTTCCCATTTATTGCCATAGAGAATAGCGCCCATGGTTCGCCACCCTTCAAAGGCCCCTTCCCAAAAACTCTTAGTTAGCTAGGTTAGTATCTTAGGTTAGAGTTTTAGGGTAATGACCATGCTAACCATTTTACACTTAGTTTTTATTTTAGGATCATAACACATAGCCTAGGTCTAGGTTAGACTAACAATAATCTAACCCCTAGGTTAGGTTATTGTTTTAGGTTACTAACCCTTAGTAATTCAATTTGGTCCTTCTCCTGAAAACCCGGAGAGACCTGTATCATACTTTCTAGAACAGAGCCACTCCTGTTCTTAGTATGTCAATGAATTATTACCTGGTCTTTAATCGAGACCTTCCAGATATACTAAATATCGGGAACCGTTTCATTTCTCGAGATCAGCCTGAGTCATACTCCTGACCCGCTTTCTAAATGCTTCCATACCTTGCAACCTGTTCAAGGTTCGTGATCTAATTTTATCACTTCGCAAAATTAAAGCATTACTTGGATCAATTCCTCTGGTCCAAGTCTAGATATTATTGATGAATACCTGTATAATTCATTCCGTGATCAGATTAATATTCAGTCACAAAATGAAATAAATAAAAGAGTCTATTAATATTTTGACTCAGTCAAGATCTGCAATCTGCAAGAAATTTAATACATATCAAGCATGATTTCCGAATCGAGGTACACAATCCATTTACTAGAAATCACATATCAACACTTGAATGCTTAGGAGAAAGTAACAAGTTCAGTGGTGTTACATATATACGGCCTTACAAACAACACAACCACCCCACAAAACAACCAACCTTCAGATCTTAGACCATCGATATCGGTTATCAAGCAATTTATCGGTTATCTGACTATAACGAAAAACCAGCCTTTCCCTACCCGGTTCAACGAAGCAATTTAATTGATATCTTACAGTCTTTTGTGTTAATTCATATTAGCAGGGGAACTGACCACCTTCGAAAGGAAGTTTTATATTTCCTGGGCCCAAGGCAGTTCCCTCATTTATTGTCTAATCAAAATCATGTGGTCTTGTGTTCTTATTTGCAGGTAGTCCTTCCAAGACAAAAAGGAGTTCTTCGCAGTCAACCTGATCTTTCTCTACGGTACGCGCACACCATCTCGACGTTCAACAGGTATTCCTCCTAGCCCTAACCTTATCTGTTTCTAAAAGGAATGAAACATTTCGAGTGAAACATTTTGGCACGCCCGGTGGGACCCATTTTGGGTTTCTTTCTTTCTTGCTTGCTTTCATATAGGGAGTATACTTGCTGTTTTCTTCTTCTAAAAGATATTCACAAGGTTTTATATTATTTTGATAAAAGAACTTGCTTTGCTTTTACATCTCGCATTAGTGAAAGTCATCTCTTTTGCTTCATCGAATATCATTTTCGATTTGGGTTTAAAACACGTGCATTGCATTACTGCTTGCTGTTTTCAATTCTAGTGAACATAGATTAAGTAACAGGTCGTACACGTGGGGGTGATATCCATGGTATTGACAAGAAATTAATCTTACTTTCACTGCACAACACATACCGAATCACTTCACAATTAACACAACAGCTCAAACACCCCCCTTTTCCGCGGTATTCCTCCGCCCGATTGAGGTAACCTTATAAGCCAAAACAACTTGACATTTCCCCTAAGTCTTTTGTTTAGGATTGACATCGTTCCATGTCTAAAGGCATAAGCCCACAATAATTAAAATTAACCCTAGGGTTAGTCTCTGGATTTGCGTGTGCATCTTGCTTGTTTTTAGTTCTGTTTTCTTTCTCATACCCTGTCTTCTGTGATCAATAATTGGACAAGTATACTAAACGTTGTTAAAAATCAAATTAGCAGCCTTTTATATCTTGTTAGCCCAGAATTCTTACACCGACATCGGTTACCTAACGCCGTCGGCTATAGTATAACCGACATCGTTACAAGACCGATATCGATATCGTTGTTTCCCAATTCGACGACAAACCAAAGAACCTACCAATTTCACCGATCGAGTTTGTTTTATTCCCTGATGGATTGAAACCCTACCGTGAACTCCTGTCCATGGTTGTTATCACTGAAAGCAAGCCGCCGCCATGGTTTCACATGCTTGCTCTGTTTCTTTGCTTGAATCACCCCCTTCACATTCTGTGGGGAATCCTACGGATACCAGCGAGGTTCCTAAAATTCCTGTGGGAGATAAGGACTTTGCCAAGTTTCTGGATGCTAATTCTAGCACTGTACAATACTATTTGTCTCATACCCCTGACCGTATGCCTGATGGTCAGCTCCTTGTTGGTATGCCTATTAGTATAGCTGCTCATTTAGCTCCCACTCCGCCTGATAACACCGCCTTGCTTCCTGCATCTCTAGCCCCATCTCCCAATCCGACGGCTTCAGAGGTTCATACGACTCAGATTGGCTTTCCGTTGGTTAATCTTGGACCCCACATATCATTACCGCCGACTGCCCCTACCTCATCTCTCTTGCAGACTGCTCCGTTCATGACTTGCTCTCTGCCACCTATCCACACTAGCTTTCCTTCTCAAGCTCCGCCTACCTTTTCTTTCCCATACACGTATCCAGTGACCTCAACATCTTATATGGGACATCCCTATTCGGTCGCCTCAACATATTCATCCTCCATACCTTATCAACACTTAACCCCACCATTGTCAGCTGAGGCCCTTGGCCCAATTTGCCTCCGTTTACCACAATCGCACCATCATCTCATCCAACCACGGATTTCATTAAACAAATGATGGACAAAATGCAAAACCTGGAGGCTTCTGTTTCAGGAAGTCGTAGCGCCTTGACATACGAGCAAGTTTGTCGGGAGCCTATTCACCCATCTGTCCCCCTTCATTCGTATCCTCCTCAATGGGAATTACCAAAATTTACCCGTTTTAACAGTAAAGAGGACCCTCAACAACACTTGCGATCATTTAGACATGCTTGTTATTTGATTGCTCATGATGATGCCTTGTTACTCCGCACCTTTCCCATGTCCTTATCAGGACCCACCTTGGAGTGGTACAGTGCTTTAACCCAGCACTCAATCTTCTCTTTTAACCAACTAGCCCAATCTTTCTTGGATCATTTCTCCATTAACATTGCCAAGAAAGTATCTATCACTGACCTTTATGCCATCCGACAATTCGAAGACGAATCTATCGCAGATTTCGTTGGACGATGGCGGGGCCTTATCAACCAACTTACATATGCCTTGCCTCAGGCTGAACTTATCAAACTTTTTACGTGGGCATGTGCTAAGCACATTTCTCCTACTCTTCAAATTCAAACTTTCCGCACATTCGATGAGGCCTTTACCATGGCTCGGAAACTAGAAATTCGAGCCTTAGAAGAAGAGAAATTGCGGTTGCGCAACAAAACCCCATTTCGAACTCCAGATTCCACCAACAAACCTAACACCACCAATCCTCACCCATCGACCGCTTCGAAATCAAAAGGGGCCGTGCACGCGGTGATGGTCAAATCCCAACCACCGTCTAATACCCCGCCAAAAACCACTTATAAGTATAAAGCAGAACCCATCAACTACACTCCCTTGGGAGAAACATATGGTGTGATATTGGAAAAATTGCTCAAAGCAGGAGCCATTACCTTACCTCCTGTTAAACCTCACTCCGGGTTTGATTCTACCCGCGCTATACCTTCCTGGTACAAAGAAAATGACTTCTGTAACTTTCACCGCGTAAAAGGACATAGTCATGAAAACTGCAAAATGTTGAAAAACATAGTGCAGGAAATGGTTGACGCAGGTGATATAACCCTCGATAATCCTAATGCCCCTGCCAACCGAAATTTGAAAATCTTCAACAAACCATTCCCAAATCACTCGTCCAACAGTAACGTAAACCAGGATATCTTAGCCGAGGAGAGTGTTCATGAGATCCATGCAGTCTTCGACTCCCAGCCAAAAGCCTCTATCGAGAAAATTTTGAATCAAGCCTCTCCACTAACACAGGAGTCCGAACCTCCTTCACCACCATCAAGCCAAAGCGAAATCATTCCTTTACCCATAAAAGAGTTAACTGCCCAGACTTCTCTTCTCATCAATGAGTCTGCTTACACCACATCCCTACAAGACTGCGAACGGATGTTATCTAATCTATCTATTTCCCAAATGTCCCCTTCTACCGCTCTTGCTGCACAAGAGGAAGGCTCGCCACTCCTTTTGACATCCTTAGACGAGAAATCTCTTGCACCAACATCACCAAATTCTTTAACCATAACAGACCCTCTCAAACATGCCCTCCTGCCTATTAGTCCTTCATCGCCTAAATCTTTTCAACAACCGGTCGACCTCTTAATATCTATTGATACAGTACCTCATCTACCCCCTGTATCACACCCACAGTGGACTGGAATCACAACCCGTCTTTCTTCCATACCAAATTTACAATTCACACCTGAAGACTGTCATTCTCCAGAGGATAGACGAATCCTGTGGGAACGTTTGAGTACCCCCTATTCTACTCAAATGCAGATGACCGATCCAGACACCTCTACCATATACCCTAAGTGTTTACAGAAACTCAAAATGCCTATGTCCTCATTCTCGTCCCCCGTATCTATACCAAGTATCCCATCCACCTCTATTAACCCAACTAAATCTTCCCCTACACTTGGGACCTCACCAATACCCAGTCTCACACACCCGCCTAAGCGACTAGATTTATCCAAAAATAAAGCCGCCCCCCCACCTAGGAGACAAACTCAACCAGTGCCTCTATCACAATCAAAACCATCATCGTCACACCTACCTTCCATATTGGGACCTCATCCCTCCACCTTGCATCAATATATCATACCTCCTGCGTTTTCTTCAAAACGACCTACGCCTTCTGCACCTATACAGAGATCAAAGGGTATATCAACATTGTCACCCCACATATCCTGTCCACCCATCAACCCTAAACGAACTCCATCATCAAAGGATTTATTTTCTGTCACTCCCCTTTCTCCGTGGTTGTTTCCCGCTACCACGTCATCTGTAGCCTCATCATCTAACCAGCTGAATATAGCTTCTGCGCCAAAGAAACCACGTTTAGTGAAAACCACGTGTCAACACCCCTCGGCTAAACCACCACCCGTACGAACCAACCATGCCCAAACATTACCAAAACCCGCAAAACCAATACCCTCATCCTCCTCCGATTTTGACCCACTCAAAGGATCTTACGCCAAAATCCTTGCTATGTTGGTGGAGAATGCGACCATTTCCCTACCCCCACTTAGACCTTATGACCCGTCTAAACCTCGACCTATAGGTTATGATGAGTCTAAAATCTGCGCCTATCACCGCACACCAGGACATGATGTGGAGAGATGCAAAGCTTTAAAAACCATCCTTCGTCAGTCACCTCTCCCAGATACAAAGGTTAAGAAAGACAACTTACGAAGGGAGAGACCTTTAGCTTCAATTCCCTCTACTATACCATCTATCCCCGCCTCACCAAGATCTATCATTATTACAACCCCACCTCTTGAAGACCATGATTTATCCCAACCATCTTCTTCATCTCCGGTCTACGAGATTAATATGATTAGTGTCGCTACTCGAGCGCAGAAAAACAACGAGAAAGCAAAAGAAAGCACACATGCGTCCTCTCTTTCTCCATCCAGCATCCCGATTGCACCACCACCCAAAGTGGTTATTCGTGGACCCGCTTACCCCGTCTCTAATGGAGTTGCCCATCGAGCCATGATCAAACAGCTTCACCAATCACCCGTAAAAATGACACTATATGATCTCATTCAGACTTCTGAATCCCATCGACAAGCTCTCATTGAAATTCTTCAAGGGATCGAGGTCTTACCTAATGAAACCCTGCCTGTTGCCTCCATTCTAACACCCAATCACGTTGCTTCTCTCACCAAACAACCCACTGCCCCAACCACTTCTGTACAACAACAAGCTGCGGCAGTCAGTTTCTCTGAAGATGAAATTGTTGACTTTGGTACAGAAGATCCTGACCCTGCCCTTTTCATCTCAGCTTACGTCCGGGACATTCGGGTACGTCGTGTTATGATTGATGGGGGTGCTAGCCTAAACATCATCTCTTCAAAAGCCTTCCAACAAATGAATATCCCTTCTAGCTACATGTGTGCCAATCCCATCATGTTGCGGTCATTCAATGATGCTATTACCTCTACCTTAGGCACCGTGATCCTCAACATTCGGGTAGGACCACGTACTTTACCCGAACTCTTCTATGTCCTTGAAGGAGAGTTCCAATATAACATATTGCTAGGTCGCCCTTGGATCCGGGCTATGGGATGCGTTCCCTCAACATTACATAGATGCATAAAATTTGAGTACGAGGGGAAGTCCTACATAGTAAAAGCTGATCCTCCCCCCTTTAAAACCTGTAATATGTTATACCGCCCTAACGATGTGCTTATACCAATCAAGACACCCATACATTCAACCCAACCATCCTCTTCAAATGTACCTCAACCATCCACCTCAACCGCACCTACGCCTTCAACTGATGAAACCACCTGCAAATCGCAAAACCACTTCCCTTCCCGCAGCTAACATCCCAACCGCAGATCCCTTAGTAGATGTTTTTCAATGCCTTACGCTGGGGGAGTATCGCCTATATAACGTCAGTTCTTTCCATACCCCACAGGAATACGGACAGGTACATGCACATCCTACCTATGACCGTCATGTGGGGGAAGTAATCTCTTACGGACCACCCCATTGCCGCACCAACCTAACGTATGGGGGTGTTGACGCATCCTCCATTACCCCTGAACCCCCTCTTGGTGTGGTTCCCTTCCAATCCGATTTTCAATACTTGACAAATCGTCGTTTCGCCCTCACCTTCTTGACTCGCTGTGCTTGGAAAGGCTTTGGTTTTGGTCTTTATGAACAAGGCCGACATACACTCATTCCCGTGACTACACGCAAACACAATGATCGTAGTGGTCTCGGATTTCCGGGAACACTTATATCGACGGAACCTCGTGTCAGTTGTCTTCTAGAAGACGATGACGTTACCCCTACCGAACCATCATCACCCATTTTGCCTTCGTCACCCACAGAGTCAATAGATCCCGAATCTATCCCTCCTAACTTTTTTTTTTCATAAATGCTATCTTCCTAGGTCCTCTCAATTATCAACGCGATAATGAGGACCCCTCTTCTATCCCCCTTCTGTATCCAGACATGATCGAAGAGGATTCGCCTTCGATTAATGTTGTTGAGTGCCAGGATGACGACTCCATCCTCACTTACCTTGGGGCGGACGACTCCTATATTCAACGCACCTTACCATCTGAAACTCAAACCATGTTGAATGAATCGACTATAGAAATCAACATCCACATGGAGGAGGATCCTCACATTGTGAAGATCGGACAATCCCTTAACACATCAGAACAAGCCGCCTTTACTACCTTTCTCCGTACCCGCAACCAAGCTTTCGCTTGGTCCTACGCGGACATGCCAGGAATTGATCCTACCATTGCCGTCCATAACATCACTCTAAACCCTGATTCCAAGCCAATTAAACAGAAATTGAGAAAAATGCATCCACGCATTGCTCTCTTGGTCAAAGAGGAGCTTCAACGACTCCTTTCTGTTTCTTTCATTCTGCCTATTGACTATCCTCAATGGATTTCTAACATCGTACCTGTCACTAAAGCGACGGGGGGACTTCGGATATGCACGGATTTCGGGATCTTAACCTCGCTTGCCCTAAGGATGACTTCCCCCTGCCTA
This sequence comes from Taxus wallichiana var. yunnanensis, assembly GCA_018340775.1. Taxonomy (NCBI): domain Eukaryota; kingdom Viridiplantae; phylum Streptophyta; class Pinopsida; order Cupressales; family Taxaceae; genus Taxus; species Taxus wallichiana. The sequence goes on along the minus strand of CM031242.1, from coordinate 683,498,368 downwards.
GCATTGACCAACTTGTAGATCTCACTGCAGGCCATGAGATGCTCTCTCTCATGGATGGTTTCTCGGGATATAACCAAATTTTGGTTGCCCCCGCCGATCAACATAAAACTACCTTCATAACTCCTTGGGGAACCTTCTGTTACCGTGTAATGCCATTTGGCCTTAAGAATGCTGGTGCAACCTATCAGCGGGCTATGACCTACATTTTTCATGACATTATGCACACTATCCTTGAAGATTACGTCGACGATCTTCTTGGCAAATCTAAACATCGTAGTGAACATCTCGATGTTTTAACCATTATTTTTGATCACCTGTTACAATATTCTGTCCGCCTTCAACCAAAGAAATGTGTCTTTGGTGTCCTTTCGGGGAAACTTCTTGGCTTTATCGTCTCTTTGCGTGGCATCGAGGTCGACCCATCTAAAGTCAAAGCTATCCTAGAAATGCCCCCACCTACCAATCTCAAACAATTGCGTAGTTTACAAGGTAAGCTCCAATCTATCCGACGTTTCATCTCCCAACTCTCGGATCGATGTCAACCTTTTCATCACCTTCTTAAAAAGGACATTGATTTTCAATGGAGCGAAGAGTGCCACCTAGCCTTTGAAGCTCTCAAAACTTATCTCTTGCAGCCACCCGTGCTTATCCCACCTCAGGACGACCGCCCTTTCTACCTTTACCTTTCCGCCACCGATGACGCCATTTATGCGGGCCATGCTTGCACATCGTGACTCGAGAATCGAGAACAAGCCGTTTATTATATAAGTCGTACTTTGGTGGACTATGAGACTAGGTATACACATGTAGAAAAGTTATGCCTAGCCCTATCATTCGTGGCTACCAAACTCCGACACTACCTTCTGAATCACAAAACTTTCGTCATCACCAACACGGACCCCATCCATTACATGTATGCCAAACCTCATCTAAACCAACGCACGCGGATGGCTCATGCTCCTCGCCGACCTCGACCTTGAGTTCGTCCACCAGAAATCAATCAAAGGACAAACCATAGCAGACCAACTTGCGGAAGCCCCTTTACCTGGGGAACAATTTACCAATTTTACATTCCCAGACGAACTCATCGCTACTCTTTCCCTCGAGGAGGAGTCGTATCCAATGACCCTCTTCTTCGATGGATCCAAATGCCAGCGCGGTGGAGGAGCCGGCGTTGTTCTCATTCCTCCCGACGCCGAGCCTATGCCTCTTTCATTCCGACTCGATTTCCCTTGCACTAATAATACAGCGGAATACGAAGCCCTTGTTCTGGGTCTCCAAGTGGCGCTACACTTAGGTATCAAATCTATCAATATTTTTGGCGACTCTCAATTGGTAGTCAATCAAGTTATGGGCATCTACCAATGTAAAAATGAGGAACTTCAAAAGTACAAACACTACGTGGATTCACTTCTAGCCTTATTTACTCACTATTCTATCCAAACCATTCCCCGCTCCACTAACAAATTTGCGGATACTATGGCTTGCTTAGCCTCGCAAATTCCAGCTTCATCAACTGACTCTGAATTATTCGTCTTGGTCCAACAACTTTTTGCCCCATCCTACTCAACCCCGGTAGTTTGTATGATAAATACTGTGTCTGCTAACTCGCAGGATACTTGGTATCACCAATTCCACGACTACCTTACAACCTCTGTTCTCCCTTCTGACCTTACTAGTACTAGTAAACGCGCTTTTCTTAACCGCGTTTCTCGTTATGTAGTTATGGGGGGACTCCTTTATAAACGTGGCTTTGATGGCATCCTCCTTCGATGTCTCACCGGCGCGGAGGTCACCCATACCATCCAACAGGTCCATGACGGTATCTGTGGCAGACATTTTAGTGGCCTTGCCGTGGCCAAACGAATCCTTCGCCTTGGTTATTATTGGCCTACTCTCAATAACGATCACTACGAATATGTTAAGCGTTGTGTTATGAGTCACAACACGCCAACCTTCACCATACTCCTAGCCACAAGCAAATGGACAAGCCGAATCCTCTAATAAAACCCTAACCAAAATCCTCATGAAAGTTGTCAATGAGTCTGGAAGAAATTGGCACGATCACATCCCCTTTGCCCTTTGGGCTTATCGTACTAGCATTCGTACCTCTACTAATGCTACACCTTTTTCTTTGGTATATGGTACCGAGGCTGTCTTGCCTCTCGAAATACAAATACCCTCCCTCAGAATATCTCTTCAGGATATTCTCACCAACGATGATTTCCGCCAAGAGCGGTTAGCCCAATTGGAGCTTCTTGACGAACGTCGTCTTACAGCTCTCGATCACCTTCAAATCTACCAAAAACGTATCAAGCGTGCTTATGATAAGCGACTTCATGAGCGTACCTTTAAGGTTGGTGATCTTGTCCTCAAAGAGAATCAACATGTAACCAAACTAGAAAAGAGCAAACGTGGAAAATTTGCTCCTAATTGGATCGGGCCTTATATAATCACTCACACTTATGGATCAGGCACTTATCGTTTAGCTTCGCTTAATGGTAAACCTGAGCCTGAACCCCTTAATGCCTTGCATCTTCGACCATTCTACTGTTGAATTTAGTGTTATATCACTTCTTATCTACCTACTGCTCGTCCCTTGAGCTCATTTACCGCTACATACACTTTGTTTCCTACATCTCCAAATAAAATCAAGCTCACTTCTCACCTCCCCTCAACGATGCCTTCCCCTTTTTAGTCTAGTCCATGACTTCAAAGTCTTAAAATAACACCTTCTTATGGGATTTTCTTGAGTCAAACTTCCTACCAAACTAGATGCTTCACGCCAAAAGAACATCTAGCTATCTAAATTATATATAGACTGCTCCCTCGAAGGACAACTATACACTAAATTATTGCTGCTATTATATATAGACTGCTCCCCCGAAGGACAGCTATGCACTAAAATCATATCTGCTACTATAAATAGACTGCTCCCTCGAAGGACAGCTATACACAGTCAGCCTTTATCAGAAGCTTCTCGCATGGATCAGCTTTGTGAAGACCTCAAGAATAGCACAATCAATATCCCTTGTAGACTTCCCGCATCGATCAGTCTATATTCAGTAAAATAAAAGCCTCATTCAAAAGAACTTTTGGGTCATGGACTTGTCTATTTAGGGTAGGTTCTCTTTCGTCAGAACACTCACTTTGTAATAAGTTCTCCGTACCTCAACTATACCATTCACCTCACCTCACCATTTGTTTCAACTCAAGGGACGTGACGTACACCTGATATGTTGTGATCATACAACTCTTTTCACCTATTGACTTCTCGTCTATGCACCGGTACCTAGGGCTTCAAGTTCGTTCTATGTTGTGTGGTTTGTTTTGCTCTGTTCACCTGCGGAGCACTCTTTCCTCTTTGCCTTGCATCTAGGATTGTGTGTTGATCTTAATCAGGACATGATTCCCTACCACTTGGGTAGGCTAACTTTCGCTTCCCTTATACCTTTTACAACATCACCAATTCATTACCAACACCATCAACCTTACCTTACCAATATTACTATCAATACTTTTACCAACCAACCAATCACCTAACCATACCTAAATTGCCTGAATTCACCTCTCCCTGGTCCTAAGGGAGAACTACATCGGTCTGAGGCCCCTCCTTGCTTTGTGCAATGGGCTATGTAGGCAGCACTTCGGAGACATGGGGTCTCCCAAGGTTAGCTCGACCATCCCCTACCATAACCTATCATGTGTAGTAAATATAAACATTTTTTGTGTATTTCTATTTCATCACATTCCTCTTTATCCTTTTTTCAAAACACCGAAAATCAAAACACAAACATTCTTATTATTATCGTAACTCAAATCAACATACATATTCAGCTTTATTTAGATGTTAAACACATACATCTTCTCTATCATCGACACGCAGGTCGGCATCCTTATTTATTCTTATACCTTGCTAACATTTACTTAGACCCTCACGCCTCATCCCGAACTAGGGGATGATCGTGATCGACGACGCCGCTCACCAGGCCTCTCTGTCCTCAACGGTACCACGGCTATTGGTACCACCCACTGATCTGCTAATCTCTCCTGTAACATATGAATACGCTCCCTCGCATGGAGGAATCCAGCCTCTAGTCCCTGTGCTCGTGACTCCGCAACCACTAACAATCCTCTTGTCTCATTCACCTGCGTTTGGAGCTGCTGCACTAAACTCTGCAGACGATCTCTCTCTGCTGTAATCCTAGCTATGTCAGGATGATCACGTACACCTCGCAGTTCTGCTACCCACCATAATCTATAGGCCTCTGTCGTTCCTGCATCCATTACACTGCGATCGGCTGCTATCTCCTCTGGCCCTTCTCGGAGGTGTTGGCGGGGGGAGGTGAGAATCGCCTCTGCATCAATCCTCATATATGGTCTATAAGCTGCGGTATGTCTTGCACCAATCAAATTGTCACCGCACGCGATCTATAGGAATCCTCTCATACTCACTTGGCTCGTGCCCCGCAATCACCTCAATCGCTCTACACCCTCAACTCCTCGGCCTATGTTCTCTGTTACCATATAGTTCCCGAGGCCTCCAGATATCTGCAATCGTCGCCCTCTCCCATACCTACCTATAATACTCAATGTCACCCGTCACGACACGAGATCTTGCCTCTTGTTGCATGCGGACCCATCGCCCGAATCCCAACCCTCGTACTCCGGTCTCTCTTGAGTGGATGGATTGGCCTCTTAGTCGCGCACACACACAATGTGCTCATAGGCCCAACAGTGTAATAAGTATGAACCATCCAATGTAGTCCTGTGATTTCACCTACAAGCCCATAAACCCCTGTATAGCTCCGCCAAATATGCAGGTGCCCATGCAAAAGTCACGTTCCTTTCTATCATCTCCCAAATAACACACATCAATGCCTTTGGAAATCTTCCCCCTTCCGCCCTCGGTAATGCATAATACCCTACCGCTATCATTAATATCACTGCTAACCTTGTCTCCTCAGGGTGTGCTGCATACATTATGCCATACGTAAATGTCAAACCTCGCTGTGTCAAATCTCACGTGTATGGACCAAATACTGCTGTTATCGCTCCCCGCGCCGCGCTAGGTAATGCCTGATATACTGGTTTTCCTGTAATAGGGAGCCTCAAAATACGGAACACATCTTCCAATGTCACTGTCATCTCCCCTGTTGGCAGATAGAAGGTATTTGTCTCAGGATTCCATCTCTCAATCAACGCCTGTAACATAGCATGGTTACGTGTGATTCGTGAATAATAGCGGATTCCACTTAACCCCAAACGATTTATCAATGTCCATTCAGCTGGCATTACATCCACTCGGATTCGTGACAACAGCGTTGGTACACTATCATTCATCCTCAACCCTGCCTCTACTGCATACATCCAAATAACAAACAACCATTCAATTCCTCAAATCCCCCCGGGTTTTTTCTCAAATTCTCGGAAATTCCCTCTGAACCAGAATCGGTATCGTTTATAGATAACCGATATCGGTTTCTTCCTTTTTACCCAACTTTTTGCCCTTATTCACTACTTTCTCTTTCCCACCACATTGCCTATTTACCACATCGCCTATACGTTCCATTGCTCTTTAGCCGTTTTTGACTTCACCGGCCTGACCCAAGGCCGCAACCAACTACTCCGGCCCGACCCAAGGCCGCAACCAACCATTTGGCCCGACCCAAGGCCTCAACCAACTACTCCGGCCCGACCCAAGGCCGCAACCCTAACCATCCGGCCCGACCCAAGGCCTCACCTTACCCATTTGGCCCGACCCAAGGCCTCAACCAACTAATCCGGCCCGACCCAAGGCCGCAACCCTAACCATCCGGCCCGACCCAAGGCCTCACCCTACCCATTTGGCCCGACCCAAGGCCTCACCCTACCCATCCGGCCCGACCCAAGGCCGCACCCCAACCATTTGGCCCGACCCAAGGCCGTACCACTTCCATACCTTACCCAACATCACCAACATACACTCTTATCCACCCATCCTGTAGTTTTTTGTCCAATCGAGCTCACCTGTTCGTGTTTTAGCATAATTAGGGTCCTTGACTTGATCTGTCGACCAACTTTGCCCAGACCTAGACCGTGACGTTTATCTCAACCAAACCAGCCATTTGGTACTGCCGAACATGCCTAAACGTTCCTGTACCTTACCTGTTATATACCCTGGAGCTACTTCCTATGCCTTGGATACCAGGATTATATCACCCTTGTTTGGATAAACTATCGACCTTTGCCTATGCATTGCTGGTTTGCTCGTCAAATCATGTACCCTAGTCGTACTATTGCATTTCAACATGCGTCTGCTTCCTTGGACCTACCCCACCACCTTACCATCCCCTCTACACCATTTACCCTTTATCAACCCTATCCCTGATTTCCCGTTCACTCAATCTGTGATAGATTTGAGGGGGATTACCTATACCCTTAACAGGGAAACCACTTCATATTATTGTCCGTGCAGCTTTACAAAACAAGCTACACGACAATAAGGGGCTAATGTAGACACCAAATTTGTGTCTTACGACCCCTTTGTGACCCGCATCTCATCTTGCAATCTAACCTCATCACCTAAACCTTACACAATTATTTGTTAATTACCTTGTAATTGATAAATCCACATCACCTTACCTGCCACCTCATTTTGCCACCTCATCATGACCTAGCCCTAACCCTAAACTAACCTAATTAAGACCTATAACTTGGTCCACATCTACACCCATGACTAAGGACCCCTTTCTCGCACCCAAAACTGACCTTCTAGTCACTTGACCAAGCCCGCAACTGATCTCTCGGGAGAAAAGCAGGGAAGGTGGGCTATTTTACTAAAAATAGCCTACTTTTTCCTCACCGATGCCGGTTCCTACTCGACCGCCGTCGGTTACGTAACCGCCATCGGTTCCCTGTAAATGGGCTCCCCGAACCAAAATCAAAGGTGGAAGGATTTTTGAATCAACAGAGATCATTTGGGAGCGATCAAGAGAGTCCAGATCTTCACTTGACCGAGCAGAGACGAGTGGAGAAACCAGAAGAGTTTGCAGCAAAGGAGATCAACTTGCATCTTCGTCAAAAACCAGTAAGTCACATCTTGCATGTCCTCTGTTATAACATTTCTTATGCTTTTGAATCACAGTCCTCATAAATCCATTCCTGAATCCACTACCCAGCGTGCCATTGCATCTAACTATCATTCATCTACCTCTCATCACCTTATTTCCTAATATCACCTATATACAGCCTTACAAACAACACAACCACCCCACAAAACAACCAACCTTCAGATCTTAGACCATACCGATATCGGTTATCAGTAACCGGTATCGGTTATCCTGACTATAACCAAAAACCAGCCTTTCCCCTACCCAGTTCAACGAAGCAATTTAATTGATATCTTACAGTCTTTTGTGTTAATTCATATTAGCAGGGGAACTGACCACCTTCGAAAGGAAGTTTTATATTTCCTGGGCCCAAGGCAGTTCCCTCATTTATTGTCTAATCAAAATCGTGTGGTCTTGTGTTCTTATTTGCAGGTAGTCCTTCCAAGACAAAAAGGAGTTCTTCGCAGTCAACCTGATCTTTCTCTACGGTACGCACACACCATCTCGACGTTCAACAGGTATTCCTCCTAGCCCTAACCTTATCTGTTTCTAAAAGGAATGAAACATTTCGAGTGAAACAACTTTAACCCTCTATACCCCCTTTTACCCACCCGACCACACCCCGACTCTATAACACACATCTACACCCACCTATCTTACCCTAAAACATCTACGATATCCCCTTTCCTATCAACTCTACCCCCTCCCTCTTCACCCCAAACAACAACCAAACAACAAAACAACAACCAACAACAACAACAACAACCAAACAACAAAACAACCACCCAAACAACAACCAAACAACAAAACAACAACCCAAACAACAACCAAACAACAAAACAACAACAAACAAACACAACACACAACACACAACACAACAAACACACACAACAACAACAACAACCAAACAACCACCCAAACAACAACAAAACCAAACAAAAAAATAAATAATCCTAACTAATGACCGGTACCGGTCACCCTTGACCGCCACCGGTCCCCTACAACACATGATATACACCGGCACCGGTCGACATACGACCGACGCCGGTCTACCAACAACCCACTTTGCCCGAAAATTTCGTGACCGATGCCGGTCACCTGGTAGATCGACATCGGCCACCGCCCATGGCCAAGCCAAACCCGACGCACCCCAAAACCTATTTTTACCTATTTCTACCCTTTTACCCATTGAAAACCCCTAAAAACCTACCCACCCTGTTGCTCGACCTAACTAACCTACCTACCCACTCCATTTTTCAAATTACATCCATTTATTCATTATTTCATTAAATTTTGGATTCCTACCCAAAACCCAAATCTAAACTTAAAATCATTAAATTCACATAATTAGCGGTTTAGAGCCTCACCGGCAGTGCGACTACATGTCGTCAGTGGGATAGGTGGTGGTGGTCGGTGGTCCAAAGACCTCCTACTCCTCATGGCTGTGCCATGGCCCCAAATCTCCTCAGTTGGGTCCTCCACCAATCAAATTCTACCTCCTACTCGCTGGGGTCTACCAATCACTCACTCCTCCACTCAACTACTACCAACTCAGCATACAAACTCAACAAAATCAATTTTCAACCCAGACAAGCCGTATTGGTTATCAAATTGACAATGTGACAATGACAAGCCGTATTTTTCTTTTTATAGGTTTTTACCTATAACCGATATTGGTTATATTGTGCCCTAAAACATTGGTATCGGTCATCTAACCGGTACCGGTCATAGCTATCCGATACCGGTTTAATCCCACCTTTTCCTCAATTTCTGCCCTTATTCACTAATCTCCCTTTCTCACCACATTGCCTATACCCTCCTTTGCTAAATAGCCTTTTTTGACTTCGTTGGCCCGACCCAAGGCCGTAACCAACCATTTGGCCGACCCAAGGCCACAACCCACCATTTGGCCCGACCCAAGGCCGTAACCAACCAATCGGACCTGACCCAAGGCCGCAACCAACCAATTTGGCCCAACCCAAGGCCGTAACCAACCATCGCCCGACCAAGGCCGCAACCAACCAATCAGGCCCGACCCAAGGCCGCAACCAACCAATCGGCCCGACCCAAGGCCGCAACCAACCATTTGGCCCGACCCAAGGCCGTAACCAACCATTTGGCCCGACCCAAGGCCGCAACCAACCAATCAGGCCCGACCCATGGCCCTCACTAATCAATCGGCCCGACCCAAGGCCGCACCAATTAAATACCTCACCCAAAACCAACAAATTACAATTTTATCCACCCATCATGTAGCTTTTTGTTCAATCAAGCTCACTTGTTCATGTTTTAGCATGATTAGGGTACTTGACTTGATCAGTCGACCAACTTTGCCTAGACCAAGACCGTGACATTTATCTCAACCAAACCAACCATTTGGTACTGCCGAACATGCCTAAACGTTCCTATACCTTACCCGTTATATCCCTGGAGCTACTTCTATGCCTTGGATACCGGGATTATATCACCCTTGTTTGGATAAACTATCGACCTTTGCCCATGAATTGCTTGTTTGCTCTTCAAAATCAAGTACCATGGTCGCACTCTTTGCATTTCAACGTGCGCCCGCTTCCTGGACCTACCACACCATCTCACCATCATCTCAACACCAATTACCCTTTATCAACCCTATCCCGATTTAAAGTTACCTCAATTTGTGATAGATTTGAGGGGGATTACCTATACCCTTAACAGAGTAACCACTTCTTATTATTGTTAGTGCAGCTTTACAAGACAAGCTACACGACAACAAAGGGCTAATGTAGACACCAAATTTGTGTCTTACGACCCCCCTGTGCCCCGCATCTCATTTCGCAACCTAACCTCATCACCTAAACCTTACACAATTATTTATTAATTACCTTATAATTAATAAATCCACATCTCCAAACCTGCCACCTCATTTTACCACCTCATCATGACCTAGTCCTAACCCTAAACTAACCTAATAAAGACCTATAACTTGGTCTACATCCACACCCATGACTAATTACTCCTCACCCGCACCAAAACCAACCTCATAATGACTTGACCAAGCCCACAACTAATCCCTCGGGAGAAAAGGAGGGAAAGTTGGCTATTTTACTAAAAATAGCCCACTTTGACTTAACCGATACCGGTTCCTACTTGACCGCCGTCGGTTACGTAACCGCCATCGGTTCCCTGTAAATGACCTCCCCCAACCAAAAACAAGGGGTTGGATTTTCATTGATCCGAATTCATTTTGGAAAGATCGGAATTCATTTGGGAAAGATTAGAAGTCATTGGAAGAATCCGGAATTCACTTGGCCGAGCAGAGACAAGTGAAGGAAAGAGAGGAGTTTGCAGAGAAGGACATCAAGCCCAAGACTGCAACTGAGTAACCAGAGCCCAGTGACACTCATCCAAGCATTGGGAGAGAAGATAGCTCATCTTGGATTGTCAGATCATCCTACTTGAACCCTGCCTTCGTCATCACAGTCCTTGAACCTGTATCTTCATCAGGAACTAGTAAGCAAGTCTTATATGTTCTTTTAATAACATTTCTTGGATTTCTGAATCACAGTAATTACAAGTCTATTCCTAGATCTACTACCCGTTAACACCCTACATCTAACTGTCATTCCTCTACCCCTACATTGCCCCAAGAACAGTCCTTATACTCTCCGAGTCTTCTCCATCACCCCCATTACCTATCCCCAATCATTTACCACCTAATAAATACCATAGCCATCTTATAGCCAACCTTCACCAAAGCCCCTAAATCATCGCCCCTACCGATATCGGTTAGCGCGAAACCGGTATGCCGTGATAGTGACCAGGCATCGGTCACTTTGTGATTCAAAACCAAAAACTAGCCTTTCCTCTATTGTTTTAACGAGACAATTAAATTGTAATTTGACAATAGCTTCTTTGTTAGAATTTGTGTTAATTCATATTAGCAGGGGAACTGACCACCTTCGAAAGGAAGTCTAATATTTCCTGGGCCCAAGGTAGTTCCCTCATTTATTGTCTAATTAGAATTTGGTGGTCTTGTATTCTTACTTGCAGGTAGTCCTTCCCAAACAAAAAGGAGTTCTTTGCAATCGATCTGATCTCTCTCTACGGTACGCGCACACCCTCTCGACATTCAACAGGTATTCCTCCTAGCCCTAACCCTTATCTGTTTCTCAAAGGAATGAAAGGATAGAAGCAACTCTATTCCAGAATGGAAGCATTTACGTGTGAAATGAAATCAAGGAGCTTTCCGAGAGCACAAAAAGACACACTTCTTAGGTTGAAGGTGAACATGATACTTGATGAGGCAGTCAAATATGACCTTAAGGACTGTAAGGTGTTCGGCTGATGTTTGGGTTTGGCTAGAAGGTCATTCTATGTAATCTTCCAATATGCAATGCATTATGTCATGGAAGATATAATTCATAGCCTTTCTTGATATGTTGCACCCACATTTTTAAGGCCAAAAGGCATGACTCGGTAGTAGAAGGCACCCCAAGGAGTGATGAAGGTAGTTTTGTGTTGATCTTTTGGGGCGAGTAATATTTGATTATAACCCGAGAAACCGTCCATGAGTGATAACATCTCATGACCAGCGGTGAGATCAACTAGCTGGTCAATACCTGGTAGAGGAAAGTCATCTTTGGGGCAAGTTAAGTTGAGGTCACATAAATCCATGCAAATGTGAAGTCCCCATGTTGCTTTTGTGATAAGAACAATGTTATAAATCCATTGGGGCTATTCAAGAGTAGGTAGGATGAAGGAAACTAAGACAAGGCGTTGAAGTTATTCTTTGACAAGAAGGGCAATGTAAGGATGCATTTTCCAACTTCTGTTTTATGGGTTTGGCTTTAGGAATGGTTACGATATTGTGGACCACAATGTTTGGGTCAATACAGGCATATCAACATAGGACCAAGCAAAAGTGTTGCTATGATCCCGAAGGAAAGAAGTAAAAGCTTCTGTTCAGCAAAGCATCTAAAGATTGGCCTATCTTTAGAATGTGCGGGTCGTCCTGAGTGTTAATATTGACTTCGATGGTTGATTCATTTAACATGGTTTACATCTCAGAAGGCAATGACCGGTGAATATAAGAATCTTCCGCACCAAGGTAGGTGAGGATAGACTCATCATCCTAACATTGAATGACATTAATGGATGGTGTATCATCATCGATCATGTCAGGATACATGAATGGAAGAGAAGAGGGAGCCTTGCCATCACATTGATAAGTCAAAGGTCCCAAGGAAATGGTGTTCACAAAAAAAGTTAGGAGGAATAGATTCGGATCCATGGACTCGTGGGTGAGGGTGGTGACATTGGTGAACAAGGTGGAGAAGGTTTGTCATCCTGAATGAGTTCAACATGGGCCTTCTTGGAGGATATTTCAATGAAGTCGATACCACTTTGTGGTCTTTGTGTTTACAGGTGGTACATAGGATGACGTCCTTGTTCGTAAAAACCAAATCCAAATCCTTTCCATGTGCAACAATGAAGGAAAGTGTGGGCGAAGTGGCGGTTGGTGAGAGATTGGAGGTCAGATGAAAATGGTCATGTTTGGGATGGTGGTTCGGGTGAATAGGTGGAAGTATCAAGTCCCCATATGTTAAGTTGGTGCAAAGGTGGGGAGGACCATAAGGGAAGACCTCTCCTATGTGATAGTCATAACGAGGATGTTGGCGTAGGTTACCATACTCTTGTGGAGTAAGGAATGTGTTTATATTGTAGAGGTGGTACTCCCCCAGAGTGAGGCATTGAAAAACACCCTCTAAGGGATTGGTAGTAGATATGTGGGTAGTGAGAATAGATGAATTACTAGGTGATTGGGCAGGAGGGGTATCGGTTGGTTGGGAAGTAGATGGGCCAGCTGCAGAGGCTACAAAAATAGTAGGAATAGAAGAGTTAGGTGTGGGAGAGGTGGCGACAACATTGGTGGATGGGGCTATGGGTGAAGGAGAAGTGGTAGCTAGTGGTAGATGTCTTAACTGGTACAAGGACATCGTTAGGTCGGTATAACATGTTACAGGTTTTGAATGGTGATGGGTTAGTTGGGATGGTATAGTTATGTCCTTCATGTTCAAATTTTACACAATGGTGTAAAGTTGAAGGAACACAATGATGACATGAATCCAAGGTCAGCCAAGCAACATGTTATACTGGAACTCCCCCTCTAAGACGTAGAACAATTTTGGGATAGTGCGAGGGCCCACACGAATGTGAAGAATAATGGTGCTAAGGGTGGAAGTGATGATGTCATTGAAGGAGTGCAACATAACCGAGTTATTATGTATGTAATTTGAAGGAATGTGCATTTGATTGTAAGCGTAGGAGGAGATGATGTTGATTCTAGCACCACCATTGATCATAACGCGCCGTACATGTATATTATCGATATAGATGGAGATGAAAAGGGCGGGATCAAGGTCATTTGATTGGAGAGGTACGATCTCCTCATCAGAAAAATTGAGGGTGACTACTTGATGAGTGGGCGTGGGGGTAGAAGAAGGAGATGATTTGGTAAGAGAGGCCACATGGTGAGGGGTGATAATGGAGGCTCATTGGTGTGGGGTCATTAGGTAAAACCTTGATGGATTACAAAACCTCCATAAGGGCTTGTCGATGAGATTCAAAGGTTTGGATGAGATCGTACAAATAAATTTTTAGAGGGGATTGGTGTAATTGTTTTATCATTGTACGATGGGTGACCCCATCAAAAATAGGGTATGTGGGTCCTCGAATGGTGATTTTGGGTACGAGTGTAGATGGTATATTGGGCACGAGATTGGTTGATGGGCTAGTTACTTTTTCTTTTCCTTTGTCCTTTTGGGCACGAGTGATAACTTGAATCATGTTAATCTAAGGGAAAGAGGTAGATGGAGAAGGTATGTCATGAGTAGTATAACGGTATGATGGAAAAAAACCTAATGCGGGGTAAGAACCTTGCAAAATGAGTAGGGCACACTGGCATTTAGGCGGTGGTTTGGCCAAATCTTTGATACAGACCATGTTGATCTCAAATTTTTGGAGGTGGATAAAAGGGTTGTGGAGGTGGTGATGTAGGTCACTGAATAGGTAGTGGGCGGGGATGTATGGTGATAGGTGAAGATGGAACAAGGTCCTCATCAAGAAGATCATCATCGTCGAAATTTGCTTTAGGAGGACATAATTGGAGGAGAATAGTTTTGAGAGCCTTACAACCCTCTACATCATGTCTTGGCACATGATGGTAGGCACAAATTTTAGTTTCATCAAACCCTTTTGGTTTGGGTTTGAGGGGGTCATAAGGTCTAAGCAGTGGTAATGTGATGACCGAGGTCTCTAAGGCTAAAATATTGGCATAGGACCCGCCAATGGATCACAGTGGGAAGTGAGTGTGGGTTTGGGTAAAGGTGTGGATGATTGTGGTGGAAGAGGTGTTATAGGAGGTGGAATAGGTTTGACCATTGGTTTGGTAGGTGGTACTTGTCTTAGGTTTTGATGGTATATGCTTGGGTAAAGGTGTGGTAGAGGAACTAACAATGAAAGGTGTTGTTGGTTTAACTACTCTGTTAGAGGGTAGTGGGTTTTGCCCTTAGATTGCACCTTCTTGGGTAAAGGTGAGGTGGGATTACATGATGCCAAAGGGAAAGCAGATGGTGGAAGAGGATGGGTTACCCATGGGGACAATTGAGATGCGGTGTGTTGGGTTTCATATTTGCACTTGGGATGAAATGACAGTCAGAAACAAGCAAGTCCCTCCTCTTTAATGGGAGAGGTTCCCTTATTGAAAGCAAGGCAGAACCTATGTACAAATGTATAGTCTTTCATTCAATGGTGGTTTCGACATCTTGAAATGTGCTTTATGCCCGAGAAATTTATCAATACATGAAGTACGATGGATTTGAAGAGGGGAGAGAGTCGAAGAAGAAGACAATAATTTTAGGGAAAAGAGATGGCAGAGAAGACCCTTATATGTATTGAGCAAATGAGATATAGAATAGAGCCATTAACATTCAAAATAGGCACAATCTACAGAATCAAAGTTCCGAGATTGTGTAAAATAGAACTGATTTATAAGCATGCAAGGATTAAATGATTCACATACAAGAGCAAGAAGGAAAAAGAAACAGAGGAAAGAGGGGAAAGCCTTGTATTGATTTCTTCTAATGTGAAGTTACTGATTTTAGAGTCTCAAAATTCCAACCCGTATAATGAATTTGAGAGCCCATAATATAGCCCACAAGAAAGCGGTTACAAATTCCTCGTGCCAACAAGAAACAATTGCAACCTATTCTAACTGTTCGTGCCCCTTCTAATTCTCGATTCACAGAGAAACGCTTATGGTGGAAAGAAATAGTTTTAAAAAATACGACCATCACATTTATTTGACCGTTAAAACATGGGCCATTCGATTTGATTTTACAACTTCAAATCGGGTCACCCACATGGAAGGAATTGTTGAACGGGCCCACAAACGCCCTTTGCATTTCCTACCCTCAAGCTGCGTCGACCGACACGTGGAGAGCTTTGCCGATTCCTTTATGCCTAGCCTATTTGGGCTTGTTCCGCGCTTGACTTATTTTGACCCCAGACATGTGGAGGGTTGGCACTCATTTGTGTTTCCATTTTGGAAATGATTTCTGAAATTACGTCGAGCGGACACGTGTCTCTTTTCATTGGTCTTGAGCCTTTCAATGGCCAACTCTGTCTCCCCACTGACTCTAACCACGTGGCGAGTTGGTGCTACTTGGATATTGACCCTTTGATTTCACTTTTGAAATGGTGTTTTTTCTCGACGCGTGTCTCCTTCTACTAGTCTCGACGTGGTGAGCCAATGCTCATTTGAAGATTGGCCCTTTCGTTTCACTTCTAAAATCATGTCGTTGAGGCACATGGAGGCTCCCGCTGACCCGCTCATACTTAGTCAATTTCAATGATTGGCTCTGTCTCCTTTTTGGACCTAGGACACATGGAGGATTGGTACAAGTTTGAGAACTACCCCCATCTTTGACTCTTGAAGCTGCGTCGATGAGACATGTGGAGCCATCTCATTGAGCCTTCCATACTTAGCTGATTTTAGCTTGTTTTACCTTCATTTTGTACACAGGATAGGTGGAAAGCTGCGTCTATTTGAGGACTATCTCTAGGACCCTGCCCACGGAGTTACGCCTTTTGGACATGTGAAAGCTTCCATTGAACCTTGAAATATGGCCAAACCACATCCAATCAAATATGCCCACGCACTACCCATGGATGCTAAGGCAAAATTTGACGGGGAAGATACGCTCGTCATTCCCATTTGCATAGAAGAAAATAAAAAGAAGGAGGAAGACTCCTTTGTTACATCTGAATTTTAAACTATTCTCCACGAAAGGGAAAACAAAAAATAATGTCGGCCCGATGTGATCCAATACTCTAGGAACAAACTCAATTTTTTTGAAACTTGACTCCAAAAGAGGTGAATTTTGAGGGCGACAACAAGCGGCTCTTTCTAGGGATGACTTGGCTTGGGACAAAGACACCGGGTAAGATCAAGAATTACGAGATAAATCTAGGAAAGAGGATCAGTGCCTTATCCATTGGGAAATAGAGTCTAAAACAAAACCAATACAAGGTAGCACACACAAGACAGAAAAAGAAACAAAATAAACCAAAAGGGAAGAACAAAAAGAAACACAAGGAACAACCCAAAACCAAAACACTGTACAAAATATACAGAGGGACCACCTAGTCACCTAGAACTTGAACAACTTCAAATATTTCCCACTATAAGGAAGTGGGAGAGGATAACCATCCATGTAGTCCAGATAAAAAGAGTTCTCTCTAGCGAAATGTCTAATTCTAAAAGGACCAAGCCAAAGAGAATCAAAATTACCATGGCTTCCTCATGGATCATGTCTTTTATCCCAAAGCAAAACGATGTCTTCACCTTGGAAGACTCTGGGTTTGGATTTCTTGTTAAACAAAGCCTTCACTTTCAATGGATGAGCTGCTATCCTTTCGACCACTTGCAATTTGTCTTCATTGAGCTTCTGAAGGTATAAAATTCTCTTATCCAAAGAGTCACTGAAACTTGAATCTTCAATGGTTTTCATCAGATGTAAGGCTGGAAATTCCACCGTGAGTGGAAGTTGAGCTTCCACACCATACACCACTTGGAAAGGGGATATTCGAATTGCTCTCTTGGGTGTAATTCTGTCAAGACAAAGTGCATCATATAACTTCTTGTGCCAATTCCTTTGAGAATCATTTACAAGATTTCTGACTATGTTTACCAAGTTCTTGTTTGTTAATTCTACCTGTCCATTCCCTTGGGGATAGTAGTATGAAGAATGAGTAAGGGATATTCCATACCCATAGTAGAATTCCATCATCTCAACAAAAGAAAAATTGGAAGCATTATCAATCACAATTTTGTTTAGTATCCTAAACCTGATCAATATGTTTTCTTTAATAAAGTTGCAAACTACCTCGGAGGTAGTGCTCTTGACTAGGATGGCTTCCACCCACTTGGTGAAGTAATCTATGGTAGTCAACACATGGGTATTCCCAACACTAGAAGATGGATTGAGTGCTCCAATGAATTCTAAACCCCATTATTGAAATGGCTCTTCAATCACTACAGGCTTGAGAGGAAAAGCAACCAACTTAGGTCTTCCAACAAACATTTGGCATGCTTCACATTTACCAACCCATTTTGATGCATCTCTAAATAGAGTGGGCCAATAATAACTAGCATGAATTATTTTATGAGTTGTTACAGTAGAGGAGAAATGACCTCCACAAGCCTGGTCATGAAAAGCAGAGAACAACTTCTTTTGCTACTCCTTGTCTACACACTTCAAAAACCGTCCATCTATGCCTCATTTTAACAAAGCATTCTCCCATAACACATATTGTGCAGACCTCAGTTTGATGGCTCTCTTCTCTTTGGCACTCAAGTGAGATGGACACTCTCCATAGGTCAGAAAGTGAGCAATGTCTTCATACCACACATCTGCCGAGCTGAGGAACAAAACAACAAGGACATCAACTCCATCATTAGACAACTCCTTGGATGCTCCTTCAAAGAATGAGGTCACACAGGCCCTTGCCTCAAACTAGCTTGGTTGGCTTGATATCAAGGTCATACTATTGCATCTTAGCTACCCAATTACCTCTCTTGGTTCCAAATTCTTGCTTGAGTAAGAATGGATTTAATTGTTGTATCCGACACCAACACCACAAAATGAGAATTAAGAATGTAAAACCTAAACTGATTAACAACTTTGACAACTGCAAAAGCATGTTTCTCCATCATAGTGTACTTCAGCTCATGAGTTTTCAAGACATAACTCGTGAACGCAATTAGAACTCATGATCTTCAACATTCTTTCTCGGGTTAACACAACAGCTAAGGTATTTTCAGTGGCATAACAATAGATAATGAAATCTTTGCTAAAGTCAAGGCATGCCAAGATTAGAGTCTTTGCAATAACCTGTTTAATTTCCTCAAATGATTTCTTCCCTTCAGAGGACTAACAAAATTTTTCTTCCCTTGCATCATGTGAGAAATGTTCATGGTAAGTTCTCAGTAAAATCGGGATGAATCTTCTTAGGAAATTGATCTTACCAAAGAAAGAATGGACACATTTCTTACTTGATGGAAGAGGAATTTGCTGGATGGCTTGAACTCTCTTTGGATCAATCTTGATCCCTTCCTTTGAAACAACATGTCCCAATGCTTTCCTTCTGTGACACAAAACACAAACTTCTTAGGGTTTAAATAAATTCCATGTTCTCTACACCTCTGCAATACTATTTCAAGGTGTTGGAAGTGATATTTTCTTGCTTTAGAAAACATTGTCAAGTCATCCAAATACACAACAATGCATTTCCCTTTCAAAATGCTAAAATCCAAGTCCATGGCCCTCATGGAAAGTAGCACCAACATTGATGAGACCAAAAGGCATCCTCTTGTATGCAAAGGTGCCCCCAAGGAGTTGTAAAGGAAGTCTTATGTTGATCCGTAGTATTTACCTCTATTTGATTATACCCCGAGAATCCATCTAACATAGACATCATCTCCAAGCCCGTGACAACTTCCAATAGTTGGTCCATCATGGGGAGAGGGTAGTTGTCCTTCAAAGAACCACGAATTAGATTTTGAAGTCCACACTGATTGGATCTCACCATTTTTCTTTTTGACAGTACTATATTAGCAATCCATGTTGAATGGTGGATAGGGAAGATGATCCTATCCTTGAAGCTTTTGTATTTCTTGGAAAATTGTATCAGCTATCTTTGGATTATATTGCCTTTGCTTCTATTTGAAGGGTTTGATCCCAGGCTTAAGAGGAATGAAATGTTGCATTTCTTTAGGCTGAAAAGCCTTAAGATCATCATAAGAGTAAGCCAAAACATCAACATACCTTTTCAACATATTCACCGCCTTCTTTTTTTCTTCACGAGTGTAACATTTTCCAATGTGACCTTTTTGGGATCATCGGGACTCCTAATATTCACTTTCTCGGTCTTAACATTTTCGGTCTCCTTTATATCTATCATATTTATCAAAAAGATCCTCCAAACTCACCAACCCTTTAGGGATTTTGTTGCCTTTTAGTTTGAGGCATCCATCTTGATCCATCTCTTCTTTGATATCCTCTTCATTTGATGACACACACTCTCTAGGCAGATTGTGACTTCCTTCAAAGTACAATTGATGAAAGTTGTCTCTGAGCTCCAAGAAGGAAAGCAAATGCTGGTCATCATTGAAAACTTGCCAATTATTTGCATTGTTAGGCACACCGGGTCTATGGATCAACTTGATGGTGAATTTCTCCTGAAGAAAATTAGGATGAGGAATCAACAAGGACCCCAAAACAACTAGAGAGTCAGCCCTAGTGTTCCTTTCCCTTGGCATAACTTCAATGGAAAAATCATCAAGGAATTCAATGGAATCCTAGACTAGATTCCTATAGTGTTTCAACCTTCTATTATTTACCTGATAAAGGTCTCTAACTTGTTTTACAATTAGCTCTACATCTCCATGAGCAAGAAGGCTCTTCACTCCCATTTATTTTGCCACGCTCAAACCAAGAATGAGGTCCTCATACTCAAACCAAGAATGAGGTCCTCATACTCGATGATATTGTTGGTATTTTCAAACTGAAATTTGAAAGAGAAAGGATGAACCTTACCACCAAGAGAAATGAGCACTGCACCAGACTCCGAACCACCAAGAGCAGCTCACATCAAACTCCAAAGTCCACACATCATTATGATAGAGCAACACTCCCTTTGGCAGACTTGTCTCCTCCTTTGACATGATCATGTAGTTCCCATGCCCAATGTCTACATACAATATTTGTGCTTTAGGATCATCTATCTTTTGCACAATATACTCTACTTGTCTCTCAAGCAGTAGCTTCTTCATCTTTCCATTGACAGGGATCAAGGCATGTGACCAATCCATTTGGATTTCTCCTCCTACCTCCTTACATAAATTTCTACTCAGCAACATCCCATATGAAGGAGGAATATAAACTACCAAAATGGTGGCTAAGACCCTTTTCTCTAGGAAAGTAGTAAAGGCTACTTGTGCATCTTTCATCCTACCCACCAAGGGTACTTTCTTACTCTCCATGTAATAATAGGAACCAAAGGTACATGTTAGGTTAGACCCAAAGCATGGGCTACCTTTGCGAGGCATTACGTTATCTCGATGCTCATGAGTCTATGACACAATTACCTAGTTTATGACTTGTTATGAGAAGGGTTACATAGAATGGTTCAATTTTATCATTAGGAAAAGTGACTGTGGCCACAAGGTTTGATTGAGGTGAAGAGGAGGGAGTGGGCAAAAGGCCTTTAGAAGGATGAGCTAGGGTTTTAGATTTAGAATTTACAAAGTTAACCATTTTGGCAAAGGGTTTAGGACGGGTTTGATAGAACTCGCCTCGAAATCTGAATCTTGGTCTTTTAAGATGGTCTATAATGTCGAAAGATCCAAAATTGGATGGGGAATCACTACTAGGAGTAGGAGGGGATTTTGATCTATCGGCTTTATCATTTGTTGGGCAAGAATTTCTAGAAGAAGAAGTAGAGGGCGAAGGACTAAGAGAGCTTACCTTTTGAGTGGAAGTAGTAGGGATATGATATCCTCTTCTTGCAATCACCGGGATGGTGGTGGGGATTCCTTGGATCTTTTTGTGGGTTGCACCACTTTTCCTTTTTGGTATGCTCTCGGGTCATAACAACATATGATTCACTGTTCATCTTAGCCAGTACATCTAGTTGTCATGATCATCCACACCCTCAGTGGTGAGGAAATGAACTCGAGAACCACCAGGCTCCTCCAACTCTTCATTAACTTTCTCTTCTTCCTCATCATCAAGCTCAAGAACTTCACAAGTAGCATTGTGAGGCACCTTAAGGGTGGACCTTCAATGGCCAACCTGGTTTGAGAAGAAGGAAAGCGGTTCTTAGGTTGAAAGTTCTTCCTTGGAAAATATTGATATAGAGCATGTTGATTAATTGTTTCTTGATGGAAATGAGGTCATTAGCCAAATTTTGCACCAACTGATCTACATTACCTCCAGGAGAAGAGGAAGAAGAAGATGCTTTGGATTTGAAAGACTCCCTTTTCAGTTTGCTAGACATGATCAAGTCATCTTCCACACTGATAACCAATCTCTGATCAACATCCAAAGTTGCAAGATTTTCTCTCCTTAGGGCATAACTTACTTCCGGAAATTGAGCATTCAAGAAGAAACACTTCTGAATCTGATCAACAGGTCTAGTATTTTTTGGAATCTTGTTAATCAACTTGTTAAACTTGGCCACAAATTCTCTCATAGGCTCATGTGGCTCCTTCTTGATTTGAGAAATCTGAGCTAGCAAAGCATGCACATCCTCAACAGGTTTGAAATGCTACTCAAACTGAGTCCTCATGGTAGTCCAATCGATGATGGTCCTAGCAGGAAGATGGTAAAACCAATCTGCAACATTGTCTTGCAAGGTCTCCACAAATAACCTAATAGAGACATCTTCATGTTCAACTCCCAGGACCCCACATGCAACAATGAAGGCTGCAATGTGTTCATCAGGGTGTACTTTGCCATCACCTCTAAATTTGGGAAAATTCTTCCTGTTACCCCTAGGAAACTCATGTAATGGTTGAGGAAGATCCAGAGGCCCAACTCTTTGTCCCCAAGGCCGAGGTGTTGCCATCCTTGGAAATATCACCTAAAGTGGAACCGAGACACCAACAAGAAGTAGGGCACAAAGATTAGGATTGATCGGGCTTGAGGAATGCTACTACGAAACTCTGTCTTGACGAGGATGTGTGCTTGTGGAATGAGCTCTTCTATTTCTTCTTGTTGGAGCGAGTTGAAAATTTTGCTGATCTAAGAGTTGAAATTGGGGATCTTCAATTCCAAGAGCCCTTCTACCACGAGTGTATCTTAGAGTCGTTAGATCAAAGAAATGATCAAATTAGTTGTTCTTTTAGAAAGGAAATTTGTTGAAAAATTCCCCCAGTAGAGTCGCCAAAACCTATTGGGTTTGATTTGCACTTGGGATGAAACCACACGGTCGAGGGGACAAACAAGTCCCTCCTCTTTAATGGGAGAGGTTCCCTTATTGAAAGCAGGGTAGAACCTATGTACAAATGTACGAGTCTTTCATTCAATGGTGGTTTGCCAACATCCGAAATGTGCTTTATGCCCAAGAAAGTTATCAATACATGAGGATAGAGGATTTGAAGAGGGAGAGAGTCAGAATAAGACAATACTTTTAGGGAAAAGAGATGGCAGAGAAGACCCTTATATGTATTGAGAAAATGAGATATAGAATAGAACCATTCACGTTCAAAACAGGCACAATTTGCAGACTCAAAGTTCCTGAGATTGTGTAAAATAGAACACAAAGTTTCTAAGCATGCAAGGATTAAATGATTCACAGACAAGAGCAAGAAGGAAAAAGAAACAGAGGAAAGAGGGAAAGCCTTTGTATTGATTTCTTCTGATGTGAAATTACAGTTTCAGAGTCTCAAAATTCCAACCCGTATAATGGCTTTGAGAGCCCATGATATAGCCCACAAGAAACAATTACAACTTCCTCGGGTGAGCAAGAAATGGTTACAACCTACTCTAAGCTGTATTCGCGCCCCTTCTAATTCTTGATTTGCGAGAGAAATGCTTATGGCGAGAAAGAAACGGTTTTTAAAATATACGACCATCACATTTATTTGACCGGTTAAAACATGGGCGTTCGATTTAATTTTACAACTTCAAATCTAGGTCACCCACGTGGAAGGAATTGGTTGGAGCAGGCCCATAGATGCCCTTTGCATTTCCTACCCTTGATTTTGCACCAAGGTGACACGTGAAGAGCTCCATGGTACCTTTATACTTAGCCTATTCTCGGCTTGTTATGCGCTTGAATTATGTTGACCCAGGACACGTGGAGGGCTGGTGATGAGGGTTGTCAATCCTCACCATTAATAATGTCAATCTAGGGCTGGTGTCCGATGGCTATATGCATTAAGAGAAGAAAATCTTGGAAAGTAACTCCTTTAAACACAAACCAAACTTGCATAAAATAAATCACACTTGCAGAAATGAAGTTTGCATGAAAGAAACACACTTGCATGAATTAAAAGACAAAATTGCATAAAGGAAATCACACTTGCATAAATAAATGTTGCATGAAAGAAATGAAACTTGCATAAATGAAATTGCTGAATTAAAAAATAAACATAATTGAACGAAACACCTGCAGGTTTACAACAAACTGAATTTTCACAATACAAAGATAAAAGCAATACAACAGAATGAATTAAAGACAAATGAATAAACATAAACATAAATACACAAATTCATCTTCTTTGGAATGAGTGGCCAGCTCATTCCTTGGAAGAGGATTTAAATCATACTTCTGAGATCTTAAAATTATAGAATATTTGAGAGGAAAGAATAGATCTTTAATTCTTTAGAGAAAAGCATTACATATCTAAGTGTGGAAGGTTGCATTTATAATTCATACATCCAACCAAATCCTTATTTTAGGAAATACAATATGATCTTATATTTATTCCAATCCTAACAACTAAGATTTCCATCTCCACAAAATATGGAGAGAGATATATTATTGAAGTCAAATCTTATCTCACTTATTTTAGGAAGATTTGCTCCTAAATCTTCTTCTTTCTTTTCGGTAACAAGAATCATAATGATTTTATTCCTCTACATTATTGGAAGGATTATTTTCCTCAAAATATGATTTTGACCAAATACCTTTCTCGGATTTTCTATTTGACTTTGCTGTTTTTATTGTGGAACTTTTGACACTTGTCAAATACACTTTTTCCTCAAACTGCAGTTCACTAAAAGTTAGATTTCTCTTGATTGGTAAAACTGTAGAAAATATGAATGAGGTTTTTGTTAAACACATTTATATGAACAAAAAAATCTCTCAGATTTTTCGTTTGACTTTTCTGTTTTTGTTTATGGAACTTTTAGTGCTCGTCTGATACACTTTTCCTCGGACTATAGCTTACTAAAAGTTAGATCTCTCTTCATTGGTAAAACTTGTAACAAATATGAATGAGGTTTTTGTTAAAAAAATTCTATGAACAAAATTCTCTCTCATATTTTCCATTTTACTTTTCTATTTCTATTTATGGAACTTTTAGTGCTCATTTGATACACTTTTCCTTGGACTGCAACTCACTAAAAGTTAGATCTCTCTTCATTGGTAAAACTGTAGCAAATATGAATGAGGTTTTTGTTAAAAATTACGATGAACAAAAACCTTTCTCATATCTTCCATTGGAATCTACGAGTTCTCACAATCCTCAAAACTGTCATTAGTTGATGCAAGTTCGAAACTAAAGCTGTCATTCCTTTTATGCAAGTTCGGAACTAAATATGATTTGTCCACGAATTAAAATTTCTGAAACTAACTATCATTCAATTGATACAAGTTCTAGAACTAAATTTGTGAGTTCTAGAACTAAACTTGTAAGTTCAGGAACTAACTCTGTGAGTTCCGGAACTAACTCTACGAGTTTCGCAACTAACTTAAAACAACTATAACTTTTGCATGCAACCTCAGATTGAGATGATTTTTTTTGAACTTGCATAATTTTTTTGAGAAAATATGAATATGAAATTAGATCTGATTTTAAATGTACTATTCATGATCAATTCCACTTTTCCCAATACTAGCATTATCTTTCCTTTATGGCCTGCATACATAAGACTTTGCAT